>JAMPIV010002952.1:0-61986 GCA_024509875.1 Oreohelix idahoensis
ATCTTGGTGATAATTCTTCTCCTTCATATGACCGATTCCACACTCAGACCTATAATTGTTAAAGTACATCTTTTTGCCTTAAAACAATCTATATCTTGTTATGTGCATATGCGCCAAAAATAATATCATCCCAATTTATAAGCTAATTTGTACTTTTTATAATGATTTATAACTCTTAATAACCGGCGGTTCTCCCTCTCTAATCATTATTTACTATTGTTATTGTCCAATCCAGTTTTCTCCTTTCTCTTCAATCTACTTCATACACTACCCTTTGCTTGAACTCCTTCACCTTATATCTTTACCCTCTTCAATTACTTCACCCATACCCCCCATTTCAAATCTTTGCGATTTACAATGTCAGATAATACTCCCCCCCCCCCCCTTCCCAGGAAAATCTTTAATACAATTACCCTACACCCCCATTTACGAATCATCATACACTTCATTTTTTGTTTCAAGGAACACTGGTTTGACGGTGTGCATATGCCATCAGATGAGAGACAGGTTATTTATAGCATTTTTTTTTTCACACACTAACGGATTTCTAAAGGACTTAGAATATATATTGGGCTTTTGAGCCAGTAGGTAATATATTGCTCCACAAAAATTTAACATTGTACATGCTGCCCTAGCGGCCGAGATCATAAAAGAATAACATCTTAAAATTCGACAGAATTGTGAATAGTATATGTGGTGTCCACCCCAAATATAGTCCCCTGCCTGGAAAAAGAAGGAACCACCGATCTGACTTCCTTAAATCCTAGAATCAAAGCTAATGACATTGTGACTTGCTAACTTCGTGCCTGGACAAATTTTATGTGACTTAATCAGACAATTCAGAGAAAAAGAAAAAAAAAATTAGGAACACCCAAGGAAGTCGTTCCCCTGAGACAAGAGAGTTTCAGTACGTTTCTTTTGGGAATTCAACAACTGACCAAGGGGCAGGTTTTCTTCGAAAGTCGGCTATCCCTCCAACAATGAACCCCTGCATTTTTTCGCCAAGAATAACTCGTGATGTACACTCAACACCTAGGATCACTCCTCACCAAGAATAGAATTATTAGGGTTCCCCAAGAAGCCTACGGCAGCACCAGAAAGCCAACATTTCGTGCAGCAATATATGTCACTGTGACAGAAAGGCAAATGGTCTGAAAGATGAATGACAGAGTTACACACGGCCATGAAGTGTAATTTTACCGGTAGTCAATCATTGTTTTCTATCACACATTTGCCCTGTCTATAAATTTTTTCTAATTCTGTCATGAACAGGTATGTGTACAAATGCTTAGAGTTTCTTTTTTTCTTAGGCTAAATCAGAATATCCAACTCTGATTCATACACTTACGAGAAAAAAGATAAGAAACCTCTTAGCTCAACCCTATGTATCTATAAAACTTTTGGGCCATTTCACTCTGTCTCCTTAACGGGGCTGTGGGCTAAAAAACCTAGAGAAGTAAGAGATCTAACGGGGTTGATCATTCCTTGTAGCTTTTTTTCTCTTAAATTTATATGACATTTTGTATATGTTTATGCACTTGATGTATTTTTTGGTGTTGTGGAGAAGGATAATTTTCCTCTTTTAATGATAAGAATACAAAATTCTATCTTTGAACTAAATCAGTGGGTTGGTCAGCTCGTTCTAAAATAATATATTATCTTTTTATTATTATTGTTATAGGCTTTCCACGTCTGTGTGTTTTTTTAAACTGTCGTGGTCGTCACGTGTATATGTTGCGTGCACATGTCGATTGGTGACAGCGTCAGGTCCACGTCCGGGATTAGTTAGATATTTATGTAATATAATATATCGGTGTTATTTTAGACTGTCAGGACCTAACTTTAGTATCATGTCGTATAGAAGATAGGTTGAGAGGAGAGAGAGACGATTTTATACGCCTCTCAGAGACAGCATATCTGATCACTATTCTACACCTCACTCGTGGATGTCTATGGTTTTGTTTATGTTCCATCGCTTTAACTTGGACTAGCACTCATTCCAACCCTATTCAGAAGGGAAACCAACCTAAGGTCTAATACTACCTATCATAATAAATCTACGACAGTACTCTGTCTCTTTCATGGTGCACTATACACGAAGCCAGATCAGGAGGAAGGTTTACCTTGAAGGACCAGTTATCAATTAAGAAAATGGTTCTTTTAGTGGTTATTCTCAGATCTTATATGGAAGCCGCTGGTAAGGTTTAGGGTTTGATCAATTAATGTGTAAAGGAGAATGGGAAGTAAAAAAATAAAAATACTTAACCAAATTATAGTTATTTTCAACTCCTATCCTTACAACCCCGGCGTAAAACTATAATATATCTTATACCACTCTAGGTCTTAATTTTATAACTCCTTCCTTTTAAACTAAATAATTAACTTACAAGGCTTCTTATGAGCTTGTGTCTATATCGTTTTTTATTAAAAAATTTTTTTTTTAAAAGCACCGTGAATTAAATATCTGTCACTTTTTCCAAAAACTTTAATCATCATGATATTAGAAAATAAAATTTCATAATTTCGTCATCAATATCATGATGTAAACTGTGCTCAGTTACTAGTTGGGTTTAAAATATTACTTCTGACTGGTTACTAGCACTTACTGTTATTTAAATCTTAATTTATAGTGGGAATAACTCTTTAGCTAGAATTATTCATTTATTCTGTAGACTATGTAAACACAGTGTATTAAAACCTTGAGAAATATAAATGACGGACTTTCTAGTACATCTCTACCTGCACAGAAATCTTAGAGAATTTAATACGATCCTTCTTACTTAACTATTTAATCATCAAACAAACTATCTAGTATAGCATTACCCACAAACACAACAGAAATAAACGATCTCCAATCGAAAACCACTATGTAATTCCCATCTGTTTATGAGGGGATCTTAGACTTCGAAGCTAGATGGTCTTTAAAATCTCGTGGGGTACTGGATAAATTGAGTCAAAATTGCTGGATGGTTTATTAGGTTTTTATATATTAATAATTCTCCAGAAAATCGCTCGTACTCGCTAGATATGACACCTTCACCAGATCTAGGGCTTTTCCTCGTTCGATCTGCGAATCTGAGGAAATTTTCACGCTTTTGCTGCTTGCAGACTCTGCAATTCGTAAGCGAAAAGCCGTCCTTTGATCTGGCGATATTCTCACCGTGTTTACATTTCCTATCAAACGTTAACATTTTCAGGGGAAGGTAATAATGATATAGAAATTGTTCTCCCCTTGGTTCCAAATTATCTGCTCCTTCTACTCAAATTTATTTCCCTGAATCAATGTTCTAACGAAAAATACGTTTTCAACTTATTTAGCTTATCTACCTTGAGCCAAAAATAATTCGCTGGGAGACCTCTATGAAAGGTTAGTCGCCCCTTTCCTACGCGTTCCGTTTTCTCTCTGTTTGATCTTATTACGACGATTTTCAAATCGCTGGCGTTTTAATTACAGGTAACCGGCGCATAGGTTAGCTTTTATTTACAGGTACCGCTGAAACGTTTAGCATAAATAGGGGTCTGTTTGTTAAATAATTCCTAATGAAATAGAGAACAGAAAATAAATTAAAAAATAGCGAGTTCTAAATACAATAGATATTAGAATAAAAGAGGGAAGATCTCTGAGTGTAGGAGGGTTTTTATGTTAACAAAATGGGCGTAGGTGAAAGCCAGGTAAAAGAAAAATGAAGATAATTAAATAGATATATGAAAGCTATTATCATAATATGTCCCAGAGAGGAGTTGATGATCACATTAAAACTATGTTCCATCAAATATGTTGAAAATGCAAAAAGGAGTATATGAACCACTGTCCATAGTGCAGAACAGCGATAAGAAATTTTGTTCTGTACCCGAAGCTCTTGGTAGTCAATCGTAAATAAACAAACAATTGGCTCTGAAAGGCTCACCTTCATTGACCTCTGCCGCCTCATTTCCTCTTAGAGCCCCGCCCCCCGGTAATCTCACCGCCCTCTAGTGGACAAACTGCTGTGGAAAACACTGTTTTAGAAAGAAGTACTCCGCTTTCGTTTAGGCATGTTATGAGAAGAATAAAGCTGGAATATATCATGACAACCGGAAAGATTGAAGGGAAAAGAGGTAGGGGACGACAAAGAGAGAAGATACTGGAATGTTTAACACCATGGCATGGAAAGAAGTCAGCAACAGAATTGATAAATTGTTCTGGAGGTAGTAAGTTCTGGAGAGACATGATAGCAGACGCCACCAGACATGGTACTTAAAGAAGAAGGCGATAAAATTCAAGTATCGTCCACGAGTCGGTACAGAAATTAAAATGAGTGTTGCTGCTTCTAAAACGTTGCCATGTTCTGAGGTATTGTCTAGTGAAGTCTGTAACACTTCACTCCCTTACTGCATTATTTGCTATGGGACTACCCTTTTTATGTTCTTACAGAAAGATCGTATAAATAAATGTTCAGAAATACTACAACATTCCCAGCCCTGGCTTTGTACACTATAACCGTATCTAACAATCATTACCTTCACCCTTCAGCCGCCCCAGGAGCATACGCTTTCAACAAACTTATTCCAAATCCTTCTGTCACGTGTCATCAGCTCAAGATCTCTCAATGTCTTCTTAATCCCTTTTCATTTCTGTTTCCATGTTTCTTCTCCGCGTTTTGTTCTGTCTCCCTCTGCCACTCTAAACACGAAGACTCGAGACAAAGGATTGATTACAATATGGTTATTGTCTGGTTCTTGTCTGGTTCTTGTCGGTAGTTCAATATTTGCTGGGGATCTAGCAATCATCATCACCACCATCATCTTCCTTTGCGCTCCTTACAGAGCACGAAGCCCCCACTGATGCTGTTTCCTGTGCAGGAAGCCTGCACCAAGTTGTCACATGCTCATGCCGCGGTCGTTTCCATGGCAATTAGTTTTATATGATGAGTTTGTCAGCATCGTGCCCAACCTCATATTATTCGCCCTATACGACATGATTGATGGTGCAGGAGTCCTGTTCTTTCTTTGGCTCTTCAGAGACTCATGAGGACTAGACCAGGCAGTCTTCAATGTTTATATATAATCGAAGCATGTTCTTTCAATAACGCGTCCACTGATGCAAAGTACAATTTATGAAGTCAGAGGTTTTTTCTTGTAATAGTTCAATGTGAGCTATGATACAATAAAAGGTATTACAGACACACTAAATGCAGAACTGGGGCCGGTCAATCAATTTTATCTGCGTGTTCGTTCATAGGCCTATTATATTCTTGCAATTATCGCGTCTTGTTCGGCATAAATGCAGGACAAGGTAGTTCGTTAAAATTCAATTTATCGATTATAGTTTTTATTTTCTCTGTTCAGATAGTCGTCTGCAAAAAATGGCCGCTGCTTTGTGTGAACTTAATGGAGTACAAAGTTGAGTCTTCCATAGATGGTAAACTGAGTTATGGTGCAGGCTACGAACGCAGGGCAATAAGTTTCGGAAACAAAATCTCAGAGGAAGACGTATTTATAAGATTATAACTTGGAAACTTTTAAAGGATTCCTGTCGTATGTTGGATGACATACATACTCTTTGGCCAGGACTGAAGGAACAGCGTATTGGTTATTTCTGTTTCTTATGAAGGTATGTATGTGCACGTGGAAAGCCGCGAAATGCATGTAAGTCGTAAGTTGCTCATAATTTTCACTGTCCACGAAGCACCGTTTATGTGGTGCCTAGTTGGTAGTCGGGTTAGTCACGATTCACTCCCGTAGCGAGGCGGTGGTCTTAATTGGAGTCCACGGTAAACTATTGTTTTTCTGTTGTCAAGTTATTTATTGCTTATGAGTGCCTGCAATTTACCCATTTATATGTAGGCTACTGTTTATTTATTGAATGACATTGAGCATGTGAGTTACTATGTGAATGCTCGAATGAGCGATTGGGTTACTGAATATGCACTTATGAGAATGAATTTGTAAGCCTCACATCGAACGGCCGATTGTGCGAGTGACTGAGTAAGCATACAAGTGACTGCGTGCAAATTTAAGTGAAATCTACAGCGTTCGACACATACCAAATATCCACTCAAATCCATAGTCATAGCTTCACATAGAAACACCATGCGAGCAAAAACGAAGATTAAGGCACCATAGATATTTACTTACTTACTTAGTCGTTCCCCTTCTACCGTGAGGTGTAGAGGTTTGGAAGAGAGAGCGCTAGACTATCCTATCGGCTGTCCTTCAAAGATTGTCTAATGTTGTCCTCCCAGCGGACTCTGGGTCGTCCTCGGGGTCTGGATCCTTGGCTCTTTGTTTCCCATGCTTGTCGTGGTATCCGATCTTCTCCCATTCTGCAGACATGGCCAAACCATCTTAATTGGGACTGTTCTACTTGGGTCTGCAGGGGATAGGATTTAAGGCCTTGACGTATCGTCTGGTTGCGTACCATGTCTCTTCTTGTTACTTCTACCACCTTCCTCAGACACCTCATTTCTGAGGTTTGGATCTGGCTTTTATGGGTTGTAGTCATTGCCCATGACTCGCATCCATATGTCAAGACTGGGACATAGGTGGAGCGGTATACAGCCATCTTCGTTTTCTTACCAACCTCTTTCTTGCTGAGGAATCCTCGATTTATGGCCCGAAAAAGTCTCCCAGCTGCTGCTTTTCGAGTGGCCAACTCGTCTTTGATGCCTCCCTTTCGGTCAATAATAACTCCGAGGTATTTAAAGTGGTCTACCTGTTCCAGGACCTGTTCTCCCAGCTTAATCTGATGTCTTCTTTCTTCTCGTGATATCACCACAGTGTCGTCGACTAGGGACTGGAATATCCTGAACGGCTCCTGAGCCGACTCAGCTCTAATGGGTACTCTCCGAAGACGACGAGTACCTGAATGGCGAGAGTACACTTGTCAGCGTACAGGGAAAATAGGATACTCATGTAAAATCAGTCTCAGGTTAGACATACTAACCTGAGATTTCGCCTCGAGTAATAGCGGGCGTACGTTAAAAAAAAAAAAGTAGATAATGCATTTTTTAAATATGGAAATTTGGTTTAAGAGTGAAGGTTCGTTTAAATTGCACAAAATATTTTTGTTCATAAATATGTACGACTCGAGTTAGTCATCCGCCACATTATGGCGGGGAATAATGTGCCCGCGTCAGTTGAATGCGGCATTAGTAGTTATATTGATTTTATTTAGTCAGAGTTAATCCTTCATATGTCGTCGTTGTTCAAGTGCTAACTGGCCTTCCGCCACAGATGATAATACTTGACCTTTACTCAGTTTTTCAACCCAGTATTGTTCTTCCCTTCGAGTTTGGTGATAAGCAAAACAGTTTCAACACAACAACGTATATCCACAAGAAATTATTGTTAAGTTCCACAAACAGCAATGTAGAAAAATTCAATTAGATTTTATTGATGTAATTAGACAAACACTGTAAATTTCACAAATGATGATTGGTTATCCAAGATGAAAAAATATGTAATCCAACTGAATAATATATATGTAAATCCAAATAGAATAATTTACTGATTTGTCTACTCAAAAACTTGTCTTGGTATCCTCAAAGACGAAGTTCACCTAACGCTATCTGTAAAAATCCTCTAGTCTAAAGTTATGGTTTCATTAGAATCATAAATCCTGAAATCTCTGCCTATCGCCCACAACTCTTCTATTTATACTATTTCTTCTTTTTTCCCGCCTTTTTTCACACGACCCGTCCTTTTTTCACACGGTACAATAATTAACATTTGCACTCCTCTCCTCAGCTTTTCGACCTTTTTGCACACGACATTCTGTTATTTCGACTTTTTTTTTCACATGTGTGATCTTTTCCAACTTAACAATAGGATTAAAAAAAAAACCAGATCACACAAACATTCATTTCCCACTTTCGCGCTTATAAAACCCATTCATTATTATCTGGGACTGACCTACGTTTGCAATGTCAGAACAGTAACTGCCGACTGAACTTTGAATGAATACTGCGTTTTGTGTAAATACGTCTTATTTGCTTTTAAGGTCTGGCATTCTTACATGTAGCATATTATAGCACACATAAATGCTTAGCGTGGAAGTAGGAGAGACAAAGCTAGCGTGAAAGGTCAAGCGGTCACAATAATTATGTTGTGCTCTTTCTGGTGCATGCCCCTGCAGGCGACACTAAATTCTCCTGTCGTCGTTTCATTCATATCCATTTTGTTTTGCTTCAGAAGTGCGGTAAAACAGTGGTACGAAAGAATAGACGCTTCATCTGTGATGAGCAATAAGTCTTCATTGTGTGTGTGTGTGTGTGTGTGTATCATCAAAATACATAATTGCCGACGTAAGTACTTGGTCGGTCGGTCGGACGGACAGTCGGTTGGTCAGTCACATTTTTGCACACCGTCATTTGCCACTTTATTCTATTTTCGAGGGAGTGCATTAACTTTCAACCACAGCTAAGGGGGTGCAACTGTGGTTAAAGTTAGACAATAGTTGTATTGTTTCCCCTTATATGTACTCTCGCGAAAATAGAAAAAAAAGTGTGCAAATGAAGGTGTGTATGAACAGTTTGATTATGGAAAGAAGCCAACAACACAATTGATAAACAGTACATGAACTGGAGTTTCGTCAAACTTCAAACGTTGTTCTCAGAGGCGGTAAGTCGACCAGGGCAAGATTTTAAAAGATGCACGAACAATTACGAGACATGCTGTCATAAAAGAAATGTTAGTTATTTAGTCAATTTACGGTCGATTATTACTGCATTATCACTGCTCTACACGTCATTTAGATTGGGTTACTCATGTCTTCATATTTAATACATCTATATAATGTTCATTTCACATATCTAAAGACGTTCGTCTGCAATGAAATGACCACAGTAGTGATAGTACAGCCTGTAATACATGTAGCAGAAACAACACACTATAATTAACAACCTGCCAATTTTGGCGGGTTGTTGCGAATATATATATATATATATCTTCTTCTTCTTCTTTGATCCTTAGCCATCGACCGTCAAAGCAGTCAGTGGCCATCACGCCTAGTGTCGTCTTGTAGGGCAAAAACAAATTGATTCCACTGCTCGATCGGTGGCCATCCTTCGTACAGTGCCCCAACTCTGGTTCATTCTTTGCATCTCAGCCTCCACAGTCCTCCGCCAGGTTGTTTTTGGTCGGCCTCTCTTTCGTTTTCCTTCAGGAGTCCAGAGCATAGCTGTTCTTGTGATGGCATCGGGGTCTCTTCTGAGGACATGGCCAACCCAGCTCCAGCGTCTGCCAGCTATGATGGTGTGCATGTCCTCTTGCTTGCTACGAGTAAGCAGATCTTGGTTAGTGATGGTATTCGGCCAAAAGATTCGGTGAATTTTTCTTAGACATGTTGTGTGAAAAGAGGACAATTTCGATATTTCCTTCTCTGTAACTCTCCAGCATTTTGCACCATAGAGAAGCACAGAAAGCACACAGCTCTGATATAATCTTAATTTTGTGCTTGTGCTGTATTGAGAGGACTTCCAGATGTTGTTTAGGCTAAAAAAGGCTGTTCTTGCTTTATTCATTCTGATGTTGATGTCTTTACCTGCCCCGCCGTCTGGTGTTACTGTGCATCCTAGGTATGTAAAGGTGTCTGTCTGTACCAGTTGCTGATTCCTTACTGATATGGGCTCAGGGTAGGTATATATATATATATATATATATATATATATATATATATATATATATATACCGGAATAGTCGACTCATGTTTGAATGAGTGATTATGTCATAGAGATTATAGTTTTATAAGTTGGTAGTGACCTTGAAGAAACGACATGGCTGATGTAACCTTCACATGCACTATCGAACAGAAGTTACAGAAGTTTGTTTGTGTGGTGTGCACGTAGCATCGTCGGAGTTGAAAATGTCGTTGATTGAATAACGTACAAATGTCAGATTGTGTGTTTTCTTGAGAAATCACCCTCAGAGACAGTAACCTTGCTTAATAAAGCATATGGTGATACCGCAATGAAGAAATCGAAAGTTTTTGAGTGGCACAAGTGTTTCCGTGAAGGTCGTGTTAGTGTCGATGATGATCCACGTAGCGGGCGACCGCCTACCTCCAAAAACAATGAAAACATTGAGCGTTTTCGGAACGTTGTTCGTGTTGACAGAAGACTTAGTGTAGAGAAAATAGCCTCAGAAGTTGGAATTTCAGTTCGAAGTTGCCACAGTATTCTCCACAATGAACTGCACATGCACCGTGTTTGTCAACACATGGTTCCCAAAATGTTATCTCCTGAACGAAAGAAACGAGATTGACACTGGCAGGAGACCTAATCACTGTGGCTGATCAAGATAGCAATTTTCTCAACAACATAATCACAGGAGACGAGACGTGGTGTTTTTTGTAAGATCCTCAGACTAAACGTCAGTCCTCTGAATGAAAATCACTCTCATCTCCCCGGACACAGAAATTTCGTTTGGACAAGAGCAAAGGAAAAGGTATGTTGGAAGTTTTTTTTAATTCCCAGGGTATTGTCTACCATGAATTCATTCCTGAAGGCCGAACGGTTAACAAGGAAATGTACGAAGATATCCTCCGTCGTCTAAGAGATGCAATTAGAAGGAAACGCCCAGAAAAATGGAGAACAAACAGTTGGGTTCTGCTGCATGACAATGCCCCAGAACATCGATCCCTACTGGTGAAGCAGTACCTCGCAACGCACAATGTGACTGCCCTGGAACATCCTCCATATTCTCCCGACGTAGCACCGCCTGATTTTTTCTTGTTGCCTCACCTAAAATCGGGACTGAAAGGGCAGAGATTCAAGGATGCTGAGGACGTTATCACCAATGCGACAAAGCAGCTGAGAGAAGTGTTTTAATTCCAAACCATTTAAACTATGATTTAGCTGATCGCATATATCCAGAGTCACAGTGTGGATTCCGAGCTGGTAGATCAACAACAGACATGATCTTTTCTCTCCGCCAGCTTCAGGAAAAATCAAGAGAGCAGAAAAGACCTATATATGTCGCCTTTATAGACCTCACAAAGGCATTTGACCTGGTTAGTAAGGATGGACTCTTCAAAATCCTCCTGAAAATAGGCTATCCTGCTAAATGAAAAAGATAAAGTCGTTCCATGAAGGAAACAGTCCAGTATGCTGGAAGCACATTGTTAAAGTTGGGGTGTTGATCAATAAATGTTAATGTGGTAGTAGCAATTCGTACTGATAACGCGAATGTCTTAGATATTGTACTCAGGATCGTATAAGCCCTAATGGTGCGTCTTAACACTTGTGAATCCAACAAGTAAAAATCAAACTGCAAGCGAAGACCTGTCCACGATTCAAACCTTTAATGACAAGCTTCATGTTTCAGGAATAAAAACTAATTTGATGCATATTCTTCAGTCCATCGTCCGTCGGGTATCAGAGACATAACATGCATATATATATATATATATATATATATATATATATATATATATATATATATATATATATATATATATATATATATATATATATATATATATATATATATATATATAATATATAGAATATATATATATATATATATATATATATATATATAATATATATATATATATATATATATATATATATATATATATATATATATATATACAATGTATTTATAATATATATATATATATATATATATATATATATATATATATATATATATATATATATATATATATATATATATATATATATATATATATATGTATATGTATATATATATGTATATATATATATATATATATTATATATATATTTATATATATATATATATATATATATATATATATATATATATATATATATATATATGTATATATATATAATATACTTTGGCCGTTAGAACTTGAGGTCAGTCCGAACACGACTTGACCGAAGTACTGTGGCATAATAAGTTTTACTGCATCATCAAAATATTTTATAAATTGGTTGCGATACTTATCGTTAAAGCTGCAAACCATCATGGCCAATATATACTGAAGCACATTAAAAACGCACCACTATTATATATACTGATGCCGAGAAGCTGAAAAAAAGTGTGGGAATGGATTTTCCCCGTGTTTGTCATGAGGTAGAGAGCGAATGGCTGCTGGAATGGAAAGTGCATGATTCAACCCACGGGTTTGTGTACAGACTACATGAAAACAATGAAAGTTACACGTGCAACACGATTCCCAACAGCTATGACCCTGAAAATGTGTACGCGTTATGGCAGTATACTCGGTATAAAAAAGCCGTTGAGACAAAACACCCAGTACATGTGCTTGAAATGCCACGACTATCTAAAAACGACCGCCAACGAGCCATTGGTATGTTGGAGACCGGAATGAGCTCGCGGGCCAGTGCCAGAAGGATGAATTGCTACCACAGCACTATTGTACGTCTCAATGAACGTTACGGAACCACTGGCAGTGCCCGGGATAGACTTCGGTGTGGCCAACCATGAGTTACTACCCCTGCGCAAGATCGCCATATTGTACTGAGTCACCTAAAGAATCGTTCTCTCCCGGCAAGTCACACAGCAAGAGCAATAGTGCGTAGACGTGGGCAAGTCTCTCGAATGACAGTCATACGACGACTCAGAGATACAGGCCTTACTGCAAGACGACCTTATGTTGGGCCAAACTTGACTCACAGACATCGTCAGCAGCGCCTGCAATGGGCAGAGCAACATGTCAGATGGACTAGACTGCAGTGGAATGCTGTCCTATTCACAGACGAGAGCAGATTCAACATATCCTTTGCTGATGGACGTATGCGGATTTGGCGACGGTGTGGAGAGCGCTTTGCAGATTGGGGAGGATTCAGTTTTCACCATCGCTTGCCTCTTCACGTCTTTCGTGGAAATGTTAATGCTGTGACATATCGAGATGAGGTTCTGGATGCATTGGTTGCTCCTGCGTTCACAAATTATCCAGACTTGTAGCTTCTCCAGCAGGATAACGCACGTGCGCACACCACATGCATTACGCAGCAATATCTACAGCAGCAGAACATTGTGACGATTGATTGGCCTGCCCTATCACCAGACATGTCCCCTATAGAACATCTGTGGGACGAGCTTGGACGCAGAGTCTACAGGCAAGGTTCTCCAGCTAATCTGCAACAGCTCGAAGCTGCTCTTACACGTGAATGGGACTTGATTCCCCGGAATTTCCTTCAGAGACTTGTGCGTTCCATGCGGAGCCGCTGCCAAGCTTGTTTGCAAGCACACGGTGGACATACCAGATACTGAGGATAGTGTGAATGAATTTTTTTATTCGTTGCATTTTTGGTTTTCTCCCTTGCCTGCACAGAATGCAATGAATTTCATAACAATCAAATGTACAAATTAATGACCAGCATGGATTCATAGGAAAATGAATAAAGATTCCAAATATGTAAACTTGTAAACACTTATATTTACATTTCACACTCTGTTCCTGGATTATACAGTTGGCGCGTTTTTAATGTGCTTCAGTATGTATCATAGTGGCGACCCATCTCCAATTAAACAGCCACTGAAGAAATACTTAAAAGACTCCACAACTTGGGAGCATATACATTCAACGTCCTCCTGCTTCGACTGACACTTGAGAAAGGCCAAGAGAACTAACGGTTCCCCTTTACTAGCAGACGATGCTTACGTCACATAGCTACAATTACGTCATATCGTTACCAAATGCCGCGTCGTTCACTAAGAGTGTGTTATCGTACTAAATCGTTAATGCATACAGCTGTTTCTCCAACAAAGAATGGGCGTACGCCTGTGTGCAAAAAATATTACGTAACACACATCACAGCCCTTTGACATACGCAGTGGCGTTAAACAAGGCTGCGTTCTGGCTACAACCCTCTTCGGGATCTTCTTTGCTTTACTCTTGAAACATGCATTCAGAGATGCAACTGAAGGAATATGCCTTCACACTAGGTCAGAAGGCCGTCTGTTTAATCTCGCAAGGCTGAAGGCAAAAACAAAAAGCAGAAGGGCCACAATAAGAGACTTGTTATTCGCTGATGACGCTGCAGTCATCACTCAAAGCCAACAGGAGCTTCAGAGCTTGATGAATTGTTTCACCCAAGCGTGCGAGGACTTTGGCATCACAATAAGTCTAAAGAACACAAATGTGCTGAGTCAGGATGTGGCTGCTGCACCAGTTATCACTATTGATAACTATGAATTGGCAGTGGTTCACCACTTCACATACCTGGAGTCTACCATCAATGACAAACTCTCTCTAGACACAGACATTGACAGCCGCATTGACAAAACTGCAGCTACCTTTGCTCGCCTCACATCGCGTGTTTGGGGAAACTCCAAACTCACAATGAAGACCAAAGCTGCGGTACATAACCAGTGCCGGATTAACATATGGACTGAGCGGGCTGCAGCCTAGGGCCTCATAATCTAGGGGGGCCTCTGCCTCCTGCCAAAAATATTAAAAAATTCACCATTAATTTTATTACATTTGTAATGATAAAAATCAGGAGCGTACCTAAGCCAAAAATGTGTTAGCACAAATCCAAAATTCAGGAATACATTGATGGAAGTGACCAAAGCACACATTCTTGATTCTACTATATAGGCATAATTGCTAGTAACATCAAACACGTATGACTGGATAACAGTTACACAAATACGCATTTACTGTTTAGTAAAGTTTGTGGAGGCTTTAACCCTTTGCTTTTCAATTTAGCCAAAAGGAGAAATTGCGGCCATTTCTTGCCAGCTTCACCAAAATGCGAATCTGTAGACCTAAGTTAAATTCCGAAATAAAAACATTATGAACATTAGTAGAATCTAGAGCAATGTCCCGTGCATTTTGAAATAAAGTGAGGATTCGTTTATACCATTGTGAATCAAAATAATATTTAATTTTGACTTTTAGTGTTAAAAATAATGAGTAAGAGATATGAAAGTGGTGCTAGTAAACGAAAGCGACAAAAAAAAAAAAAAAAAAAAAAAAAAAAAAGAAGGAAATACTGAAGCATTTAAAGCCAATCACGTCATATGGCTTTGTACAGCAGGCAGAAACCGCCCTGCATAACTTCTCAGATACAGAACATTCATGTTTACAAACAGAAGAAAATAAAATAGACTACACTGAGCAGTCTGGGCAGACTGATGAACAGCCATTTCATATACAGAACACAGCCTCTCAAGAACAAGGAGAACATATGTATGTGACTACCACTACAAATACGGAAACTTCTGGAGAAAGTGACAATGAAGTGAGAAGACCTATAGCCAAAGAATTAACACACGGGCGCTGAAGGAACATCCCACGAGATAGTTACATTAAAAGAAGCAGTCCAAGCTCATTACCATCTTAAAGACTATGAACAAGCAATTAAGCTCAGCGAAAACCCTAGAATTGCAGACACAAAATACCAACTGTTCATGCTACAAGTGATTTCAGAGATAATAATGACGTAGGTTTATGGACGACATTGAATAACGAGGAAATATCCTTCTGGATTGCAAAAGGCCCATCGGAATGTCAGCACTAGGATCAGCCTTTTACCAATTCGAAGCTAACATACAAAAACCAAGCCCGGTTCTGTTCAAAGAATTTATTCCATTACACTAAAGTAAATGGAGAAACCTACCCTCGAGAATGGTTAGTGTATTCTCCTACGAAAGAAAAGGTCTACTGTTTTGTGTGCAAACTTTTCTCTAACCAAATTACCTCAACTACAGCTTTAGCCTCTACTGGATTCGATGACTGGCATCACCCTTATTTTGTTCAAACCAACGAAAACTCTAAAAATCATATGAACTCCATGCTAACATACTTAACAAGAAAGTGTGGTCAAACGTTAACATCAAAACTCGAAGAGCAAATAAAAGCAGATCAGGATTACTGGCGGCACGTACTTCAGCGAGTTATTGCAGTGATCTCCCTTTTGGCAGAACGTGGCTTGGCATTTAGAGGAGATGATGAAACATTTGGTTCTCCCAATAATGGTAACTTTCTTGGATGCTTGAATTAATTGCCAAATTTGATCCCTTCCTGCGTGCTCACATAAATCAGTATGAAAGTAAAGGCTGTGGTCAGCCATCGCACCTATCCAAAACCATATGTGAAGACGTTATCCAGTTGATGGCTAATAAAGTTCGAGAAGCGATACTTAGCGACATTAAACAAGCAGTTTATTTTAGTTTATCAGTTGATTCAACCCCTGATGTTTCCCATGTTGATCAGCTTACTGTTATTGTTAGATATGTTTCTCCTAGTGATGGATTACCAGTTGAACGCTTTCTGAGGTTTTTTGAACTGAAAGATCACATCGTAAAAAGTATGGCTGAGCTGATACTGAACTGCTTCATTGAACTTGAAATTGATTTCAGTAAATGTAGAGGACAATCATATGACAATGCAGCTAATATGGCTGGAATGTATAACGGCTTTCAACAAAAAATTCTGGAAAGGAACAATTTTGCAAAGTTTATTCAGTGTGCTGGACATTCCCTAAATCTAGTTGGACGAACCGCAGTTGACTCGTGCTTGGATGCAGTGAATTTTTTTGATACAATAAATGAGCTTTGTTGTTTTTTCTCAGCTTCTACAAAAAGATGGTCAGTGCTAAAACGTTTCTTGCCTCCAGAGTCAAAAATTCCTAAGCATTTATCAGACACAAGATGGGAGGCTCACACCAAAGCTATTAGCGAAAGTTACGCTAACATTGTTGAAGCCCTCAGTCATATTTACTATGATGAAACTGAAAAAGGAGATACTAGACGACAGGCTAAAAATCTTCTACAAAAAACAGAAGAATTTGAATTCATTTTCATGCTTCACCTTTGGACACATTTGCTAGACCAATTTCATAAAGTTAGCAAGGCCCTCCAATGTTCGCAAATTTCATTGAGCACATGTGCAAAGATTTGCAGCTCACTATAGCAGTTCGTATCAAACACTCGGGCTAATTTTGATGAAATTGAACGGCAAGCAAAAATTACTCTACCGGATGAAGAGTACAAAACTGTCAAAAGAAGGTAGAGAGTACGAAAAAAAAAAAAATAAAGCAATGATGGGGCAGCGCCAGAAGCTTTAGACGAACTTTCTCCAAGAGACAGTTTTAGAATAAATTCATTTATTTCTGTCATGGATGCTCTTCAAGCCAACCTACACAGAAGAGCAACAGTGTATAGGAGTGTAGCTGGCAATTTTTCATTTTTTTTTTGTGAACCTGCAAGCAACCAAGGAACAAATTCATAATGGTGTCGAGATGTTGATGCAAGAGTATCCAAAGGATGTTGACCTCAGTCTAGTCAATGAACTCTTGCACTTCCACCTGTACGTCAAACAAGCTCACCCTGAAAAAGAACATTTCAGCCACCAGGATATGTATCAAATAATATTCCAAGAAAAAATTTAGACAGCTTTTCCAAATTGGAAACAATTTTTAGATTGTTTATGTGTTTAATGGTTACTAATTGTAGTGGCGAAAGATCATTTTCTAGACTAAAAAGGATTAAGAATGATCTGCGGTCAACAATGTCCCAAAATCAGTTGTCTGATCTTAGCATTCTCTGCATAGTAAATGATAAACTGCGACTTACTGATTTCAATGACATAATTGATAAATTTGCATCCACAAAATAAACTCGAAAGAAACTGTTTTGAGTTTGTATATAGTGCAATGTTTAAACATAGCTATGAATGTTGTGTGTGAACGTCTTCATTAGTTCCATACTTTTGTAAACTTATTAAAGGTTATACATTTATAAACAATCTTTTTATTAATGCTAAAATTTCAAAAATGTTCTACTTTCATTGTGTGGATAAAGAAGAGAACGAGGTTTTTTTTTCTCAAAATCAGATGCTATTAAGTTTGGGCCTCCCAAGTCTTCTAGCCCATCGCCTCCAGTTGCTTTAATCCGGCACTGTATATAACGTCTGCGTCACCAGCACATTTCTGTATGGTAGCGAGGCATGGACAACCTATGCTAAGCAAGAAAGAAGACTCAATACCTTCCATCAACGGTGTCTGCGCCACATCCTTCGCATTTCATGGAAAGATAAAATGACAAATGTCGAGGTGTTGTCACGTACTGGCCTTCAAAGCATGTATACACTGCTTAAACGGCGCTGACTACGATGGCTTGGCCATGTCCACCGCATGGAATATGGTCGCATCCCGAAAGATATCTTCTACTGGCAGATGACAAAAGAACAGTTAGGCGACAGCAGCTGAGATTCAAAGATGTGTGCAAGAGAGACGTGAGGGCACTGGACATAAATCCAGCAACCTGGGAGGATGAAGCTGCTGATCGCACCAAGTGGTGATGCTATCAGCGGCGCCACCTCAGTTTGGGCGAAAAAAAGTCACACAACAAGCAGGAGAGGAGAAAACGTCGAAAGGAACACCAGGAAAATAAGCAGCTGAGGGCTGCCACCTTAGTGGCGCATTCCCATAGTCAGTCATGACTGAAGGGGCTATTATTATTATTATTGTTATTATTATAAACTATGATTATATGTTTCCATATCCTGTCCTTTCCCAAATTAAACAGTGAACCAATCAAGACATAATTAACATGTTATTATATGAATTTTATTTCTAGCCTCATTCTTACAAACACGGGGCATCGAAAAGTGAGGGATGATGTGTTTCATAAGAACATACATACAACTATGTGGTGTTGTCATGAAATATTCTAATCCACATATATAAATTATTAGGTAAATATGAAGCCTAACAAATAAAATTAATAAAGAGAAGAGCAATGGTAAAATAACAGTGCTGCCACAGAGAATGTACTCGAAATCCCCCTTGTTTTCTGCTTCGTCTGCAAATTGTAACGCTTTCACGTTGATATAAAAGCTTACTGTATTATTACCCGCCTTCTTCAATGAAACGTGTGCTGCATTTCTAAGAAAAACATTGAGAGACTGCGTAATGACCTAAATTAATCCTAACATTAATTATATTACGTTACCAAAACGAACGAACAGATGGACAAAAGGATAGCGAGAGGGGAGGGCTGAAAATCAGGAACGCATGCAACACGCGACGCGCGATATACAAATGCTGGCATCACGCGTGTAAGTCTACAAGCACTAACTTTTTCAGACGGACAGTGATAAAATACACTACCCTTTCCCAGAGTTAGGTTTATAAATCATAACAGACTCTTATTAGAAAAGATAACAATAGATGGGTTTACGTTTGAACACATAACAGTACCCAGACAGCACATCTTCCAAACAGGAGGTAGAAGAAATTGCATATTTTGAACGCAGCCACGTAGCTCCTTTAAATTAGTATTATTGGGTTCCTTAGGGCTTGCTGACAAATAATATGTAAAACGTTACGCCAATAGTCCAGGAATTAATAAATTATACCCAAAATAAAATAGTGAGGCTGCCTGACAGCATGAAATCATTTCTGCTCATAAAATTTTTTATAACGTGTTTGAAAAAAACCTTACGTTACATAAATAGCCTACCATGTAAACTCCAAATTGATTGGAGCGCAACAAATGAAAGCCTAACCACGATTGGTCAGGCTATAAATACTATCTTGGTTGTTAGGGGAAACGGGGAAAGGTAACATTTTTTCAAACACTTGTCGAAACGGGGCTCATTGGTCAGACTCGCTGATATACACACTTGGGAGCGTTAGTTCGAAACCACTTGTTTAAAATAGCTTGATAAAGCATCAGTGCGTTGAAGCCAGCATATATTTGGCTCAATAAAAGCCTGGAACATAGGCAGATGGAAGTTTGTGCCAGTTTGTGCCAGAATTCATTGCTAATCAACGTATCTGTGTTATTCGTATGAATTGTGGTAAGCTTGAACCATTTAATATCTTTTAATGAAAATTGAATGTGAATTGTTGATTTATGCCTGTATATATATGTGTAGTTCAGTGGCAAACGTGAGGTAAAGCCTGTAATGCTCCAGCCTGAACAGAGGGTGTCGGAGAGAAGTAAAACGGCATGGAATGGCCAAACAGTACACTGACACCTGGATGATTGACTAGAAAGAAATAATGCTGGAAGTGCAGAGGCGTAGTGACCATTAAGGATGGTAATGCTGGTATAAAGTATTTCAGATGAAGCTGACTGTTGGCCTAACGCTCTGAACGCAATGTTTGTGATGTATTGTGATCAGTGTAAAAAGAAAATATAAATTAGTTATGAAGTAGAAGGTACATCCTTCTTGATTTCAGGGACAGTGGTCTTGATGGTACTGAGCAGCATCTGGTCAGAGATTTGCTGAATCCAGTGTCGGACAGCATACTCCTTGGTCTTTTTAGCTATCAGTGAGGTGTCTCCTGAGCCCAGAGGAGAATTCGAGCAGAGGAGTCCTCTCCTGCCGCCATCACTCAAGATAAGCAGAGTTGGCCAGCTGAGCTCAACATTATGCCCCTCATCTTGAAATAACTTTATAAAAATACTATTCAGAGGGGAATTTACTTGTCTTAAAATCAGGAACTGTGAACATCTCCAATACTGGTCCCTAAAGACAAACTATTGAAGTCATGATGACAAATACCAACAGAGCTTGAACAAAACAAAACCAGTATTACCTCATTTTACTACTACAAAACTGACACACATAGAACATTTGTAATAATATATGTCACTACAATATTCATATTAAATACATTCTGTACATAACTTGTAATTTAAATTGATTGTGATTCCTGGTTCCCTTGTAGTTGAATCAGGACACATATTCATTCATGCTAGTAATGAATACATATTGTTATTTGAACCGTTACGAGTGACTTCTTTAAGCTATTCTCATAGAGTGTTATATGTATGTGAGTGTCACAGTGTTGTTAAGAGTAGTGGATTAAATTAAATTGTTTATCTGTCTGTTGTTGTGACTTACACTTCATCATACACATACCCTAGACACATAACGTAGCATCACACTATTCCAGAATAATTCTGACTGAGATATATAGATATGTGGTAGCAAGTAAGGTTATCTATAATACACTACTTTTAATAGATATAGATACCTTCACAGCTGATCTCAGTCAGTACACTAAGTCCCCTATAAATATTTATAACATCCCACTTCACCACATATATTGGGGTCTCGCTCTTGGGATTTTGAATCTTTAACTATTAAAAATATTGGGGGTAATTCACTTCAGGGAATATAAGAATTAAAAGGTATCCTTGGGTGGAATAAAATAAGGTTGAGCTCACGGTGCCTGTGTTGTCCATTAGAGATTGAATTGTTGGTTAGACATTGTATAAATTTACATAATAGACAATGGCGGACCTGGCCAAATTTCGATCTGCTGCGGTTCAGACTGCAAAAGAGTTAGGATTAGATGGGCAAGTTATGGTTGCCTATGTCACAACGGAATGTGACAAATTTATTGAACGCGAAGAAAGAAGATTAGAAAAAAGAGGCCGAAAGAAAGTTAGAGGCTGAGACTAAGAGGTTGCAAGCTGAGGCTGAGACTAAGAGGTTGCAGATTGAGGCTGACAAAGAGGCTAAGAAATTGGAAGCAGAAAGAGAAGACAAAAGATTAGCTGCAGAAAGAGAAGAGAAGAAATTAGCTGCAGAAAGGGAAGCAGAAGATAAAAGATTACAAAGGGAACATGAGTTACGACTAAGGGAGTTTGAGTTTCAAGGCCATGCTCCTGAAAATGGTGCCAGTCCCTTTGCCTCTGATGCTACGGTTACTCAAGGAGCCTCAACCTCAGCTATGAATTTTCATTTAGATCATTTTGTTGAGAAAGACGATGATATTGAGAGCTATATAAATAGGTATGAGCTATTAGCTACCACGTATGGGTTAGAGAGAGAAAGGTGGAGCTTAAAGTTATCTCAGGGACTTCGTGGGGCAGCTTATGAAGTTTTTGCAAAAATGAGCAGAGGTGATCAGGAAAATTATGACATGCTAAAGCAGGCTCTTTTGTTAAGGTATGAAAAGAATGCAGAATTCTATAGAAAAAAATTTAGGAATGCTAAACTACTGTCAGGTGAAACCTATCACCAGTTCTCTGCACGAATAGAGACATACTTGGAGAAATGGACTTCTCTGGGGAAAACCCAAGATCTTAAGGAAATGGTCCTTATAGAGCAACTAAGAGAGTCCATGGCTCCAGACCTGAGAAAGTTTCTCATGGAACAAGGTGCAGAGAGGCTGGATGAGTTGCTAAATGTTGCTGAAAGGTATCAAGCAGCTCAAGCAGAGGTAACAGGTAATAAAAAGAAACAGGTGGACAACTTCAGGGCACCACAGAACTTTAATAAATTTGATCCTAGGGATCAAAATAAAGGTAAGCACCAATTTGATAGGCCACGGTATGAAAATAAAAATAAAGTCCCACAATTCGATGAAAGGAAATATGATGAAAGAAAATCTTTCAACCAAGGAAAAAGGTGGTGTAAAAATTGTCAGATGGACAATCATGACACTGACCGTTGCAGAAGGAAACCTGTGTATATGGCAACCCTTCAGGTCAGGTCGACCTCAAGACAGGAGGAGGATATTATGTTAGATACCACTCCAGAAGAGATGAGGAAGGCACAGGCTGGGGATAAAACACTCAAGCCTTGTTTCAGAAAATTGTCAACTTGTCATACAACTCCAGGCAAGGGAGATTTTTACATGAAAAACAAGTTGATGTATAGGAAGACTGGAGCTAGATCCAATGGTCACGGACAGCTGGTTCTTCCAAAACGATATAGGGCAGACTTAATAAGGAGCTTACATGTGAAACCAGATGGGGACCATGAGAAGATAGGTACCATCATTCAAAAGGTGGCTCACAATTATTATTGGCCCAAAGCAAGATGGGACATTGAGAATTTTGTAGAAAGGTGTAGCATAGCACATGAGGGAACACCCACAAGTGGGAACATGGATCAGGACCTGGACACGCCCCGGAGCAAAATTAGGCCTGATAATAAAAAGAAATATAGATTTGATAAAGTGGACCAAATGGAATGGGAAGCCCCTTTTCACGGACAAGCTTCACTTAACTGTTTTACAATGGCCACTATGCGGAGAGTGCAAAAAGATGTCTTACCCCAGGATAAGCCGAAAATCCCTCAATCGGACTTAAACAAACTGGAGGAAGAGGATGTAGAGAGGAAATCTCTCATCAAGAATTTTAAGTGGGGAGAAAGCCCCAAAAGAAAAATTGGTAGCGGTCGTTTTGTGAATGATAACTCTGGGAGGAAAAATCATCACTATAAAGCTTCAAGTGGAAGAGACCATACCGGTGCATGGACAAATAGGTCCACACAATTAAAGGTCCATATGTAGCTTTGTTAAGAACGTGGACTGATGAAAAGGCAGAGGAAAACATTACATCTTCATACCAATATGTGAATGAGCTGACCACTCGGTTGAAAACTGGCTGGAAACTTGCCAATGAAAATTTGAAACAAGCCAGGAAGAAACATGCTGCCTATTATAACAGGAAGGCGAAAGACAGAAATTTGGCTGTGGGAGAGAAGGTACTGCTTCTTTTGCCGGGAGTCAGAATAAGTTACAAATTGGATGGCAGGGTCCATATACAGTTCTAGAGAAGGTGTCTAGAACAAATTATAAGATAGATAAGAAGGGGAAAGAAAAAATCTATCATGTGAATCTCCTGAAGAAATATTTGGAAAGAGAACATCAGGAAGAGACACACTTGTTGACCTTGTCCATCGCCATGGAGATGAAAAAGGAACCACTTTCATCATTTGAATATCCATTACACCCCTGTGAGACAGCAGCACAGGTGAAAATCAGTACACATTTAACGAAAACTCAGAAAGAGAGAGTGCAACAGGTTCTAAATAATCATGCAGAGGTGTTAACAGACCGACCAGGGCATACAAACCTATTGGAATATGATATGAAACTCATAGACTCCACACCTGTCTGTATGAAACCATATTCGATTCCGTTTGCTAAGGAAAAAGCTTTGAAGGAAGAGATAGACTATCTATTGAAGGAAGGAATTATTTCGCACAGTGAGTCTTCGTATAGTTCCGGTGTTGTACTTTTAAGGAAGCCCTCTGGAGAACATAGACTCTGTATAGATTACAGGAGACTGAATGCTATTACAGAAGGACAGGTGGATCCATTGCCGGATACAAATCAGCTGTTTGCCAGGCTAAATAAAGCTAAATATTTCTCAAAAGTGGATCTGAGTAAAGGATACTATCAGATTCCAGTAAAACCTGAGGTTAGACCATACCTAGCTTTTAGTACCTCAGAAGGACACTATGAGTTTAATAGATTGCCATTTGGATTGAAGAATGCGCCTAGTGTCTTCTCTAGAATGATGAGAAAATTATTGGATCCTCTGAATAATCCCTGTATAACAAATTTTATGGATGATATCCTTATAGCAACAGAAACATTTGAGGAACACATTGACTCTCTGAACATGCTGTTTGATCGACTTAGGGAGGCAAATTTAACAGCCCGACCAACCAAATGTTGCGTTGGATGTAAAGAATTGGAATTTTTGGGACACACAGTTTATCAGGGAAACATGACCCCTGACCCAAAGAATTTAGAGAAACTACAGAAAGCCCCGAGACCACAAACCAAGAAGGACGTGAGATCCTTTGTCTCATTATGTGGTTTCTACCAGAAGTATATCAAAAACTTTAATTCCATATGTGCACCTTTAACGGAATTGACACGTAAAGGACTTCCAGATCGCATTACATGGACACCACAATGTGAAATGACTTACCAAGAATTGAAGGAAAAGCTCACAAGTAAACCCATTTTGAAATTACCTGACTTAAGTCAAGAATTCATAGTAAGGACGGATGCAAGTAATATTGGGTTAGGTGCAACTTTACTACAGAAATCAGATGCATTGGATGGGGAATTAAGCCCAGTGGCATATGCTAGCAGAAAGTTGAATAAAGCTGAAATCAACTACTCAACTAGCGAAAAAGAATGTCTTGCAGTAATATGGGCAATAAAGAAATTCAATATTTATCTATATGGGAAGGCATTTAAGTTGCAAACTGACCACAAACCTTTATCGTTTTTAGCACAGGCTAAGCATGAGAACTCTAGGTTACTCCGATGGTCTTTGCTTCTGGCTCCATATAATTTTAGCATTGAATATATATCTGGAAAAACCAATCTGGGAGCGGATTTTTTAAGCCGCCATCCGTGTGATGAGAATCACCGTAAACCCCAGAAATAATAATAAATTTCTCTATGTGTATATAGAATAAAGGACTGACATATAATGTCTGTTTTAAGAGGGGAGGTGTCATGAAATATTCTAATCCACATATATAAATTATTAGGTAAATATGAAGCCTAACAAATAAAATTAATAAAGAGAAGAGCAATGGTAAAATAACAGTGCTGTCACAAAGAATGTACTCGAAATCCCCCTTGTTTTCTGCTTCGTCTGCAAATTGTAACGCTTTCACGTTGATATAAAAGCTTACTGTATTATTACCCGCCTTCTTCAATGAAACGTGTGCTGCATTTCTAAGAAAAACATTGAGAGACTGCGTAATGACCTAAATTAATCCTAACATTAATTATATTACGTTACCAAAACGAACGAACAGATGGACAAAAGGATAGCGAGAGGGGAGGGCTGAAAATCAGGAACGCATGCAACACGCGACGCGCGATATACAAATGCTGGCATCACGCGTGTAAGTCTACAAGCACTAACTTTTTCAGACGGACAGTGATAAAATACACTACCCTTTCCCAGAGTTAGGTTTATAAATCATAACAGACTCTTATTAGAAAAGATAACAATAGATGGGTTTACGTTTGAACACATAACAGTACCCAGACAGCACATCTTCCAAACAGGAGGTAGAAGAAATTGCATATTTTGAACGCAGCCACGTAGCTCCTTTAAATTAGTATTATTGGGTTCCTTAGGGCTTGCTGACAAATAATATGTAAAACGTTACGCCAATAGTCCAGGAATTAATAAATTATACCCAAAATAAAATAGTGAGGCTGCCTGACAGCATGAAATCATTTCTGCTCATAAAATTTTTTATAACGTGTTTGAAAAAAACCTTACGTTACATAAATAGCCTACCATGTAAACTCCAAATTGATTGGAGCGCAACAAATGAAAGCCTAACCACGATTGGTCGGGCTATAAATACTATCTTGGTTGTTAGGGGAAACGGGGAAAGGTAACATTTTTTCAAACACTTGTCGAAACGGGGCTCATTGGTCAGACTCGCTGATATACACACTTGGGAGCGTTAGTTCGAAACCACTTGTTTAAAATAGCTTGATAAAGCATCAGTGCGTTGAAGCCAGCATATATTTGGCTCAATAAAAGCCTGGAACATAGGCAGATGGAAGTTTGTGCCAGTTTGTGCCAGAATTCATTGCTAATCAACGTATCTGTGTTATTCGTATGAATTGTGGTAAGCTTGAACCATTTAATATCTTTTAATGAAAATTGAATGTGAATTGTTGATTTATGCCTGTATATATATGTGTAGTTCAGTGGCAAACGTGAGGTAAAGCCTGTAATGCTCCAGCCTGAACAGAGGGTGTCGGAGAGAAGTAAAACGGCATGGAATGGCCAAACAGTACACTGACACCTGGATGATTGACTAGAAAGAAATAATGCTGGAAGTGCAGAGGCGTAGTGACCATTAAGGATGGTAATGCTGGTATAAAGTATTTCAGATGAAGCTGACTGTTGGCCTAACGCTCTGAACGCAATGTTTGTGATGTATTGTGATCAGTGTAAAAAGAAAATATAAATTAGTTATGAAGTAGAAGGTACATCCTTCTTGATTTCAGGGACAGTGGTCTTGATGGTACTGAGCAGCATCTGGTCAGAGATTTGCTGAATCCAGTGTCGGACAGCATACTCCTTGGTCTTTTTAGCTATCAGTGAGGTGTCTCCTGAGCCCAGAGGAGAATTCGAGCAGAGGAGTCCTCTCCTGCCGCCATCACTCAAGATAAGCAGAGTTGGCCAGCTGAGCTCAACATTATGCCCCCTCATCTTGAAATAACTTTATAAAAATACTAATCAGAGGGGAATTTACTTGTCTTAAAATCAGGAACTGTGAACATCTCCAATACTGGTCCCTAAAGACAAACTATTGAAGTCATGATGACAAATACCAACAGAGCTTGAACAAAACAAAACCAGTATTACCTCATTTTTACTACTACAAAACTGACACACATAGAACATTTGTAATAATATATGTCACTACAATATTCATATTAAATACATTCTGTACATAACTTGTAATTTAAATTGATTGTGATTCCTGGTTCCCTTGTAGTTGAATCAGGACACATATTCATTCATGCTAGTAATGAATACATATTGTTATTTGAACCGTTACGAGTGACTTCTTTAAGCTATTCTCATAGAGTGTTATATGTATGTGAGTGTCACAGTGTTGTTAAGAGTAGTGGATTAAATTAAATTGTTTATCTGTCTGTTGTTGTGACTTACACTTCATCATACACATACCCTAGACACATAACGTAGCATCACACTATTCCAGAATAATTCTGACTGAGATATATAGATATGTGGTAGCAAGTAAGGTTATCTATAATACACTACTTTTAATAGATATAGATACCTTCACAGCTGATCTCAGTCAGTACACTAAGTCCCCTATAAATATTTATAACATCCCACTTCACCACAGGTGTGATTCTCAGCTTTTGAATTTTATCGAACCGAGATACATTTTCTGGGTGGCATCTCAAACCTCCTCAAGGAAGCTGGACATTGGTATAACATATCAGGCTTGCTAAATGAATATAAAGAACACCAAATAGAAGACATAACAGAATCAAGATTTGCCTGATAATACTCTGGACTTGCCATCAAGACACCACACAAACAAGCTACTTATCTGAAAAAAAAACCAAGTGCTGCTATTTCCCACTGCACTACAGAGGCATATATAATGCGCAGGAATCACACGAAAACGAATGAAGGTATCGAATCCAGGGCAGAGATAACAAAGCAGGACAGTGGAGTCACAGCCGTGGAGTCGGTCATACTTTAGTGGAGTCGGAGTGGGTAAAAACCACTAACTGCTATATGGCTAGTAAAAAACTGTAGTCGGAGACAGGAGTCGGAGTCTGCAGTATGACTTCTACAATTTCAGGAGTCGGAAAATATTTTGGTCGACTCCATGACCCTGCAAACAAGCCTAAAATAAAAATAGGTTGGAGGCAAGCAACAGTTAAACCTCATTTTTACTTGTGTAACGAAAAGGGATAATGGTGATTGTGACAATATGGAACTGGGGCGATCTCTTCTCGATCTCTCTTTCACTCCGGCAGTACTCATTTCAATTGTTGTAAGTACTGATTACCTGGAATTTCCTGGTCGACACATTTCTTTCTGCTCGTATCATGCAGATATTTGATATTGTCAAAACATTTGACACTCCTTGTTGGTGATAATACATCACATTTGCTAGACGCTGCACAACTTTGCTGAGATTAACGCAAGGAAACCCATATTGGTCTGCTTAATTTTCGCGTAGAGTTGTGTGCTCAAGCGAAAGATAACGAGATTACTCAGACATAAATGACATAATCGTTTCCTGTCCAACTCTCACGAAGACATTACTTTATACGAAAGTAATAAGTTGTTACATCTGAAACACATTGTTGTACGAGTTTACAAATGTGTTGGTGAGTTTACCTGCAACGCAATCGGATGTTTTATTACCATATATGGGAGACGTGACCTTTGCATCACGAGCAAAATTATTCCATGTCGGAATATTTTGAAATTACTCCACCAAACAAGCATGTTTGAAATGACTGGAGCCCTGTAGCTTCATAACAAACAGATGGTGGGGTAGGACAGGCAATATAACCTGACACGTTTCAGTGTTAAGACACTATGAGAAATCTCTTGCCAAGACGACACAACCAGACCTTGCCAGAAGTTAGAATTCAGAATTCCATTTTATAAGGCCGGACCTTTTCTTGGAGAATCTTGACGGACTTACAAAGCAGCCCAGGAAATCTCTATCATTTTAACAAGGAAACCGGAATCTGAGGAAACTTAAACACACGGAGTCATATAAGGAATTATCGTATAAAAGTAACGACCCTAAGTACACGTGTAAGAGGCCTAAGCCAGAGCTTTTATTCATCTGAGCAAAAAGTCTGTGAGCTAGGATTGGCGTAAGTTGTGCATTTTACATTTTATTTTTTTTCATTACTAACATGTGAACTAATATGTGTATATTGCCATGTGAATATTAATGTGTGAAAATCGCTAGTGGATGTCCAAGTCATTTGAGGCTGGCAACCTCAGCGTACAGAACGATGATTTCATGAACCGCCACTGCAAGGGCTGGTGACTGCTTACCGCTAGTTTCTTAAAGAAAACTAAAAGCCTAGATAGTCCCAAGTTCCATATGGAGCAGGGAGGGAAAGATGAAAGAAATGATGTACATTATAAGTGTAATATTTACATTTTCAAACCAGTGTAAATGTCTAGGTAAACATATTCACTTTAAAATTAATTAAAGTTGCAAACTTTTCAACAAGTGTAGATATAAATGAAAACATATTCAATTTATATTGTGAACACTTTTCAGTCAGTGGAGATGTAAATGTAAGCAAATTCTATCTGTACTATTAACCTTTTCATTTAAATGTAAAATCAATATAAAGCTATTCAATTTAAATGTAAGGAAAGTTTCCTCTCGAGGGATTAAGTTTAATTCTCATCGAGGGTAAATTCTGAGATAGATGGGATGGTGGAATAAGAGAAAGGGGACACATAAGTATGTGTCGGGAAATGCAATACTCAGAAGAGCGTTCGTTTCTATTCTTTTACCATAGTTGTTGGTGGTACCAGTTGAGGGTACTATCTCTGGAACAAGAAGGGAACAGCTTTAAGATGAGGGACCAACTTTGTAAACACTCCCTGACACTTCTGATAACGTGCTACGCCCTACATCCTTGACCAGCGACGAGCGTTATCAGTGATCAATCTACCAAGGACCAACCCATCAGCGTGAGCAGAACATACCAGTGGCAGATAAGTGAAACCTATAAGCTGCCACGTGAACTCCTTTATAAACTTTTATCCCATCACAACAGTGATGATAACTTTCTGACAAAAAATATTATTCATTCTTTTAAACCCTTGTTAAACTAAATGATTATTAAATTTGTTATTTGTAATTATAAAAATTTAACTTCGATTTAATCGTTTTAAATGTACTGCATGTTTGTCTCAGTCAGTTTACTAAATACACTCTAAACAGAGCTATACAATAATAATAAGAATTCCACTGAGTAAATCAGGGTGGGGGCTTGACGAGCTAAAATAATAATTGCTTAATCCTTCACAAAAGTTGTCGGCAGATCATAGAGTTAACGTGCTCAGCCAATGCAGCATTGTTCTCGCTTTTCTAAATATCTTGTGAACATTATCTTGAGATAGAAGAGTCATTACCCTTCTATCTACCACTCTGCCAAGAGTAATCTTGTGCGAAGGTAGGCACCTTTGAAGGCCCATAGTAGATACTCTTGAGTTTTGGCTACTGTTGGACCACTACTGCAAAGCAGGGGAGGCAATCCGTGACAGTGATGATGGTGCTCCAACCACTGCGACTACTACCACTATTACGAGTATTACTACTATTAACACCACTACTTCTGCTACTCATATTATTATTATAACTGCTAAAACAATTATTTTTAACCTTAGTTTAAAGGATAATAGCAAGGCGCTGTTCTTTTATAACCAGCACCACCGCCCTGTTCTGCCCAGCGTAGTTCCCGGGGGGTCAATAATGAGACAAAGAAAGAATAGGACTAGACTACTGCTACCACAGGCATGTCGTAAGAAGCAACTAACATGAGATAATGTTTGGAGTTGGCAACCTCATCATATAGAACAAACAGCTCCAACAACTACTCCTGCAAGAGCATGTACATGGTTGGCGCAGGCTTCCTACAAAAAGACCAGCTGTAGTGGTTGTTCCATGCTTCAAAAGGAGCGAAAAAGGAAGATGATGATGAATGCCCTGTTCATGAATTTAAAGCAAATGTTTAACTGTTTTTTCACCTGTATTCTTCTATACAGTTGCAACTGAAGATTTCATTCCACGACTCCGCACAGTGCCTTCGTGAAATAGCAGATTTATTCAGTGGTTAGAGATGTCAGTAATGACGCCATACAGGAGACAACAGATACATGACTGGTGCGAGGATGTAGCTCGGTACTTGAGAAACGGAACCATTTGTCATAATGTCATAGGGAATTCGGAGAACGAGAACTGGGTAAAATCAACCAGCACTGCCGTCGAGGTGAACGGAACAGGCACTGGCATACCTACCAAGGATTCGCCTCTGATCGGCAAGAGCAACAACAGTACACACATCAGTTCATTGCTTAAATTTGATCTTACTTCCACACACGCTGAGCAGAATTTCGCCACGAAAGAAAACTGTAATAATACAGACAATGTGAGGCCCTGTGGTTTTGTTGGTAAAACAGAACGTGCATATCTCCCTAGGGGAAAACTAGCCTTGAGTCACTACCAAGAGCAGCGGAGGAAAATCGATTGTCTTGTTCAAGGTTTGCCAACTCAGTGCACAAGCGACTTGCAATTAAAAGCCCGGTCGCCTTCTAAAAATCGGCGACAGAAAGACATGCTTCTACTTTCACCGTTCACGGAGAGAGATCTGGAACAGCACATTCGCGCCCTCGCTCATCCTCCCATTCTAGATATCAACAAAAACTGCGTATTAGCTATGCCCAGATGATTTGCAAACAACCTTTTTTCGGCAGTCATAACAATCGAGTACTTGTTCCTAACACCCCAGGACATATAACAACGCCTCTGAATTCATCGATGGCCGTCTGGGCTGGTTCATGGGGTACAGATATTCTACGTAACAGAAGTCTGCCATATAAGCTATATGATGTCAAAGAAACTGTAATCTCTGGAGTCAGAGTGGCAGATAATCATGATTTGATTGGCAGTCAAGAAAACAGGCGCACGCAGTATGACTGCGCCAATTTTCAAATGAAAAATGTACAATGTCAGAGAATAGTGAGCAAACAGGATAGCAGAGTTTTGGATTTAAACTAGCAAACTCTTTTGCTAAACGTTTTGGACATCTGATCGGACTAGAAGCCATCTTCGCATCGAAGGTTGACCGCAATGGATCTCCAAAATATGATTTCTCTTGTTTTAATGGTAGACTCGGATTTATTCTTTCCTGTCCATCTCTTAAGGTTATCTTCCTCATTATAACAATATCTTCTTCTTGAACCTTTGTCTTCAACTTTTCCTTCAATTTTGGTTATCTTTCAAGCTGTTATCTCGATTTTTCATATAACCAAAAATATTTTATCTCTCTGACTTTGATCTCCTTCATTATGTCTTGTCAGTCCTAGCTTTTCTGCGATTTATTAGTGTTAGTTGTCTCTTACAACCTCAATGTTTTCACGAGTATTTGCTTTTAACTGTTATATCTTTAACCCTCTATTGGGCCATTTATGAAATAGTTGGAAAAAAAATTCTTGGAGTGGTTTTTGTGGCTGTCCCATGTCTGAAAAGTGGTGTGAAGGTTAATTTTGGGCAAAAAAATGTTTAGTTAGTGTTTTATGGGTATGTTGCCAATTGGCAACAAATCACCATTAAGGTTGGGAACATTTATTGTTGCCATTTGGCAACATATATCTTTTAACTATTGTGGTGTCTGCCCATGCACACCACATGTTGGATTTATTGAGTTTGAGTCAGTGCTGATAAATGCGGCACTATTTGGAATATTGAAAAGGAAGCGCACCGGAAAATGAAAGAAGAGAGATGTTTATAATGTGTATGGCCAAGGTGTTAAGAAAAAACCTTGAGCTTTGTGGCCGCTGTGTTTTCTTGTAAGTTCCATTGGGAACATATTGCGAAGTGTTCACCTTTCTAAATGGATGTGGTTTGTACAAGAGGAGGAATAATCTTGGCATATGATTAATACTGTATTGATGAGGTTTGGTAATTAAGGATTAATCTTGACGAACGCTTCTGTATGCTACAAGGAATATACGTTATTAAAGGATGTTGAGTTCGTTAAAAAGGAAGACTGTTTTAGTTCGTCATTGGTGATTGGGTCAGTTAAAGAACCCACATGTATGTTGTTGAGTATGGAATAAAACTATAATCGTTGGGTCACCCTGGACGTAACAGAATAACGAGCATTATTATGAAACAACAGCAGGAGTAATCAAATATACATTAACATAATCAACATATACTTGAACTGTGGACAGGGGTAGCAATTTATCTGAAATAATAAAAACGAACCCACAATATATTCAAACAGCGCCCCACCACAGATATGGGAGGCTGTCGTCCGTTGGATTTGAAGGACATTTGAAGGTTGCTCAAGTTATTGGCAGACAGAGTCCTTTGTTGGGACAATATCGGGAAGTTTGATCAATCTATCGCTGTTCAACAATGAACATTTTATGCAGAGACAGCTGTTGGAATGCAACTTTGTGCAGACATGAAATTTACAATATTCGTATACTAGGTCATGCCCAGACCTGGTACCTTACTTGAGGATCAGAAAAAAACATTATATCCATGACGAAATCGTTCACGCTTATTTACCATGAGAGGGATGCTATACCAATCTGACGAATATCTTCACGGGAGAAATATGAATCTGGGATTTTACGAGGAGGTCGTTTCGCTGGACAAGTGGACTCGGAAGTACTAGATCAAACCATTAGGACATTGATAAGGTCACCTCATCAGTTTATTCGGTCACTCGTTGGAAATTAACATTTCGTCTCTATCATTATATATTGACACTATCTCTGCAATGTGTCTCACACGAGTGAAGGTCGGACATTTTCGACGTTGAATTCATGTCCAAGAGTCCTAGTTAACTGAATAATTAGTGAACGATTCAATGTGATATTGCGTAGAACGATGCATTGGAGTTACATCGTGGAGTGGATACTCATGGTCGATTCAGATAATTGATGTTTTTTGTAACGTCATGGTTGTTGGTCCTATCATTGTTGGGCAAATCTCGCTTCTTTTGTGTTATATGTTTCTTTTCTTTGTCTCTTGCGGGCGACTGTTTAGGAGGCATTTTACGTTTCAGTGTCGTATTTCTATAGGTTGATTGCATTAATTTCTTTCAGGGATTCAGCATTTAGTGCTGTCGTGATTACCGCTCTGTTTGAAATTAAGGCTTTCATGCGTGTTAGCTGTGCTGTGATTTGTCGTATTTTTTTTAAATTTCAATTTTGTTTGGAAATTTAGTCTGGCGTGGGTCTTTCCTGGCTATCTTTTGTAAAATTTACATTAATGGTAAAAGTGATTTGTCGTTTTGTCTCGTTTATTACTGGTGGAAACTTTAATTTTTTTTTTTTGTCTTAGAATTTTTGACTATTTACAATTTTGTCGTTTCCTTATTTTGTTTCCATCCATGTCTTTCGTTATTCATGGCATGTGATAATTTTCCTTTGCAGCATACATATGATTCATTATTTATTGATCAACTATAATACAATAATATTGCTTGTTATATATCCTACGATTCTTGTGGATAACAAGAAGCATAATCATACACGATAATTATATCACGTCTAAGTGAGTTGTGCAGGTGATATAGTTATATATCTATATATATATATATATATATATTATATATATATATATATATATATATATATATATATATATATATATATATATATATTATTCACATTGTGACTACACCAATCAGACACACTATCCCATAGTGTGATGGACTAAGTAAGGCAGAGGATAACATAGATATTGATTTATTGTTTATAAAAGTTATACTTCTTAGTATACTATGGCGACTCTTGACTATTTTATTAAACAAGGAAAGGCACTGAGTATGGAAGGTGATATTTTAAAAAATTTTGCTTTGACTGCATATGAAAAAGCAGAGGCAAAAGAAGAAAGAGAAAGAAATGAGAAAAAAAAAAAACAGAAGAAAGGGAATTTTCTATGGCGCAAGAAAAAGCAAATAAGGAAGAAAGAATTCGTATGGCAGAAATCGCTGCGGAACGAGAGAAAATGGAACATGAAAAGGCAATTCGTTTAGCTGAAATTGCTGCCGAGGAGGCAAAATTTGAAAGGGAGAAAGCTTTTGAGGTTGAGAAACTTCGTTTTCAACAACATCATGTTTCCCATGATTCAGATAGTAATGGTTCATCGAAGAAGGCAATCACAACCCCTAATTTTAATTTAAGACTACCACCTTTTTCTCCTCCTCACGACGATATAAGTTTTTATTTATTAAGATTTCAGGAAAGAGTCTCTTGCTTAAATATTGATAAAGATTCGTGGTCTGGTGTTTTTTCGGGTCTCCTCACAGGTGATGCAGTTGGGGTCTATCTGGGTATAGACCAAGATAAAAGACATGATTTTCAGGTCGTAAAGGCAGCATTTATACGCAGATATGGTCTGGATCAGGAAGGCTATAGACAAAAGTTTCGATCCATGTTGCCGGTAGAGGGTAAAAAATTTTGAGGATTTTGTTTCCTCCATAAAACTATGTCTCCAAAGATGGGTTGAACAGGCTTTCTATCCCTAAAAACTTTTGAAGGATTATGTGATCTCTTATTAAGAGATAAAATTGTTTCTTCGGTAAACCAGGATATTGTATCATTCTTACAAGAACGTAATCCGACTAGTATCGAGGAAATGGAAAAATTAGGTCAACAATTTTCCGTTGCTCATCCAAACTTGTCATTGAGCAGAGCAAAAGTCTTGGACTCATCTACTGCGTGTGCTGCGACGCACGGGAGATCGCGCACTCGTAACTTGGATAGACGATATAATCATAGAAAAAATAATCACACATCCTATAGGGGTAAATATAATTTTTACCATAATCGCTCACCTTCACGGGGTAGAGACAGGCATAATTTCAACAATTATAACAATAACCAATGGTATCGAAATAACCAGTATTCACACAACAAATATACTGACAATCATAATTTGTCACCGCGGGGTGGCCATTATGACAGGGACAACAATGGACTTTTTCATTCAGACAATTTTTCAGATCGCAGAAGATCTCACTTCGTTAGAAGTCATAATAGAGCACGCTCACAAGCCAATGCTTGTCAGACGGTAGATAGAAATGTCAGTAATGATATTCATTCAACCAATAATCACGCCAATGCGTGTAACGTTGATTTAGAAAATTCTAATAATTGTACAGAATGTAAGATGTTATTTCAACCTGGAGCTACACCACGGCTTAAATGTGGACATGTCTTACCAGTGTTGTCATCTTATGACGGTGTTGGTACTCTCTCACTTTACATAATGGGTTTTTGTTTAACACTCCAATTAAAAATTTTAAGGGACACGGGTTGCACAACTGTCGGGATAAGAAGGTCGTTAATCCCTCCGTCGTGTTTCACTGGAACGTCAGTGAAATGCATAACTTTCGGAGGCACGGTAGAGGTAAATCCCATGGCCGACGTAACAATTAACCACGCCATTCTTTACTGGGAAAGTTCGTGTATGTGTGTTTCTCAACCAGCCTTGCTGTGACTTGATTTTGGGAAACATAAAGGGTATAAAAGAATGTTCTACTGATGAAATTTTCTGCATGGGAAAGAGAATATCTTTCTTTATCCAATGCTGTGACTACTAGAGCACAGTTGGTTGCAGAAGCAAATGAACTTAATGATAGCAATAATATCCCACACATGACAACAAGTCATTACATAGATAAAAATGCATTCATTAACCAACAAAAAGATGACTCTTCTTTGGGACGTTTATTCACTTTAGCTACGGCTAAAACTATTACACAGACAAATAATGCCAGACATTGGTATCAATTTCATGACAATATTTTGATACGTTGTTTTGACAATTATTCTTCAGTACTCAGACAAATTGTAGTACCTACGTCATTTCGATCACTAGTTTTATCTAATGCACATGATGTTCCTTTTGCGGGTCATATGGGGATTGCCCGCACAGCTTATAGATTGATGGCACATTTTTTTTTGGCCAGGGGTTCATAAGGACGTCGCAACGTTTTGTAAATCATGCACTGTTTGTCAGGGAGTTGCACGGAAGGGTGCGCATCAGTTTGCACCCCTACAGACCACAGATATCTCTGTGCGTCCTTTTTTATAAGATGGCTGTCGACATAATCGGGCCTCTTCCGGTGTTATCATCCAGAGGATTCCGCTTCATCTTAACGTGTATCGATCTATGCACCAGATGGCCTGAAGCCATACCTGTTAAGTCCATAACAACAATGTCGGTGACTGATGCATTATTATCGATATTTTCACGTATCGGATTTCCTGAAGAGCTTCTGTCAGATCATGGCACGCAATTCACTTCAGGTATGTTCTCGGAAATTTGTGATGTGCTTCACATCCGTCATACATTGAGTGCCAGATTAAATCCGCAATCAAACGGAGTTGTAGAACGCTGGAATTCTACATTAAAACAGATGTTGGGCAAAGTAACAACAATGTTTCCCCATGATTGGGACCGGTTGATACCAGCGGTTCTCTTTGCGTATAGAGAAGTTCCTAATCGTCAAACCGGATTCTCACCCTTTCAATTAGTTTTCGGGGCTAATCCAAGAGGACCAATGTCTATCTTACATGATTTGGTGATAACAAACGATGATAATACGGTTACGAAATCTAGTCACCAATATGTCACAGATCTACGTCAATGCATTGTGGACGCATGTGAGATCGCGACTGAAGCATCAGAATTAGCAAAATATAAGACTCGGTCGCGTATTAATCGTGATAGGAGATTAACATCATTATCGATTAACGATGAAGTTTTTGTTCTCTTGCCACTTAAAGGTGATCATTTGTTGGTTACGTGGCAAGGTCCTTTTAAAGTTGTGGGTAAGAAAACCGACGTAGATTACATCATCGACATTAGGGGTAAAAGAAAAACATTCCACACTAACATGTTACAACCTTACATTTCTAGACCTCTTCCACTCAAACATATTTGTGAATCTATCACAAATCAATCTCCGCATCTGGCATCTATTGCTTTAGTTGATGAGAGTAGCAACTAGTTTCGCGGATGTACCGCTTGATTTTCCTGTGGTACCTATCCAAGCCTCTGAAACTTGGAAGGATGTAATCATTTGTAACGATTTACCTTCAGATCAGAAGAATCAGATTCTCAATCTATTGAAATCTTTTGAAGATGTATTATCTGATCTGCCTGGACGAACTAACATTATGTCTCACGAAATAAAATTATCGGATCCCACTCCGATTAAGTTACGACCGTATGCAATTCCTTTGCATATCAGAGAGCAGGTTGACAGCGAGGTCGACAATATGTTGAAAATGAGGATAATCTCTCCATCAGATTCTCCATTTTGTTTTCCGATGGTGGCAGTACGGAAGAAAGACAAATCCATTCGTATATGCATTGATTTCCGTCGACTAAATAAAGTCACGATATCAGATTCTGAACCAATGCCTGTGCTGGAGGACTTGCTACCTCATTTAGCTTCTGCTACTTTCTTTAGCAAATTCGATTTATCAAAAGGGTATTGGCAGATCCCTTTGACCGAAGAATGTAAACCGTTGACGGCATTTGCAACAGCGAAGGGTTTGTTCCAATACAATGTCATGTGTTTTGGGCTCAAAAATGCGCCTGCAACTTTTGTACGGATGATGCGTCGAGTATTTGGGAGCCGTTATGACCTAATATCTTATATAGATGACATTTGCATGTTTCATGACACATGGGAAGAGCATGTAGATGGTATACAATCTTTACTCCTGACACTAAGAAATACACATTCTCACAGCCCGTCCATCCAAAATAGAAATTGGATTCAATGAAAATTCATTTCTAGGACACACAAAATTGGCAGACATGTAATACAGCCTGATGAATCTAATTTAAAACGCATACTTGATCTTACAATTCCAACTACAAAGAAGTAAGTACGGAGTCTATTAGGATTGGTGAATTTTTACCACACGTTTATTCAAAGGTTCTCGTCTTTGACTGCTGTCTTATCTGAAAAATCTAACTAAAAGAGGTATGGCCTAACAAAGTAGTTTGGACAGAACAATGTAACCATGCATTACAAAACATTAAGACTCATTTTTCACAGTATCCTATATTAAGACTGCCAAATTTAAAAAAGATCATTTACTGTTTGTAACAGATGCTTCGCTCCATGCAATAGCAATAGGGGGTGTTTGGGACAAAGTTTTGATGGCAAGTTTCATCCGATTTACTACTTGAGTAGAAACTGTCGGAAGCCGCCGATCTAAATACTCTATTTTCGACAGAGAACTTTTGGGTATAGTATGGACTTTGAATAAACTTCAAAAGTATGTGGTAGGTACGCATTTTACTATAATGACAGATCAGAGAGCGTTTAACATATCTCCAAACCTGGTAAATCACCAAGTGCAAGACTTACGAGATTCGCATTTGCAGTTGCAAGCGTAAGACTTTGATATCGTCCATATAGAAGGACATAATAATGTAATCGCTGATACTCTGTCGAGAGTAATACATTGAAATACGTAACTGTCCTGGGTACAGGAAGTGACAACAAACATTATTTATGTTCATAATCAATTGATAGGTAGATTATATAGCGATATTTTCGTAGCATTAATATGTTGCTCACAAGTTGTTGCCACATATTTTAACTGCATTTCACTCATCGTGATATCATTTCACTCATTTGCTTGAATTTGATTTTTCCTTTTTATCATTATAGTTAAGTATAGTTAATGATGACCTGGAAACCTGCAGTTTTTTCCAGTAAGCGCGCAGGGGGTGTAATATGTGGTGTCTGCCCATGCACACCACATGTTGGATTTATTGAGTTTGAGTCAGTGCTGATAAATGCGGCACTATTTGGAATATTGAAAAAGTAGCGCACCAGAAAATGAGAGAAAAAGAGATGTTTATAATGTGTATGGCCAAGGTGTTGAGAAAAAAAAAAACCTTGAGCTTTGTGGCCGCTGTGTTTTCTTGTAAGTTCCATTGGGAACATATTGCGAAGTGTTCACCTTTCTAAATGGATGTGGTTTGTACAAGAGGAGGAATACTCTTGGCATATGATTAATACTGTATTGATGAGGTTTGGTAATTAAGGATTAATCTTGACGAACGCTTCTGTATGCTACAAGGAATATACGTTATTAAAGGATGTTGAGTTCGTTAAAAAGGAAGACTGTTTTAGTTCGTCATTGGTGATTGGGTCAGTTAAAGAACCCACATGTATGTTGTTGAGTATGGAATAAAACTATAATCGTTGGGTCACCCTGGACGTAACAGAATAACGAGCATTATTATGAAACAACAGCAGGAGTAATCAAATATACATTAACATAATCAACATATACTTGAACTGTGGACAGGGGTAGCAATTTATCTGAAATAATAAAAACGAACCCACAATATATTCAAACAGCGCCCCACCACAACTATGTTTTTATGTCTAACAACATCTATTTCACCTTTTTTTACTCCCTACCTACATTTAATATTTAAACAGTAAATAGCAGACAACAAAATTTGTGAAACTTCATGAAGTTAAGTGTAATTTATACAGAAAATGCCACACATACAATGAAACATATAGTTACTGAAAAAAAAAAATCTTCTGTCTCGTGACTCAATCACAGCTCCACACTCATGTTTCATGAAATAGTTTGAAACAGTTTTGAATTGTTTATTGAGGCACAAAGTGCTTAGGTCTTACACTTCCTCACAGACAGTTTTGGAGTACCCCCCTTGCATCCAGGAAGTTTGCATCTCCCTTTGTTGGTGACGGAATTGGGCGGGCTGTGTGCCAACATTGTCAGCTCTGACATGAAAAGGAGGGTACATTTGCTGTTTGCCCTCTCTTCTTTTTAGCCACGATTCAGCTGTGTCTCATGTGCTTCCTGATGGCCTTCCCCTTTTCCCCTTTTATTACTTTTTCACTTTTTCCTGCTTTTAGGAGACACAACTCAGCAATCTGCAACTTGAAATCAACTAATGGTAGTCCTGTCCTTTTTTTTTCCATACCATCCTTACACACATCTGAACAATAAGTTAGCCAAGCTTGCACCACAGAAACATCCAGGAAATTGAAACAATATTCTGTGGTACCATTTCTTGGATCTAATAGGTATACGATAGAGTGCCAGCAAGGAGTCCAGCAAATCTACCACTCCCATGAACCTGTTATATTCTATCACAGCTGCAGGGCCAGAAAATGTGTATTTCCTTCTTGGCTTTTCTGTCCCATCTTCTCGGACTACACATTCTGGTTCAACTGCTGCATAGGTGCTTAGCAGTGTGACTGCTTTATTGTCATCCCATTTGATAGCTTTCAAATGTGGCTCCGTTTTGTTGCTGCAGTACAAACAACAGATGACCCTACTTTTCCTTTCGGTTTTCAGTTCCTTATCGAACACAGATTACAGATACCACCTTTACAACCCTTCACAGCCGGTTTTGCGCGCGGACAGTGCCAAAAGACATGCAATGCCTTGTTTCCAGAGGCATGCCTGCAATGCTGGCGAATTAAACCCGTTGTCAAAATATACTTTATGCCACACATTTTTAGGGATACGTTGAAGAAGTCTCAGCACGATTGCATTAGCAGCCTGATGCTCCTAAATCAGGATCGAATATGGCCAGGACACACGTCAATTTTTTTTTCCAGTGTAAATTTTTCAAAATCAAGAATCAAAACCAGAAATGCTTGAACAAACGAAGACTTTATAGCCCCACTTTTTTGGGTTTCCTTTGGGTTGTTACACTTGACGCAGAGATGATTGACCTTTGAATGGGATAACCTGCTCATCATTGCTCAGCCTTTCCGCTGGTTTGAATGAATTGAATTTCACTTTCAGAGCGTCAACTAAAGGTCTTAATTTGAACAATTTGTCGCCTTCATTGTCCTTGCTGCTTGTTGTTTGTCATTGCAAGTGAATGTTACTTTTTGATTTCTTTAAAAAAACCTCATTGTTCGTCAATAGTATCAGCAACAAGTCCATAGCGCGTTGTAGAGTCCCAGTACAATTTACAACTGGGCATTTCTAACAATACTCAATCATAAACGCAAAATTCCAAAAAACTGTTACCAGTTCTGGCTGGCTCAATCTGAGAGGCTATTCATGATGTTTTTCTGGAATGCTGTACTTGTTTGATTCAGTGACCATATGTTGCCATTGTATCATCATCAATGAATCTGCTGGAAGTATTCTATTGGTTTTCCGAGGTAACTGAAATACGTGTGCCGAATCACCATTCCCAGAAGGGGCGGAGCTTCAGAAGATACATCTGAGGCTTTCACGGTGTCTCCAATAGCATCTCGCTAACGACGATCAAAGGTTACATCTGTGTCCTCCAGCTCTGATGCAGATGATTCTGAAAAAAAAAGAAAACAAAGAAATATTTAATTATCTGGCAACATAAACAATCATTTAATTGGGTATAAATCTGGTGTACATGTTATTATTCTGATAATAGTAATAAATGATAAAAATTATTCTAATCCACATTATGGTATAAAGCGTTCAACAAGTAAAAGTATCTCCGTCAGCAAACCGATATTTAGTACCTGATGGACTAGGCTGAAACTGTACATAGATTGTACACTGATGGACAAGGCAACAACACTGCAGTCTGAAAATAAAGTGGCCACATTAAAAAAAAAAACATCAATTAAATTCAACAAACCTGAATCGGTATGTGTCCGAGGAAGGGCACGAGGGTTGCCACGTGTTATAATCCAGGATGTCTTCAGCCTCACTGTCTGACAGCTCACTATCGCTAGAAGCCTCAGGTATTGGTCTATAGATTGTTAGTCTTTTGGCTGTAAAACTTTTGAGGATCCATTGTGTTTTTAAACTGTAAAAAAAAATTAATTAAAAAAATAACAACATATACATGTTGTAATGCAAAATTTTTCATCACAAAATTGTTTAATCTCATCTGATGATACATTATATTTTGTGATTACTGGCAATTTTAGTGGTTATCATGTGTAGTTTAGTTCTAAAAGTCAAGTCTAGATGAAGTAAATATGTTTTATTCATTTACAATATTATTAGTAATTTATACTGGTAATTTAATCTACTATTTACATTGACCTTTTTTAGGATACATAAAATTGCAAATAACAACTTTTTTTAAAATGATGAAACGTTTACAATCAATTATAATGAGAATAAAATACTAATGTTGTTGATTACAGAGAAAATATACAAACATTAAAATATCATTTATTAGGTAAAAAGCAACTGTTGCCAATTGGCAACATGAAGTGGTTTTTATTCCTTAATCAACTTTTGTTGCCAAATGGCAACATACCTAAAATGTAAAATAAGAGTAACTTATTTTATTTATTTATAACTATTAAAGCATTTGGTTACAATAGATAAGTGGTTTAAGTTTACTCAACATATTTTTTATACACCGTTTTTCCCATTTGTTTATCATAAGGAATATTAAAAAAATAATGTGAAGTAAAACTCACCCTCTCAATTCGATCTTGCAAACCAGCTACCATGCCTTGACAAAAGAGTGCATGAAAAAAAAGTATTTCTCCGACAAATGAGTTACCCGGTAATTTAAAATTGGGAATGTTTCTAGAACACAATAAAACAAAAAAATTATTAATTTGAACGCCGGATAGTGAAATAGATGACTTTAAACGGTATGTTGCCAAATGGCAACAAGGCCCAATAGAGGGTTAACATTAATTTTAAATGTGTAATTACCTCATTGCTTATCACGCTTTCTTTTCATCTCTATATGTGTATGCATGTGTGTCTGTGTGCTCTTTAAACGTTTGCAGTGTTAATATTTAATAACTATTAATGAATTTAATAATGTATTAATTTGAACACCGTGAGAACTGTATTAATATGAAACAAACATAAAGGTATGTTTTCAGGCACTCGTAAGAAATAAAGAAGTAGAACTCTAGACAACAGAAAAACAACAGACGTGAGTGGCTTACCCAGGATTTGAACACTGGACCTTCCGTGCGACAAGCCCGCCTAGCTATGCAAGCGTTCGTTCGTTGTTTTGTCTAATATGTTGCTGTATATACCCTGTTCAACCAGGAAATTGGTTATATTTTGAGGTATATTGTGCATTTAGAATGTCCATATATGCTATGCAAGCGAATCACACTATCCTCCCTGCCATCTACGCATCACCATATAAATGATGCTTTGATGACAGGTCAATAGTGCGAACCGAAAGACATAACACCGGAAGTCCACCATGGGCAGTACAGCCTATTAATGACGCAATCACTTCGTGGTTTCCCTATCAGACAGCATAGGCCAGTCCACACAAGACAAAGAGACCTTAATACTGTTTGTCAAAGTATCAAGATAGTAGACTTAGAAACAGTAAGTACAGGACAGGATGGGTGTAGGATTTGGTATTGTAATAAAATATTTATATATAACACATAAGGAAGGGAAATTGGCGAGAATTAATAGGCTGTACTGCCCCATGGTGGACTTACCGGTGTTTATGTCTTTCGGTTCGCACTATTGACCTGTCATCAAAGCATCATTTTATATGGTGATGCTTAGATGGCAGGGAGGAATAGTGTGATTCGCTTGCATCTGCTAGGCGGGGTTTTCGCACGGAAGGTTCCAGTGTTCAAACCCTGGGTAAGCCACTCATGTCTGTTGTTTTTTCTGTTGTCTAGTGTTCTACTTCTTTATTTTTCCTACGAGTGCCTGAAAACATAACCTTTATGTGTTTGTATTCATATTAATTTACCGTTTACAGGGCCTCGGGTTTCCCATCCTTACTGTATGTTAGAACGTATAGTAATGCTGGGCAGAAATGTAAAAAAAGTCAATAATGTTTTTTTTTATGTAATGTAAAAACTTTGCCTCGTTTTGGCGAGGCGTTTGGTACCTCCGGTTACAACCTAGTCGATGTTTATATTAGGGCGCATGTCGTACCAAATAATAAAAGACCCTTACGGTCTGGCCGTATTTTTTCTTTACATTGAAGAAATAAAGATTTAGTTCGTTCGTTACACGTTTCGTGTCACACGCTATTCATCCTTTATGTCCAGACCTATTATTCTTTGTCGCCTTGGGAAACCCCCTCTTCTCCGCCCGGGACAATACGGGGGACCTCTACTTCGTAAAACCCTTCAAGGCCAAGAGCTTCAATGATTGAACGATAAATTGTATACTTAACTCATGTTGCTAGGACTGAAATATGACGGTCTACGTCGTTTAATTTGTGAATTTCTTTCTAGTACAAGGACAGGTTTTGTAATGTCAGGTATTGGTTTTTAAGAACCCATCTTCATTGCAAACGAATAACTCCGTGTTAGTGCTCCGATCTTCTTCCCTTAGATCATACAAGGAGGGATACAGCAACAGCACAGTTCAAATACGCACGCACTGGAGATGATCCTAGATGTGTGTATAACATGAACCTGACATTGGTATAAATAGTTTTTGTGGAGGGGTGGGTAGGCTAGTGGTCCTAATTTTGTATAAATTTTACCAGTGCAGTGGATGTATGAGTATGGCCTACTCTTTTCGGGGTGCGTAACTCGTACACGGGACCTTCTATTTTTCAGGCCTTTATTCAAGAAGCTGAGGAATCCGATATCACTAACCACGAAATCAGTTGGGAGTATGGCATCATTAGGAATCACTGGTTCTGAACAATTTCCATCAATTATATTCCCTAGGCTGGGATCGACACAGGAACAAATCAGAATAATTAGAGCGGACACAATACCTCTGAGCGCATTCCCGACCTTGTAACTTACACCCTCCATTTGTGATGTTATAAAATTGATAGTCTCAGTATTTATTAACATATTCAATGCCAACTAATTTTCCTCACCCACTGGTTGGGGAAGTTACTACATGCTGAATGTTAGTCTGGGCTTTGCCTTTAAGTTCTGCATTGCCAATGTTAGTCTGGCTTTGTCTCTCAAGATTCTACATTGTCGACGTCTGGGCTTTGCCTCTTGTAAGTTCTACATTGCCGATGGTTGTCTGGACTTTGTCTATCAGTTTCTACTAATTGTCGACGTTCTGGCTTTGCCTCTTAGTTCTACATTTGCCGATGTTTGTCTGACTTTATTCTATCATGGAGTTCTACATTGTCGACGTCTTGGCTTTAAACCTCTTAGTCTACATTGCCGATGTTAGTGTGTGCTTTGTCTCTCAGTTTCTACATCGACGATATTAGTCCCCTGTGCTTTGGTTCTCTTAGTTCTACATTGGCCCGATGTTTGTTCTGACTTTGTCTAATCAGTTCTACATTGTCGATGTCTCATGGCTTTGCCTCTTAGTTCTACATTGCCGATGCTTTTGTCTGGCTTTTATCTATCAGTTCTACATGGTCCGAGGATCGCCTGGCTTTGCCTCTTAGTTCTTACATTGCCAACTGTTATAGTCTGGCTTTGTCATATCAAGTTCTACATTGTCGACGTCTGGCTTTTTGCCTCTTAGTTCTACATTGCCGATGTTTGTCTGCTTTGTTCGGTATCAGTTCTACATTGTCGACGTCGTTGGCTTTGCCTCTTAGTTCTAACATTGCCGATGTTAGTCTGGCTTTGTCTATCAGTTCTACCATCGCCGATGTTTTGTCTGGCTTTGTCTACTTAGTTCTACATTGCCGATGTTTTGTCCGACTTTGTCTATCAGTTCTACATTGTCTATGTCTGGCTTTGCCTTTTTAGTTACATTGCCGATGTTTTTGTCTGGCTTTGTGACTATTCAGTTCTACATTGTCGATTTTTGTCTGGCTTTGCCTCTTAGTTCTACATTGCCGATGTTTTGTCTTTTTTTTTTTTTAAAATATTAATGAAGACAAATATCCCGTGTCCAAGCCTTGATGGGTTATAATTAGGATATTATAGTTTTAAATTCAAAATAATGAATGAAAAAACTGCCGATATGAGAAAGTGGCATCACATTTGTCAAATCATTGTAAATAGGGACCAATCACAATTGTGCTTTATACGTTTATAAATAAAAAAAAAAAAAAAAAAAAGAAAGATACAAACAAAATCAAGAAGAAACTCTGAACAAGAAATATTCTCAGACGTCGAGCCTGACTTTTTGCCCTCTTAGTGTCTACATTGCCGGGTTTGTTTTTCTGACTTTGTGTCCTATCAGTTCTAACATTGGTCGACGTCTGGCTTTGCCCTCTTAGGTTCTACATTGCCGTATGTTTCGTGACCTGACTTTGTCAATCAGTTCTACATTGTCGACGTCGGGCTTTGCCTCTTAGTTATACATTGCTGATGTTAGTCCTGGGTTTGTCTATCAGTACTACATCGACGATGTTTGTCTGGCTTTGTCTCCTTAGTTCTACATCCGCCGATGTTTTTATAGTAATGTTTTAATTTACTCTAGTCTGTGTGAGGTTAAAAACCTGTAACACCTTGCTCATAGTTCCATTATTTGTGATTGTCTCCATATTGGCAGAGATCCAAGCAGTAAGACCTGTCCATGACACTTTAAGCAAAAAATAAATGATTATTCTGTGTTGAGTGAATGTGTATGTATGAGTGTTTGTTGTGTTTGTGTTTTGGCTCGATTTTCCTTCCTTTCCTGCGAATGAATCTCCCAATTATTGAGTTGCCCCATAATTGTTGTTGATGTGAAAAAGCTGATTTGTTGGTTTCTCTAACTGTCCGTCTTTGGTTTTTAAAATCTCTCACGGAAGAAACTGTAGCGCCGTGTGTTACCGAGATCCAACAGAGAAAACACAAAATATCAATTCTGTATCCTACAGGGCATAATCGTAGAAGGCGACTAAGGAGGGCTGGGGTATAGGGTTTCAGGTACTCTTTCTGGAAAAAAATTGAAGTTACAAAATTTATTTACAAAAAAAAAAAAAAAAAAAAAAAAAAAAAAAAAAAAATCAACAACAACACACGAAGAAGTCATCTAAAGCAAGACAAAAAATAGCGGGAAACAAGGGGTGGATGTCGACATTAGATACGGGCATATGCTGACGGAAACCAGTTTGATAGCATTACGAGGCAGTCCTTGTTTCTGAAAACCTCCGGGTAAGAGAAATATAGGAAAACCGAAAAAGCGCGAGAAGAGAATTGGAGACAGACGTGACAAAAGATGAGAGAAGACATGGAAGTTCCTGGCACGGTTTGGCACAGAACCAACAAAGGCTTGGTGGGTGGGGGGGGGGGGGGGGGTGTGGGGGGGTGGTGGGGGGTGGGGAGGGGGGGGGGGGGGGGGGGGGGGGGGGCGGAGGAGGGGGGGGGGGGGAGGGGGGGGGGGGGGGGGGGGGGGGGGGGGGGCGGGGGGGAGGGTGGTGGGGGGGGGGGGGGGGGGGGGGGGGGAGGGGGGGGGGGTAGGGGGGTGGGGGGGGGGGGGGGGAGGGGCGGAATGAATAATTAGAGACAGTTATTGTTGATCAGAAATCGACCCTCATTTCAATCCGGGCAAAGAAATGTAGGGGCTCAGGCTAATCTCAGCAAATGTCGAAGGTTATGACTGCTAAATGCTCCTTGGAGTGCACCTGGTTGATATACACCCCGTGACTGATGCATCCTCGACATATGTCCATCTCTGCAAGTCTCTTAGCATTGTTGATTCATGCGATTGCAGTGTTTCTTTCTCTAGCAGACGATCAGTAATTATCTTCAGTATTTTCGTCCTTTATCCATATCCATGTCCCCCTACTATGGGTGCTCTTGTTAGCTAGTCTGGTCAGCTCTCTCATTAATTTGCTACCTCTGCATGACCAGGACAGTATGAATCCACGTCATTACCAGAAGATTCGAGGCTTCCAATGGATATTGTACATTCATTGCTTGACCATCCACTTTGGAAAACTTCCGAAGCATGGACTGAAAGCCTGACACAATAACAGCCCTGTTGATGGAGTGTTTCAGACAACCTTTTCAGTGTTGCAGTATTTTGCCTCTATCTCCATTCCCTCATACTGAATGGTTGTTGTCATGTAAAGCTGCCCATTTTTTTAAAAAGCAGACGACCCTGCTCTTTACTTTAGCCGAGAGCCCCCAACACTGATTTCTTTTTCTTTCCCACGCACGGAGTCCAGACCCATCAGAATACGCAATGGCATCCAAGACGCAATCCCCGTATGATCTTTTATTAGTTGCTTAACTTCCGACTCCTGCTGTTAATTTCCCAGCTTGCTTTCGCCATTGCCGGAGCTTCTGCACTGCCAGCCAAGGCCTATAATGACTTGCTGGTAGTTCTCCGATCAGACTTACTCCACTCTTTTCCCCCTTGAAATATATAAAATTTAATAAATTAGAAATAAAGGCTTCTCGCAAAACAAGAGGAGGGCAGAGATCTGTCAAGAAGAGATCATCAAGGAGAAAATAAAATAAACAAAATTCTCAACCGTAACACCAATATTAATAAACGGGACCAAGTTGAAACAAGCTGACGGATTAAAAAAAACGTAAAAAAAAAATAAAAATTTTGCCTCGTTTTGGCGAGGCGCCACGTTCAACCTAGACACACGGTTCGTCTGTTATATTAGGACGCATGTCCCAAATATAAAAGTTTTTTTGGTCTAGTGTAATTAAAATTTGATTCAAATAACCGAGCACATTAATAGTATCAGAGGTGGTAATATCACCCAGAACAGCCCCGCTGCAACAATGACTTTTTTTGACTTGCATCAGTGGAGATAACCCATACTATCCTTTACTTTCTTTCTAAATAATAATCTTCTGTCCCCTTTAATGCATCTTCTATAAATATTTTCCAGTTTCACTAGTTCTCATTAGAGCAGACGTTCCAAGAGCGATGGTGGTGAGCTCGAATTATATCGCTTGGATGGCGCTAAATGAAGTTGCCTTGGTCTTGCCTGATCAACGATTCTGCCATAAAACACTTTGACAAAAAATATGTTTGGAACATTTTAGTTTGGTTTGGGTTTGGTTTTTAAAGTAACAATCTTCATTACTCACGGGGACAACTCCATAAGTGCTCCGATCATCCTCCCTTAGATAACACAAGAAGGATCTCAGCAAGATTGCACGAACACCGTACGTGTGGACGAGGATCCCAATGTGTGTATACAGGAATCACAACATTCTATAAATATTTTTGTGATGTAAAGGTGTCCTCGCTCATTTTTAATTTTTGCCAGGGCAGCGGCCGTAGTAGGTCCTACCTCTATGTTGTTATTGTTGACCTGAATCGACCTCATTGCACTCCCCTCTCCGGGCAAACCCATGAGGTGCTCAGTAATCTCCCTCAGCAAATGTCGAAGAGTATGAATGCTAAATATTGTTCCTGTTACGCGCTGGTTGTATACACCCGGATGTATCCTTTCATACGTCCATCCCTGATGTCTTACGTTTAATGCCAAATTCCCAGCAATCTTAGCCTTGATGGTTCATTCCATCGATTGCAGAGTCAGTCTCTCATAGGCGATCGATTAGTTGTCCTCCGTTGGTTTCTTCCTTATCCATCATCAAATGCACCTTCTATGGCGGTGCTGCTCCTGAAGCTAGTCTGTCAGCTCTTTCATTGCCGCATGGCCCCTGCACGAACCAAGAACAGAAGATTCAACACCAGTTTCCTTAAGTATTCGAAGGCTTTTTTATGGAGGTTTTTCCATTTTATGCCGTAGCCATCCAGTTTTTAGACCTTCCAACGTAATGGCGGATAGTCCGTGACATAATAAATGCCCATTGTTTTTAAAATGTTTCCGACAGCCTACCTTAAATCTGCAGTAGCTGGCCTCTATCCTCCATTCACATAACTTGGAGGTTGTTATCCATGTAAACCCCAGCAGTGTTCAGCGACAATTCTGTCCTGGCATTTACCTCCAGATTTTAAAAAAAGGGGGGCCCCCGCACCCTGATTTATTACGCACAAATTATCAGTACCCATGCAAGTGGTACATCAATGACCTCATCATCCGCCAGCATGATCCATTTATGCAATTTGATCAATTTCCAGCTCTTGGCCATCTCAGTGGCCCAAGTTCCTGCACTCGTCTGTGTTGTCGCCCTTGGTCTGCCAAGGCTGATGATGACTTGGCTGGTAGTTTGTTCCAATTCCCACTGACTTAATGTCATTTTGTTCCCCTTAAGATATATTTTTTTAACTTGTGGTGTCACCCTGTCTAATAGTTAGTTCTCTGCGCTGCGTCACCCATGACTACTCCCCTCGTTCAATCATCTTGCGCTCCTTTTGATGCCTGGCTATCGGTATACGGGGGGGATGCCTTATTGTCCTGTGGTTTACTCGCATACTGTAGATTAGCTTTTGGCCTGCGGCCATCGCATATCTGGATCCTAAATTGGCAGCCATTGCCAAGCATAATCCGCATCGTCACAATGGGGGTGATGCGCGCGTACTAGCCCAAGACTATACGCATCCCTTCAATTTTAAATGGGTTCTAGTTCGTTCTACATTGTGATATTGACATTGTGAGTATATCTTCAGGTCATAATCGAATTACAAACATTGACCAAGCCTATGATACCCGGAGAAATAATAGTCTTTGTTCCAGGTGCGCTGCTGCCGCCAGTTTTTTTAAGGGCTGCCAGATCCTCTCTTGGGACCACTTTTCAGTCTAATGTGATTCAACATGATGCTTTTGCTTTTAGCGCGCGATCTATTGTTTACTGTTACCACCAAGTTATTTCACAACTTTGTCTCTTGCCCCTATCAATTTTCAGCACTCTCCTGAGAGTAATGTCCCCTGGAAGATCTGCTTTTCAATATTGAGTTATTTCAAAGAAGCAACCTACAGCACACAGGGGAGCTTTGTTGCGAATGACCTTGTAGCTGGCTTCCTCACAACCCATGTTAGAAACATGCCCCTGAAGAGTCTATTGTGTGATATTTAATATCTAGATATTTTAAAAGCGTTTATTTCCTTGAACAACACCTCGAACTCCATCGTGGATGTAAAATGGTAACATGTACCAGCTTAAACTAAAAACAGTTTCCATTTTAGTGATTCATAATTTTAAGATTTAAGCCGACCTATCCTATTAGTTTTAGGTGTCTGATTTGGTTTTTAATGACAAATAACTTGCATTGCCACACGGACATAAACTCCATCAGTGCTCTCCGATCTCCTCCCTTAGATCACACAATGGTAGAAATTTCAGTACAACTGGCACGAAACTGGCTGAGGAACCGTGTAGCACCTGGCGAGAATCCCAATGTTATGTATACAGGAATAAACAATATTCATCCTATACAGTATTTTTAATGGTGGGGTAAATGTTACTGTTAGTTTTTTTTTTTTCATTTTTTTAGCCAGGGCAAGCGGCCTTCCAGACAGTCATGCCTAACTCTTTACGATGTTTCTCCAACTGTCTAGTGGGATTTTTTTTAAAACGTGCGCAAACTTGCACACTGGGAACCGTCCTATTTTTTCACTGTCTTATCCGAGAAAGGCTAGGCGTCCGATCTCACTAGTCACTACCCAGGAAGACCATGGGGGAAAAAAAAGTATGGTCTTCGTGCGTGCAGCCTAAATACTATGACGCATCCCAGTCATTTTTGAATGCGGGTCTAGATTTTCACATTGTGATTATTGACATTGGTGAGTTATTCCCAGGTCATACTCGATTTCAAGCAGCATGCCGATTCTCACACTAAACCCAGGAGACCAGTGGGTGAGTATGACATCATTAGGTGAACCACTGGTTAGTGAAAAATTTTATTATTCGAAAATTATTAATTTTTCTCAACTAGGGGAATCGAACCCGGTAACCATCTTAGAATTCGAAGCGGGGCCGCCATACCTCCTTAGCCACCACGACCCCCCGATTGGATAAATATACGGTTAGACTGCTTTTCCCGCCTCGCGGCACAAGTGAACCTACCGGGTGTTTTTGGGATTCCAAATAATCGTAGCGTCATCACTCCAGCCTACCCACTCTGTAAATAATGTAGCCTGACTCTGCTGTTGAGTTACGGAAGGCAAAAAGGTAGCGAGTAGGTCAGAACTATTCACACCCACCTCATTGAGCTAGACCCCTAATATAAATGTCAGTCTTTAACACTTCACTCGCCCTAGCGGCTATGGGGACTACCTTTGCCATTTTACTTTACGGCAATAAACGGAACAAATGGTCAGAAATTTATTGTGTAATTTGTACATACATTCCTAAGCCTCCCTTTACAAGCCGTCAGCGTTTCCAGTTTTTGTCTATTTGTTTGTTTTTTGAAATTGCTGTAAAGATTTTTTGGGAACAAAAATATATCTAGAAAATCATGGTATTCCAAAAAGGTGGCCTCTATAACAAAAACATTTATTGAACGACCAATGTTTTATTGTCTCTATTAGGTTTGAACAAAGCACTGTCTGAATAGGCGGACGCTATACTAAGAATTAAAAATTTATATAATACAGAAAAAAATCCTGCTAAACTAAATGACATACGTCTACGACTGAAAGTCGTTACCGAATAGAAAGCAAGGCAAACTTTTGATGACAAAAAATTGATTTTTCTTCATTGAAGAATGAGTGTATAATTGTTACAGATGGTCACATAAATCAAACGCATACACAAAAATACGCATAAACATACACACGTTAAGACACATCTAGCTCTCCTCGAATGAACCATTGAAAATAAATTAAATTAAATTATATTTTTTAAATTAAAGAAGTGAAAGAGGCACGATTGATCTTGGTAAACGAACATACATTGATAAATGATGCTGCCTGGAAAGCCAGCGGAACCACTTGAGCAAACGGCCCTGGATTACGAGTAAAGTAAAAAATTCTGAAGGAAAAAGAAGTAAAATTCCTAATTCAGACTGATGTAGACTCACATTGGCGCATTAATAGACATGAGAAATTAATCCGATGAGCTTTTAAAAAGATATATACAAACGCATGTTGATGTAAATGTATGTTACATAATTTGGGGCCTTAAGCTCTTGCGTCCCTATCCTTTATTTTATTGAACTACATTTGTTGTGCGTACTGAATTAGGTGCATTATTCTTCTGTTAGACACACTCTTTTTTCCAAGAAACTGTCATTGTTCACGTTTCACGCTTCGATGCATGACGGGGCCAGAAAAGCGTATCACCCATCCCTGAGAGATTAATTGAAGTCCCCTAAAACGTTATAATACCACATTTTTTTTTAGTAAATGCGAGCATGAAGTGTTTTCTTAAGGTTGCATAATTACTTTCGACTCGACAGCCATGGTTAGTGATTATAAATAACGCAAACTTGAAGACATCTGGAAGAGCGAGCAGGACGAATGATGTAAGGAAACTTCCGATGGGGACAACCTGGTTCCCAGATGATCAGTTAAAAATGTAACAAGCTGTAACGTAAACATTACCAAGAATTGTCGGATGTACCAACTCCATATACGGAGGATGACTGTTTGAAATTGTCAGACGCATGAGTCATACAGAATACTACATGAGGAAGGTTTTCACAATATGAACTTTGAATGTATTGCCTGACATTTGAGGCGCCATTAAACAACCACGCGATTGGAAGATTTGTCAGAATGCCATGCAGTAAGCATGGGTCGAGAGCTAACGCTTATGTAGAACATCTAGCATACCTACTAATTAAAACTGCATTTCAGAAATTTAAATAGACAACTATACCTTGCATGTACAGTAAAAGTTAATCGAGTCAGGAATTCTGAAAATGTTTAGGAACGGAAAAAAGTATTAGCGCATCTTTTTCCACTGGAAAAGAAAACACTTGAAGATCAATATCTATAGTGCTTCTTTCACAATGTTTGCCGCAGATTAATATTCATTATCTGTTGCAACCACTTGATCGTAATTTGTATTGCAACATTTTCATATGACCTAATGATCGCTATGCCGCCGAGGGGTACATTTTTTTCCCTCGTTAACAAACTTATGTTTTTTAACCTTGTCTTTAAAAGTATACAAAATGGACACCTGAGACTAGTCCAAACCGTGTAAGATCTGTGAGACTGTGGGCTTACCCCTTCATATTTGTGAACTATGGAACTTCGATTTAACATTCTGAAACGTATTTCGCGCGATTTTCCCTGTGTTTCAGCTCACTACCGCACTGTTTTGAACATTACATTGATCCTTCCGGCAGTAACAGTGCATAGGCGTAACTGACTTGCGGCATTCTAGGTCTGTAACAACAATGGTACAACAAGTATCATGCGTATGTGGATGAAACTTGGATCAATGCTCACCACACAAGTGAAAAGGAATGGCAGTTATCAGATGGAAAGATTAAAAGATGTGTACCCAGTGGGAAAGGACGACGTCTGATAATGGCACATGCAGGCAGCAGATATAATGGTCTCGTGAAAAATGCTGAACTTATTTTCACTTCCAATTATACGGACAACCGGGACTATCATACCGAGATGAATGGTAACATATTTAGAGATTGAATTGAAAATACTCTTCTTCCGTCCCTAGACAGACCATCCTGTCTGATAATGGACAACGCATCATACCACAACGCTGTGGCAGAAGGAGACAAAATCCCGACATCTTAGAGTTCAAAAGATGCTATAAAGATTTGGCTCAGAAAAGAAGACATTCCATTTAACGAGGGGTTTCTGAAACCTGAATTACTGTTCCTTGTTAAAAAAATCACAAAAGACCAAGATATTCCATATAGACAATTTGATTCAACAGCATGGTCATATGTCTTTGAGACTGCCACCTTATCTTTCACATTTAAACCCAATTGAACTCGTTTGGGCAAAAGTTAAAGGACAGGTGGCAGCTGAAAATAAAACTTTCACACTATGCAATATGAAAGAACTAACAAATGCCGCTCTCTCGCAGATAGACAAAGAATATTGGTGTCAATGTGAAGACCATGTCTTAAAAGAGGAAAATGACTGTTGGAAAAAAGATGGACTGTCGTTCGTTCAACCGAGAATAGTCATCAATATGTTAGACTCGTCTGACTCAGAATAAGTATGTAAATACCTTATATGTTTTATATGTTTTCTCCTCCATCTATGTGTACATGTAAACCAATTCATTTCCTTTTTTATCTCCGCGATTTCACTACTATTTTTAACATACACAGTACTTTCACCTCTTCATGCATCCACTCACGTTTTAGTATAAAAAGTAACATTTACGACGAATAGGCGTTATTATTCTCTCAAATATTTCGAAGAAATAAAAAAGGACCTCACGTAGTAATCAGTTAACAAGCCCCTCTAACATTCGAATTGTATAGACGCCTATGCTGAAAATATGCAACTTCATTTCATTTACGGTAAATTATTTTCTTCCAGGACAAAATAATTACTTCGTTAAAAAAGATCAAAGGAATTAGCCGTTGCAAGAAAAGAACACTACCTGCAACATTGAATTTTATAAAAACTTTGGGACATTGAAAATATAAGACCACATGCAAAAAATCATGTTTATCAGTGCAAGGAATATGGAGATATTTGAAGTCAATCGTCGACCAATCTTTTTGAAACGCACTATAATACGGAACCTGAGTTAAGTTGCCAAGATTATTTACCTGGCAAGACGTCTAGGATTTGCCTTGTTACTAGGGTGAGTTGGACATATTTTTATACTTTGAATTTTACTGGTTTATACTAGCAAGGAATGTTAAAGATTCATACGAGGCTGGCAACCTCAGCATGTGAAAAGGATACATTCATGAACCACCACAACAAACGCTGGTTATTGCTTCATGCTAGTTCTCACGGAAGAACCAAAAGCAGAGGTACTCCCAGACTCCAAGTGGAGAAAGGAAGTGGATGATGATGACATCATATGTATATTATCATTTGTAATGAGTTGTTTGTATGCTTAAAGTAGTTCCTTCAGGCACAAGCCATTTGCCGCGGTGCAGTTGAAATTTTGTCATTACATTAACTAAAAGAATTGTGATTTTTCATAAAATCCTCTGAGTTATATGATATACACTCAAGGAGAGTGCACATTCGGATAAAAGGATCAGTGGCGGACAGCGGAGAAAGGCGCCTGATCTGAATCAGGAAAACGAATACTAAGCGGCGGAATGTGTTCTTTTATTCCCTCTGAAGTTGGTGGTACGGAATGGTGAGACCATTTAAAGTTCTACTCACGTTACCAGCTGTACTAGTGTTGCAGTAATCTTTGACGGAGTTTCAAACGTCGATTTATTGGTTGTATGTTTTTCACCCTGGTCAAAGTTGGAGAACTATGTCTTAACTTTGCTGTGTCAGGTTGAATAGGGGTTATCTCCCTTTTTGGTTCATTCATTGTGTTTGACCTTTAGGGTCAAAGGTAAACAGTTCTGGGCTATGTGCCATGCGCAGTTGTTGAGCGCAAAATTAGACTTCCGTCAGGTAGAGATGCGAACTGGCTTCTGTGGGACGTGAATGTCCGTTGTATTTTGGGGAAGGAAAATCTTCGAAGTGACTGCGTTGTCAGTTTTCCCCAGTGATTTACTGTACGTCAGGAATGACGACAGTGTTGTTTCTTGTGTTCTGAGGATTCGTTTCAAGGTAACACCGACTTTATCATTATTACGCATTCGGTTGCAGAACTTGTTAAAGGATTACCTGGCCTGTGAGAATAGCTCACAGTTCCTGTAATGCAGAACCTATATTTGTGCTCGAGGTAGCCATTTAAGACTATTCGTCTTCATTTGATCAGAAGTCCAGTGACGAAGTTATATATTGTGGAAACCGCAGGTTGGCGGTATACTTATACAAACATTATAGCAGGGTTTATGCAACCTGCTTAATGAAGAATACACAGCTGACGTCATATCGAGGCTCTGTGTAATGGCCACTATTCTACCGCATGAAAAGATGTAACTGGCGTGTTATGCCAAGTTGAACGACGGCCCTGGTAATAGGATTACATGAGTTCAGGGCTCGTCTTTTGTATGACGGAGTTATTAAGGTATCTGACGCGTTCAGTCAGGGATACCAAAGCGGCATTATGAACTGTATATTAAAGAACATACCACTTTTGACCATGCCCACATATTTGAATGTTCACCAGCCTTAGAATGCCTGATATGTACCAAGCGATTTCAATTAACATGATGTACATGATCCTGTTTACATTGACTGTTCCTGTGTGATTCTACTGTTAGTCCTGTGAATAAATGTATGAACTGTCACCAGTAGTTTCAACCATCATTGGCTTCAGTACGAGTGTGACTGGGTGTATTGTGTAACTATATATGAGCCTAAACGCATTCGCGACTACACACCCATGTCTCACATCATCATCATCATCGTACAAGGACCATGTATGCTGTCAGCGTGAGTGACCCAGATCTTCACCGCACCATTACACTGTTCAGGTGACATCAACACGCATACCTGGCCAACTACACATCAACATTTGCATCACGTATAAAAAACCAACTAACAACTAGTCTGTGGTTCGAAGCTGGAGATCGACACATGAAATCAACATCCCACGGATGGTAAAGATCCCTGTCTTGACCAGAAGCGGTTACCTCCAGAATCCTTTGGAGACGTGCCATTTCCACAGGGAAGAAATAACGGAACCAGCAGCAACAACATTTCAGCAATTTGGAAGCTAAGTTATAAGTTTAGCAGGCCAAATCAAAAGACTATATTTTTATCTCCCAAATCGGGATCTATGATGAACCATAAATTCTCATAATTATCATTTCATATTTATTTACATTTGCTTCAAAGTAATTGATCATTAAATTTGTATACGCTGATGTTTAGAAATTCATAGTTGAATTAATAATTACAGAGGGAACGGCATATGTATGATCCAGAACCTCTACTATATATATATATATATATATATATATATATATATATATATATATATATATATATATATTATATATATATATATATAATATATATATATATATATATATATATATATATATATATATATATATATATATATATATATATATATATATATATATATATATATATATCGAGCTAATAAAAAGAATTTAGATTAATTAAATCAGCTGGGGGCTTCAACGAGCAAAATTATTTATATGCATCTTCACAAAAGACGGCGCGTCAGACACAAAGTTCACGTGCTAACACTCATTCAGCATTGTCCTTTACTTCTGAAATATCGTGTGAAATCTCCTTCGAGGTAGAAGCATCATTAACCTTCTATCTACAACTCTGCCAAGAGTAATCTTGTGCGAAGGTAGACACCTTTAAAGACCCACATTAGATTCTCTAGGTTTTGGCCACTGTTGGACCCCTACTGCAAAGCAAGGAGGGGCAACCCGTGATTTTATATATATATATATATATATATATATATATATATATATATATATATATATATATATATATATATATATATATATATATATATATATATATATATATATATATATATATATATATATATATATATATATATATATATATATATATATATATATATATAATATATATACATATATATATATATATATTTATATTTATATTTATATATTCTTCTTCTTTGATCTTTAGCCGCCGACCGTCAAAGCAGTCAGTGGCCATCACGCCTAGTGGCGTCTCGTAGGGCAGCAACAAATTGATTCCACTTTGCTCGGTCGGCGGCCATCTTTCGTACAGTGCTCCAACTCTGGTTCATTCTTTGTATCTCAGCCTCCACAGTCCTCCGCCAAGTTGTTTTTGGTCGACCTCTCTTTCGTTTTTCTTCAGGGGTCCATAGCATAGCTGTTCTTGTGATGGCATCGGGGTCTCTTCTGAGGACATGGCCAACCCAGCTCCAGCGTCTGCCAGCTATGATGGTGTGCATGTCCTCTTGCTTGCTCCGAGTAAGCAGATCTTGGTTGGTGATGGTATGCTGGCAAAAGATTCGGTGAATTTTTCTTGGGCATGTTGTGTGAAAAGATGACAATTTCGACATTTTCTTCTCTGTAACTCTCCAGCATTCCGCACCATAGAGAAGCACATAAAGCACACAGCTCTGATATAATCTTAATTTTGTGCTTGTGCTGTACTGAGAGGACTTCCAGATGTTGTTTAGACTAAAAAAGGCTGTTCTTGCTTTGTTCATTCTGTTGTTGATGTCTCTGCTTGCTCCGCCGTCTGGTGTTACTATGCATCCTAGGTATGTGAAAGCGTTTGTCTGTTCCAGTTGCTGATTCCTTACTGATATGGGCTCAGGGTTGCTCACATTGAGCGTCATGACCTCTGACTTCTTTAGATTGGTGTTCAAGCCCATCTGATGGCTATACTTATTAAGTCTATCCGTTTTTTCCTGGATGTGTTGATGTGAATGTGCTAGTAGTGCAATGTCATCTGCATATTCCAGATCCTCTAATGTAGAAAATGTAGTCCATCTTATTCCTCTTGGACTGCCCTCTGTTGTCTGGCGCATCACCCAATCTATGACTGTTAAAAATAGAGTGGTTGATAAGGGGCATCCCTGTCGTACTCCTGTCTTCACCTCAAAGGTTAGGTTGCTCTAAAAGACGCTACACGTAAAGTTAGCATAGAGGCTTTTTATGATTGACACTATGCAGCTTGGAATTCCATAAGTCCTCAGTATTTTCCATAAACTGTCCTTATGTATACTGTCAAAAGCCTTTTTCAAAATCAACGAAATTAATGTACAGCTGTCTTTGCCTTTCTGAGCACTGCTCTATAATGTTCCTGAGGGTAAATATATGATCTACACATCTTCTGTTCTTTCTAAATCCTGCTTGTTCTTCCCTCAGTTTGTGGTCTATTTCTTTTGAAATTCTCTGTATAATTATCCTGCCTAGTATTTTGCTGGGAACTGAGAGAAGAGTGATTCCTCTCCAATTGTTGCAGTCTGCAAGATCTCCCTTCTTGGGCAATTTGACAATTATTCCTTTGTTCCACTCCGTTGGTGTTGTCCCTGTTTTCCAGACTTGTGCAAATAGTGGTTCTAATAGTTCTGCTGCTAGCTCAGGGTCTGTCTTAAATAGCTCTGCATTTAAGTTATCATGGCCAGGAGCTTTTCCATTCTTTAACCCTTTGATTGCTGTGATGATTTCTTCTTTTCGTGGAATGTCTGTATTAACATCTAGATCGTTTTCAGCCTCAGGAACATTCAATTGTGTCTCTGGTGGTTCCTTGTTCAGAGTTTCTCTGAAATGCTCTGCCCATCTTGTTTCCTGTCCCTCTGCTGTCGTGATGAGATTTCCTTGCTTATCTCTTACTAATGTAATATTGTTTGCACCTCGTTTTCCATTGATGATTTTAGTTATTTTGTATACTGTGCTTTGTTCATTTCTCAGTGCTGCCTCTTCTGCCTGTCTTGCAAGATCGTCTAGGAAATTCCTTTTGTTGGCTCGGGTTTGGCGTTTAACTTCCTTGTCCAGCTGACTGTACTGTTCGCTATATAGTTGCTTTAACCTGGGGGACTTTGCTTCTGTTTTCTTTCTTTTCATTTCCTTTCTCATCATTATGGTGTTTAATGTTTCTGGTGTTATCCAGTCTTGCTTCTTCCTTTCCTGGAATCCCAAGCATGATTTGCTGCTTTCCTTATATATTGTTGAAATGGTGTTGAATTTCTGGTCTGTATCATCAGTCAATGTCTTTTCCTGACTTTTGGCAAATTGATATCGCTTCTTTATATCAGCCACAGAAGCTTTTCTGGTAAGGGGGTCCTTCAATTTGCTGATGTCAAACCTTTTCTGTGTAGTTACAGTTGGTCCAGCCGTTCTGAGTTTCACTTTCAGTTTTGCTACTACTAAATGGTGATCACTTCTTACATCTGCACCTCTTCTTACCTTCACATCATGTAATGCATGTCTCCATCTACCATTATTCATGATGTGGTCTATCTGGTTACTGTCCCGACTATTTGGTGATTCCCATGTTAATTTGTGAATTTCTTTGTGTGGGAAAAGTGTTCCTCCAATGACCAGGTTGTTAATGCTACAGAAACTTATTAATTTATCCCCATTTTCGTTTCCTGTTCCGCTGCCGCATTTCCCCATTACTCTTTCATTATATGTATTGTGTGTTCCAACTTTCGCATTGAGGTCTCCCTTTACTATAATAAGATCATATCTAGGTGTGTCTTCCATTTCTTTCTGCAGTTGTTGATAGAAATCATCCTTGACCTCTTCATCGCTGTCATTCGTTGGTGCGTAGCA
>JAMPIV010002953.1:0-87500 GCA_024509875.1 Oreohelix idahoensis
TTGCTGTGTGTTCCCGCGTGGGTAATTTACTTGTTCTTTTTTTCAATTTCATGACGAGCTTAATTTAAAAATGAAAAATAACAGGTTCCTGTCTTGCGTTGTCCACAACCATAAGATTTTAAACGTACAACTGTCATCCATCTTTTACATGTAAAACCCAGCTTAGACACATTTTACACATAAAACCCAGCTAAGACATCTTTTGCAAGTAAAACCCAGCTGACACCTTTTACATGTAAAACTTAGCTTTGACACCTTTTACATGTAAAACTTATCTTAGACACCTTTCACATGTAAAACCCAGCTTAGACAGCAAAGTACGGACGCATATTCCCTAATTGTTTATGAGATATTTCAGCATGGTGCAATGGAGAAGTTATCAACAGTTATTTGCATTGATCAGTCCTGATAATGCCAGCAAAGATAGTGATCTAATTTCACCTCAATGGATCGATTCTTGTGTGGCAGTGAATTTTTTTTCTTCTTTTAAACACAGAGATATAGAGATTGCAGATCTCCAGCATGTATGGACCACGTTAAAACACGGAGATATAGAGATTACAGATGTCCAGCGTGTATGGGCCACGTTAAACACAGAAGTATGGAGACTACAGATGTACAGCATGTACGATCACGTTAAACACAGAGATATAGAGATTACAGATGTCCAGCATGTATGGGCCACGTTAAACACAGAGATACAGAGATTACAGATGTCCAGCATGTATGGGCCACGTTAAACACAGAGATATAGAGATTACAGATGTCCAGCATGTATGGGCCACGTTAAACACAGAGATATAGAGATTACAGATGTCCAGCATGTATAGGCCACGTTAAACACAGAGATATAGAGATTACAGATGTCCAGCATGTATAGGCCACGTTAAACAAAAGCAAGCAGGAAAACAAAATGGGAGACTTGACATTATTAAAATCATTAACGTCTTCATTTTCCTTTGCTCCTTGCGGAGCATTGAGCCATCACTGCAGCCGGTCCCCTGTAGGAAGCCTACAACAATCAGTCACATGATCTTGTAGTTGTGGTTTCTGTGGCACTTTCTTTGACATAATGAAGTTGCCCGCCCCATATGTATCTCATATGAGTCGCCTTGTACGAGATGCCTGAGAGCAGAGGCGTATCTCCTATAAAGCTAATGAAGCTTGAGCTTCAGTTTTATCTATAATACATTTATTTCACATCCCCAAGCCTTTTTTTTTTAATAAAAGGGGCCCCTCTTTGGGGCCCCCCAAAATGTTGATTCACCACTGCCTGCCCTATTCTTTCTTTATCTCTTAAGAGACCCCGGGAACGTCAGGAGCAAATGTTTAAAGACCGGAAGTTAAACTTTCGTGGGACAAGGCATTACCAGCCTGGAGCACGAGAGACAACTGACTGGTATCGAAATTGATACTTTTTACAAATATAGAGCGTCCGATTGGCTAAATGCTTGCCTCTCTCTGCAAGTGACCGGCTTCCGAGATCGAAACTTGGTGGCGTCACGCTCCAGCAATAAATGGGTACTTGTCTCTGCTCTTGGGTTAGGGACGGCAAAAGCAGCGAGAAAGGAAACTGGTCACCTCACCTCATAATGCTGAACCTAGTATAGTGTAGTCTCTAACACACCATTCCCCTACGGCAGTTTCTGCTATGGGACCACCTCTACCGTTAGTCAAGAGTAGTTAGAAATTACATCTACTCTGCGTGGATCCTAATACAATTAAAGACACTGTCCTGTGCGCAATTAAGGAAGAAAATATATGACGTTGGTTTCAGTTAAGCCTGGATTTCCCACCAAACCCGGAAAGATTGTAAGACAAAACAATGAACCCATTGTCGATGATATAAATTGTATGGGAACTTCGATGGGTGAGGAAAGGGAGATTTTATCCTTACAGCAAGGACGAACGATGTAGCGTAAGTAATATATTGATAGATGCTTACTTTTTAAAATATGGTCAAGCAGGACCTAAGACCAAGTAGTGTTATGATAACCATAAGGATATAGCTGATTATAACTCCTGTTCACAATGTTAATACGGTTGGTCACGAAGAAAAAGATAATACGCTGAAGACACTCAACTGATGATCAGAGACTAAGCTTCAAGTGTAATGATTTTAGGCACGTGACAACTTTAAGCCAAGAGAAGTAGGCAAGACCTTTATCAACTGATTGAAAAAGAGAAAAACGCCTTGTGTAAGAGGAGGGTAAACTGAGTGGAAGCAAAAACGATAAAATATACCCATCTAGAAAAAAACTCGAATGCATATACTCATCTAGAAAGAAACTCAATTGCATATACTCATCTGTCGTAGATTTTTGATAGGGGAATTAAGACATAGATTGGTCCCTTCTGAATAGAAATAGAACAGGTGATAGCTCAGTGGGAGGTTATGTAAAGAAAATAGATTTTCACGAGTGAGATGGTGGAAACTAATAGAGCCTGTCCCTGAAACGCGAGAAGCTTCTCTCGGTCAGCCTATCTTCTACAACAGATCTAGATTAGTCATACAGCCTATTAGAACATATATACAGTTGACATTCAAAAATCCGGCCATCGATAATCCGGTTCCTTCAGATTTCCGGCATGGATTTCGGAGCGCATTTTTAAATTTACCGCGTTGGCGCGCCACTGTTTTCTGGAGCAGTTTATGTTTTGATGCAGCTGTTGGGTCTTGCTTGCACGTGTTAACAGGCATTCCTGCTCATTCCTTCTCATTTTATCATTTATTTGCTGCTGTATAGCTCCATTATGGATTCAGCAACTAAAAGAAGTGGTGTAAAACATAAACATCGTGCGTTGTCGATCGCAGATCATTTAGTTTTTAATTTTCTTTCTTTAAAGGACTTTACAGGTAGTCATTTTCTGTTAAATATATACAGCATATATAACCATAAAAAATCCGGCATTTTCAATAATCCGGCACTCCTCAGGTCCGGAGGTTGCCGGATTTTTGAATGTCAACTGTAGTAATCTATATATACCACTCACATACACACACACATAAGTGACGACAGTTAGACGCACAGACGTGAAAAAACTATAACAATGGAATATAGATATTTTGGAACGAGCTGACCGACACACTTGAATAAAGTTTATGTAAATTTTATTAACATAACGAAAATTTTCCACAACAAATAAGTTCGCAAATCAAGCCCATATAAATACACATAGGTTAATGAATTACTAAAAGAATAATAGACCCATAGGTGTAATCCTTTCCCCTTCTGTTTAGCCCACGGCACGATCCCGTTAGAAGAAAAGTTATAGCTCCCAAAGAGTCACAGATTTATACGCTATGGTCTAGGATTTCCCTCTACAGTTAAGAACAGAGTTGATATATTAATCTATCCTAAGAGGAAATCAGCATTTGCAACAAAAAAATTGCATAAAGAAATTTCAAAGTGGGTGCATGAATATAACAAAATGAAAGAATTACTCGTTCTGCTTTCTCTCTGTTCATTCACCCGTGGCCACGGACGTACTTTCTTACTTACAAATTGATGTTTTTCACCTTCAGGCGCAAGCTTTAGGACACACACGAACAGTGAATCTGTATTCTTTTGATAAAACGAATCCCAGCTCTGCAGATACAGGTTTCATCCAATGTTCCGGGGAGCATCTACTTCACAACTATATTTTAAGATTACTGTTAATGTCACTTGAATCAGTTCAGGTAAGAAATTATAAACGGGCACAGTGTGTCAGAATCACGAGGTTTCCACTACTTAGGAAAATGACAGGTTGGTAACTTCTCCCAAATGTAAAATTCTTGGTCACACCACAATTTGTCAAAAAAGAAAAACCGTCGGAAATGTTACTGTTTGTAATTTCTCTCGCCACAGGGGCTGAATGTACAATGAGATTGTTAGGAAGAATTATAATCTGGCTCGATAGGCCCAGTTATATCATTTAATATTAAAGTTCGTGAGATGAGTACTCTGCCTCTTTCTGGATGCAAACACAATGCCAGACAGGTTGTAACTTGGAAACTCATTTATTTAAATTACAAAAATGTTTTTTCTAGGTTCTTCTCATATACTGAAACCCCTGGTAGATGTTGGGCTTTACCGAGAATACTGTAAAAAGAAAAAGAAACATACAGAATACTTAAACATAATATTATACACATCCTATCCTACCTTCGCGTAAAACATAATATTCACTTCGGTTTTTAACTTTAAGTTAGAGACTATAAGCTTAGCGCTTGTCTCATCGTTTAAACTTCCGTGAAATAAATTCTAGTCATTAAAAGAATCAATCATCATGAATTAGAAATACGTAAGTATCTCATCAATACTCAATGATGAATCAGTGCATTTACTAGTTAGTTAAAATATTATCGGACTGGTTACTAGCAATTTAATTAAATTTATTTATAGCTGTATGAGTTTTAGCTAGAAATTTTAATTTATTTTGCTATCCACTGTAACACAGTAAACTTAAAGAATATAACTGACTTATCATTTAATCACTCTGCACAGAAATTGAACTATGTAAAAACGCAATAGGCGATCTACCACTTAAATCACTCAACACTAGTAGATATATATATATATATTACCACTAGCGTGGGAGCCGCGCTGGTGTAATGGCTTCGGCGTTGTACTGGCGACCAGGTGTTCATGGTTCAAACCCGGGCGTCAGCGTTTGAAGAAATGTTTACGGCCGGAAATTTGACTGAATAACCTGAACGGCTCCTGTGATAAACCCTCTGTGGATGGGAAGGAGCGAAGCTCCTGACCGGGTTGGAAGGAAAGTCCTCAGGTTCCCCAGCCTCGCAATGACATGTCATTGGGCCAAAGGGCTGAAAGCCCAAGTGCCGCTGGTTAAGAAAAAAAAAAAAAAATTACCACTAGCGCAGAAGTAAAACGATCTCCAATCGACCAACTAAATGATGCTTATATTAACAGAGATCTTAGGAATCGAAAGCTAGATGGCAATCGACCAACTAAATGATGCTTCTATTAACAGAGATCTTAGGAATCGAAAGCTATATGGTTGTAGTCTTTCTGGCTGTACTGGATGAATTAAGTTAGAATTCTGGAGTATATATCTCTCCGAAATCAGGGGAAGGTTACGTCTATAACCCGACCCAACTCATTTGCCAGATGTTAGCACCTACGTCCAGATTTACATATTTCCTTGCTCATTCTACGAATGAAACGAATTCTACCCACCCTTACCGAAACCAGACTTAACACCTACAGTACATTCTCTCGATCTGATCAGACATCGGCAATAAAACTCACAGTGTGCGTTTTACACGTTCTGCTTCATATGGCCGTTCCCAGCGATCAATGTCTTTCATCTCAAATCTTTCACCGAGAATAATTAACAATAGGCGGACAGATCAGAGAAAATAATAGACGATAGTCTTACTTCTTATCCCTGTCGAGAACGAATTAACACGATTCGGTCTCATCAAAGAACTTAGCTTAACAGCAATAAAATGCGTTGCTAAATTAGAAAGGAAATGATAAATGTTAGAATGGGAGAAGTTTATCTTAACAATCGAGCGTATGCGAAAAGAAGGGTAAAAGAGCGAAAGAAAGGTAAAAGACAAGTGCAGAATAAAGAATAAATATCTGAAATATATTAATCATAATATCTCTGCCACATCATCTAGAAAGAAAATCAATTGCATATACTCATCTAGAAAGAAAATCAATTGCATATTTTCATCTCGAAAGAAACTCAGTTGCATATACTCATCTAGAAAGAAATTCGATTGCATATAGCCAGCTAGAAAAAAACTCGATAAAATATACTCAGCTAGAAAGAAACTCGATTGCATATACCCAGCTAGAAAGAACCTCAATTGCATATACTCATCCAGAAAGAAATTCAATTGCATATACTCATCTAGAAAGAAACTCGATTGCATATATTCATCTAGAAAGAAACTCAGTTAAATATACTCATCTAGAAAGAAACTCAATTGCATATACTCATCCAGAAAGAAACTCAGTTACACATAGTCATCTAGAAAGAAACTCGATAAAATATACTCAGCTAGAAAGAAACTCGATTTAAAACATTCAGCAAGAAAGAACCTCGAATGAATGTACCAAGCTAGAAAGAAACTTGACAAAATATACCCAGCAAGAAAGAACTTGGCAACATATACCCAGCAAGAAAGAAACTGAATAAAATATAAACAATAAAAAGGAAATTTGACAAAATATACCAAGGAAGAAAGAAACTCAGTGCAACATAGTTAGCAAGAGCGAAGGCTGATTAAAAACATTCAGCAAGAAATAAACTTGATAAAATACATCTAGCTAGAGAGAAACTCAGTGGAGTTTATCTTTTAAGAAAGAAACTCGATAACAAAATATATACCAATAAACTCGATACCATATATCTAGCAATCGAAAACTAATCATCATAAAATACAACTAGCCAGAGAGACACACGATAAAACACATCCAACAAGAAAGAATGCCGATCTAATACACCCATTAAAAAAAAGAACTTCGCAGTAATGTATCCAAAAAACAAAAACAAAAGAAAATCAAACAAAGACATCCAACAATTCAGCAAACAGATACATTATTTTCAACAAGATAGAAGTTTGCTGTTATACATCCGACAAGAACATGGAAAACTTTCATTCAACAAGGATATATTCAACAAGCGTTGTAATATATCCAATAAGAAGAAAACGTGATAAAATCATTATGCAAGAAACAGAGTCCGATATATTACATTCCGCAATAAAGAAAGTCATAAATAAACAGATACTGAAAGAAATTAAAACAATGTCAATAAATATCAAGAGACATCAACTCCAGAAGGAATGATTTAAAAAAAAAAACGGCACGAAATTAAATAGGCAGTCCACCGCGCCAAATGAAACAGCTGGCAATAAATCTTGCTCGTTCACTTCTGGTTTAGCGCAGAAGAGTTCAGCAAAAAACTGTTACAGATTTCCGCTTCCTCATATATATATATATACTGCCGTAAACTTCTACCATGCGGAAACGAAGAAAAATTCAAATACGAAAAAAATTAAAATGATGCAACCTGAAAAATGAGGCGGCTGGAGATGCACTTGTGGAAAATCGAATGAACAGGGTAGTAAGGGTTGTTAAAGGTCTCATCCAAAAAATGAGAAATGCCTGCAGCCAAGCCAACCGTACCTTCACGCGTGGTCCAATTCTTGGACCCAGAGCTTCCTGTTTCTACCAACACGGCTATGGCAAATGGCGAGTATCTGGCGCCAACAAACCAGACCCCCAGAGTCTACTGGGTTAAAACTCTAGACTATGGGGGAGGTAACCCTACAGAAACCTCTGGCAGAGCAAGTCCTCCATCAGATGCGGCCGGCGCTTGGACACGTCCCGATCCCCATCGAGACTTGCCTGGGGAGCACACCCCGGCTCAAAAAGCAGAGAAGGCTATTCTCCAAACCTCCGATGTCTTGCAAACAGTGTTAGGATGTACAAGAACATGGACAGGAAGACTCCACAACTTCCCCCACCGAAGACGGAACATGTCAGCCTAATAGGCGTGGATACCCAGCAATGGAAATGGGACATGTACGCATCATACAGTTAATGACTATGCTCGGCTTTATTACACGACGAAATGGGGCTGCCACTGTGGATCATCACCGGGCAGGAGGGGCCCCGGACCCCCAGCCTCGAAAGGGTCCAGCAAAGACTACGGATGATGACTCTGCGTATCAGGGACCCGGGATTAAGCAGAGTAGAGCTACCGGCCAAACCAAAAATTACACAATTAAAATTATGCAGTGGAACAGTGAGGGTGTAATGAAGAAAAAAACTTGAATTGCAGAACTTCCTCCAGAAAGAAAAGATAGATGTTCTGTGCATGTCGTAAATTTATTTTGAGAGAAAAGAGTCGTAGAAATAGTGGTCCGGTTTAGAGTGAAAAATGATGATGTAAAGCTCAGTGATAGAAATGTAGAGATTTAATAGTTACTTCACAGCGTGCTGGAGGAGAGTAAAGACAGACTTATTTACGACAAATCGTGTCTCTCAATCTTCTCTTTCACTCTCCTGGTCAAACAATTATTTGCCAGTTTTCCAGACTCGCATCTGCGCGCTCACCGATTTGGTGTTTTCAAACACACACACGACGTTGATACAAACTATATTAAACGAATAGGGGAAAAGTTGGGCTTTGGATATATCCAACACACAGAACTAAATGAGTTTATGTGATTTTATTCACTATAACATCAATCACTAAAAATATCAGATATTACATAAATTATCATAAGTACACAAATGCAAATAACAAGTTTGGGAGGGGGTGAAGAAGATTGGTATCGACTAAGCCCTTCCCGCTCATTAGACAAAGACAAACCCAGTCCAGAGATAGATAATATCAGGAACACGGGTACGTTAACCTAACAGTAAAGTTAATTACTCTGAAAGAGGTGTTACCAAGTTAGGTATAAGTGATAGAAAAAAAAACCTGTTCTTCCCAGCTGTTCTTCCCTTTACTAAGCAAATGGAAAGGAGGTGGTTTTAAACAGAGTTAACAAATTATCAACTATCCCACTTAAAGGAACAATGTAGGGTATACAGAAAAGATATAAATTACCAGGTAAGCAAGTTAACAAAATGGTCACACAAAAGAATTAATTTCCTGTCATTCATACACGCGCTAGCAAAGGCCTTCACTCATCTTGCTCTCACTTACCGATTGTGAAAAAATTTTGCACTCCATAGAATAACACAACAGCAGTTACACCTCAAATTAAATGTATGAGTGTTTGTTCAAGTTCTAGCCCCAGATTAGCGGGTAGGCGGTCAGCACATAAAAGGGTCCCGTAATCGCTGGAAAATGAATCTGTAGTTGTGTCTCTTTTCTTAATAACAGTTTCTATGGGAGGGCACGGTCTCTGATACCGGGGTGAGGATGGTGTGGTCTATTTGACTATGCCGCGGATAATAAAATTCTTACGCGTGCTGGTACACTTTATCCGTGAGGTATGGTTTAAGTCCAGTGAGAAAACTAGTCACATCACTGTTCAGGAAATTATGAATTATCTCTCTGTGTCAGTAAACTAACAAAGCTCGGGCCAGTGTTCTTCTTCCCGTTACGACTTAAGTTGTTTGATGGTGCGTTAAATTTGTCTTTGGGTGTGCTTTCTTTGCTATAAGTTAGATAGCGGAATTCCAAACATAGAATCGCCTCAAAGATTAAAAATTTACACAGTCTCAACAAGTTCTGCGTCAGGGGAACTCTACACACTGTTTATGCTTTGCTTTGCTTAGATTGATTTCTTTATTGCTTTCTTAATGCTGGGATCGCACAGGTTACGATCACTCTGTATGAAAGAAAAAAAGACATGTAATATACCGAAAACAAATAACCTTCTGAAGCGCGATGAATTTCCCGTTAAGCCTATTATATATATATGCTCGCGTATTTAATTATGTATTTAATAAACACTGCGCGAGTTCTAGTGGTTAAAAACACACATCTATAAAACTAAGACTTAACTGAATTTATTAATTATAAATTCCTTCGCGACTTTAAAAGTTAATTTAAGCATCTATTATCTTTTGAAATAATATAATAGATAGATCATTATATTTAAAACTGGAACTCTTGAGATGGTTTAATTAAATAGATTTAAATTAACACAGAATCCCTTTAAATAGAATGACTGAGCTAGACCACTGATCACTTTACACAATATATATTACCGCTTTGCACAGAAATAGAAATCACTGCAAATATATATAAAATCCAGGGGAAAATCTATAACAAGATTTCAATAAAGCTAGTGCTTCTGTAAAGATCTGGCCAGCGAGTGATAACGTGTCTAGGTCTACATGGTCTATTTAGCTAAAATGAAATGTAAGTTGAGTGGGACATGATAAACTTGACAACTTATTTGATCTCACGAACTTTTGGGGATCTGACCGCCAAATCAAGAGAAGAAGCCGCCCCCTGGTCTTCGTATCCGCTCGCTGCTGCCCGTTTCGCTTTCCCCCGTTCGCTCGGTTCCTCGATTGACACCGAGACACGAAATTAGCGGCAAGCAACTGCGTCTCGTATCAGGGAAAACTACTGTCTTTGATAGCGCCGATAGTCTCCCCTAAGATCCCTCGGTCTGTCTCTTTGATCTCGTCGCTGTATCCTACATGAGTCCCGGTGGAATGCGTTCTGGCAAACGAAAAGTTACAACAAATGTTCAGGGGTTCTAATGTTATGAAAAGCTAAAGGTCCCTTAAAATCATCCATCATATCAGGGAGAATTCACTTGTCAAACTAGACGTACGTCACAGTGCATCCAGGAAACCCATTTGAACGAAAGCTGCAGATTCTCTATTAGAGGCTTTGGCTGTTTCCGACAAGACAGACTAGACCATAAAGGTGGGATCATCACTATGGTAAGAAACAATATCCCCACTACAGAAATCACACGGAACCTAGAGGATTCTGAACATCTCACCATCAAACTACACACAACACCAGAACCTCTGTTTGTCACAAACTTCTACTACCCTAACAATAAAAAACTAAACCTTAGGAAAATTCCCCTTTCAGAATCAAACCACATCATAGTGGGAGACTTTAACAGCCACTCACCCAGTTGGGGATAACCAGCCATGGACTCACAAGAAGAAGAAGAAGACTGGATGATAGAAAACCGACTAGTCCCCATAAACAATCCACAAGCAGAGCCAACCTTCTACTCCAGACGATGGAAATCTCAGAGCACTCCAGATCTTGCTATTGCAACAGATAATATCCAGCGTGTGACAAAAAGAGCAGTAACCAAAAAACTTGCAGGGAGTGACCATAAACCTATCATCCTCACAATAAAAGGGACATGAAGCACAGAAAAAAGACAAAAAATTGCCAGCTGGAACTACAACAGGGCAAACTGGAATGCCTATCAAACCCTCCCAGAAGAAAAACTGGAAGCACACTTTGAAACAACAAATGTTAGGGAAAATACAAAGATACTAACAAACATAGTCTTGTAAGCTGCCAATAAGAATATACCCAGAGGCAGAAGGCATAATTACAAACCCTTCTGGAACAGAAATCTCCAAGAGATTCGATCAGGCATCTGCTTCAAGATCCAAAATGGAAAATAATCCAAATGAAACCAACATCATTGAACACAACAACCAACATCATTGAACACAACAACCAACATCATTGAACACAACAACCAACATCATTGAACACAACAACCAACATCATTGAACACAACAAACAACAAGCTACATTGAACACAACAAACAACAAGCTACATTGAACACAACAAACAACAAGCTATATTCAAAAGAGAAAAACTGAACTGCATCAGATCTAGCTGGAGAGAAAAAAACTGCATCACTTAACATGGAAAAAGACACCACAAAAATATGGCAACTGGTTAAATGTCTCAATGAAGTGAATAAATTCCTAGGAAGCATCATTATTGAAGAAAATGGAAAATTCTACACTGTCTCATAGGCTGCAAATGTTCTAGCAAACATCTTTGCTGAAGAAATCACAATCAAGGTGACAAGAACAAGAACTGCTGAAGTAAGACAAGAGACAAAAACCTTCTCCGAATTCAGCAGCCATGCCCAGACTCAATGACCACACTCTTTCAAATAACAGAACTGAATATGGCAATCCAGAACCTTAAAAAGAAGAAGGCCCCAGGGCTACACGGAATCACAAATGAAATGATCCAGCATCTAGGACCTCACGGAAAGGCCAGAATATCAGACATCTTCAATGAGTCATGGACACAAGGGATCTTCCCAGAAGAATGGAAAGAGGCAGAAATAATTCCAGTTGCAAAGAAAGGGAAATAAATAACTAACAAATCAAGCTACCGCCTCACCAGCCTGCTAAGCTGCCTGGGAAAAGTAATGGAAAGGATGGTCAACAACAGGCTTCTGAATGACCTTGAAGAAAACAACTACCAGATGACTGACAATCAGGCTTCAGAAAACACAGAAGAACTGACGATCAAACAGGATATCTCGCCCAGGAAATTGAAGATGCTTTCCAGAAAAAGTCCAAACTCCTAGCTACTTTCTTTGATCTCACAAAGGCATTTGATAAAGTCTGGAAAGAGGGCCTGCTGCTAAAACTAGTCCAGAAAGGAATCGGAAGCAGAATGCTACAGTGGATTAAGAACTTTCTACATGGAAGACATGCAAGAGTTAAACTCCAGGGAAAGAACAGCAGAATGGTTGACATACCAGAAGGGGTCCCACAGGGAGGAGTCCTATCCCCAACACTCTTTATCATCTTCATATACGACCTGCCAAATCTATACACACCATACATTCACAGGGCACTACATGCTGACGATCTTGCTATATGGACTCAGTATGAATACACATGAGTTACAAAAGTGAGGATGCAGGAGGCAATAAATAAAGTTGAAGAATGGACCAAAACCTGGGGTGTCCAAATAAACAAGAATAAAACTGTCACTACACTCTTCTCCCTCTCCACCAAACCTGAAAACTACACTCTCACACTGGACAACACTCCACTGCCAAAAGAGGATAACCCTGTATAAACATAAATAACACATAAGGAAGGGAAACCCGAGGCCTGTAAACAGTAAATTAATATTAGACAAACATAAAGGTATGTTTTCAGGCACTCGTAAGAAATAAAGAAGTAGAACACTTGGACAACAGAAAAACAACAGACGTGAGTGGCTTACCCAGGGTTCGAACCCCGTACCTTCCGTACGACAACTCCGCCTAGCTATCAAGCGAATCACACTGACCCCACGGCCAGCTAGGCATCCCCAAAAAAGGATGCTTTACTGACTATTTATCAGTACGAAACACAAGATAACACCGGAAGGCCGTGGGGTCAGTGTGATTCGCTTGATAGCTAGGCGGAGTTGTCGTACGGAAGGTACGGGGTTCGAACCCTGGGTAAGCCACTCACGTCTGTTGTTTTTCTGTTGTCCAAGTGTTCTACTTCTTTATTTCTTACGAGTGCCTGAAAACATACCTTTATGTTTGTCCAATATTAATTTACTGTTTACAGGCCTCGGGTTTCCCTTCCTTATGTGTTATTTATGTTTATACAATACCAGAAACCTACCCTCTGTTCTATACTACTGTCCTTAAGTCTTCTACTATTTACTGGACCCAGTATCAAGGTCTTTGTCTTGTTTGGACTGACACATACTGTTAATAGGGGAACAACAGAAGTGATTGCGTCATTAAGGGGCTGAGTTGCCCACTGTATACTTCCGGTGTTATCTTGTGTTTCGTACTGATAAATAGTCAGTAAAGCATCCTTTTTTGGGGATGCCTAGCTGGCCGTGGGGTCAGTGTGATTCGCTTGATAGCTAGGCGGAGTTGTCGTACGGAAGGTACGGGGTTCGAACCCTGGGTAAGCCACTCACGTCTGTTGTTTTTCTGTTGTCCAAGTGTTCTACTTCTTTATTTCTTACGAGTGCCTGAAAACATACCTTTATGTTTGTCTAATATTAATAACCCTGTATACCAGGGACTACAATTTGACAAAAAACTGACGTGGGACCACACATCCAATACACAGAAAGAAAAGCCATACGCAAACTGCAGTTAATGAAAAAACTATCTGGGACCAGCTGAGGAGCAGATATACAAATCACGGAGCAAGTATACGTAGGCCATATCCGCCCAACTCTGGAATATGGAATGAGCACACATACAACAGCAGTAAATACAAATCTCCAGAAGCTGGACAAAATACAAAATGGAGGGCTCAGAATCATTACGGGAGGACTAAGGTGTACACCAATAACAACAATGGAAGCAACAGCAGGACTGCAAAATCTAATAGAACGCAGAGATGAGAAAATCACCATCATGATAAAACAAATCAGACGCCTAAAACAGCACCCCATGAACGAGAAAATAAAAGAACTAACCAAAAACCGATTGAAAAGATCAAGCTTCAGCCACCTATCAAGACAGCTGATGGTTGCCAATGGAGAAGTAACCTCAGAAAATCCAGAGGAATGGGAACAGCTCGTAGCATACTACAACATCTCAAACACCATACGCACGTACACTGTACACCTTACAATCCCAGGCATTGAGAACAGAACTGCGGAGATTCCCACTATTCTAAAAACGAAAACACTGGATCACCTCAACAACCAATACCCAAGTTCACAGTGGATTCATGTCTTCACTGACGGATCTTCAGAAGAAGCAGTACGGAAAGGAGGAGCAGGGATCCAAATACTAATGCCAAACGCTTCAAAAATAGAACAGTCAATTGTTACTGGAGAACTCTCAACAAACTACAGGGCAGAGCTACGGGCAATCCTAGAGGCTACAAAGATACTGGAGGAACAAAGACTTAGTCTTCTTATGCGACTGCATGTCAATTCTCCAGACTAGTCAAAATGAACCTGAAGATCTCCTAACAAGAACAGCCATAGAACACCTGATTCAGCTGTCCGTCAGCAACAAAGTGTCACTGCAGTGGCAGCCGACAGACTGGCAAAAGCTGGCACCTATAAGGAACAGTTTCACCACAGAGTCTCACTGAATGAAGCAAAGACACTTATAAAAAGAAAGTACAAAAATGCATGGAGCCAGAGAACAAGCAGCAATTATCCACAAGACCCCATCCTAAAGCTAGACAGAAAACAGCAAACCGTCATTTTTATGCTCCGCACAGGACACTGCGTACTACAAGCCCATCTCCACAAAATGAAAGCTGTCCCAACTGACCAGTACACATGCCAAAATGGCGCACAAACTCCGGAATACATTTGCAAACTTGCCCTCTCTTTGGCGATTTAAGAGCTCAAACCTGGCCCCAGGAGACGAAAGTGGAAGAGGAACTGTGGGGCACCCTCGAGGACCTCCTGCTGACGACTGGATTCATGGAGGCAATTCATCTCCTTGTTTAGACTGCCGAGCATAGGAAATTGATCGCAGAAGAAGAAGTATGAACAAAATGGCTACTGGGATAGATCAGTGGATGGAAATCAAAGTCGTTCTTGGCCTGGATAAGTTACTGATACTTGCTGCAGTGTTACAGATACGTGTTACAGAGTTACAGATGTGAGTTACAGTGTTTCAGATATGTGTTTCAAAGTTACAGATACCTGTTGTGTTTCAGATTCGTGTTACAGTGTTTTAGATACCTGTTACAATGTTACAGACACGTGTTACAGTGTTTTCGATAAGTTACAGATACGTGTTACAAAGTTATAGATATGTGTTACAATGTTACAGATACGTGTTACAGTGTTTCAGATACATGTTACAGTGTTACAGATACGTGTTTTAATGTTACAGATACGTGTTACAGTGTTACAGATACGTGTTACAGTGTTTCAGATGCATGTTACAGTGTTACAGATACGTGTTACAAAGTTACAGATACGTGTTACACTTTGAAAGGTAACTGTTAGAGTGTTACAGATTCGTATTACAGATACCTGCCTGTTACAGTGTTACAGATACGTGTTATAGTGTTACAGATACGTGCTACAGTGTTTCAGATACGTGTTGTGTTTCAGATTCTTGTTACAGTATTACAGATACGTGTTACAGTGTTTTAGATACATGTTACAGTGTTATAAATACGTGTTACAGTGTTACAGATACATGTTACAGTGTTACACATATGTATTACAGTATTACGGGTACGTGTTACATTTTTACAGATACGTATTACAGTGTTACAGATACGTGTTACAGTGTTACAAATACGTGTTTCAGATACGTGTTGTGTTTCAGATTCTTGTTACAGTGTTTCAGATACGTGTTACAGTGTTACAGATACGTGTTACAGTGTTTCAGATACGTGCTGTGTTTCAGATTTGTGTTACATTGTTACACATACGTGTTACAATGCTACTGATGCGTGTTACAGTGCTACTGTGTTACTGGTCCGTGCTACAGTGCATCTTATACGTCAGGTGTTTCAGTGATACTGATACGTGTTGTTATCGTAACAATGTATCTTCTGAAAAAGAAAATTTGATGTTGATCGATTTATGGGTTTTATGTGTTTACTACTATCAACTACAATTTGGATTGATTTCTTTACAATCACTCAACATCGGATGGTAGATTGATGGGTTTACCACAGCTCAACATTAGCAATGCAATCTCCGTTCACATCAAACAAATATAAAACAGCAGAAGGCCGCGCGCGTTTCCACGATTGATAAACACGTGATCGAAAGTTTCTGCGGTTACTTAGCGACGGCAGGGGGCTATAGAAGATTGATACCAGAATGATATCTTCAGAGTTTGCTTTTGATTTTTTTTTTTTTCTTTTTAACATTTACTTGCTAAGGGCATCTAAAAGTTGGATCGTAGGAAAATGTCAGATGTCATGTCATGTGAACGCTGTCAGATGTCATTTCATGTGAACGCTGTATGGGGGTTGTTAAGATTTTTTTCTCTTTAATACTTCAGCAGAGTCGAACTCAGATCTTGAGTATTGTTACAGCATGACTCTGTCTTCTCGGCACATAATTACCGTAGTCATTTACTTTTGCGCCCCTTATGGAGCATAGAACTACCACTACATCTGGTCCCCTTGCAGGAAGCCTGCATCAAGCAGTCACGTGTTCTTGCAATGGTGGTTTATATAACGGTGTTTGTTTTAATGATCAGGTTGCCAGTCCTATACACAACCTCACACCCTCATATTAGTTGCCTTAATACGACATAAGGGGAGCCGCGCTGGCGTAATGGTTACCACACAACTGCAAAGGGCGCAGTTGTTGTATTTTTTCTGTGTCTCTTCACTGACCATCGGGACACTTCCAGGTACGGCTTTTATAAAAATGTTTCCCCCTTTTGGATAAGAAAACAAATGTTAACCTAACATGTATAAATGAGAACACGAAGAGTAGACCTTGAAAACGGACATTAACACATCGAAGACACATTAAATCCCTGGCCTTTCTCTCTATACCGCGGTAGAGATTTGGACGGTGTGGGGGAGATGGGTGGTGCAGGAGAGGAAAGAACGACACTAAAGACTCTTTAAGTGATTCAGAGACCAAGTCGATCGTGGTATCGATTAATCGCTGGATTTTAATAAATACAATATGAAGCGATACACACTTCTTGAGGTTTACAGCTTTATTGAGAAATCTCGGTCAGTAATCTGGAGAGATCTTGAACGATCAAATTAAGGAAAACAATAGTATCGAGTGTAATATGTTAATGACATGAGAGTTTAAATTTTAATCTCCAACCCCGTTATCTGTTAGACGTAGATAACCGACAACACTGCGTCATAAACGAGCATGGAAGATAAGACAAGCTGCAGACTAGCAGGAAATTATTTCAAGCCAACTGGTCGTCTTTCCGAACACCATGTATTACTTTATCAGAAATGGAAAAACAGGAACGATGGCGGTGCTAGAAATATTAGTGAACTGGTTCAAAACCTCTTAATTGATTTTGACTACTCCTTTAAGTTGAAGAAAAATCCCACACATTTTAATAATTCATTCACTACGCTTTAACTCCGCAAGAGCATAAGGCTTTGAACAAACGCATGCCAAATCCTCGTGTCACGTTCCATCCGCTTAAGTTCTTTCCATGTTTTCATCATTTTCACTTCTGTATCAAGTTCTCTTCTCCATGTGCTTTTTTTTTTTTAGTCTACCTCTGCCTCTCTTTACTTGGGGATTTCTGAACAAGGACTTCCTTGTAATTCTATCAACAGGTTTCCTCAATGTGTGTCCTATCCACCACCAGCGTTTTCTTCTCAATTCTTGTTCAACTGGCACTTGTCTGTTTATTGATATCAGTTCCACATTTGTGACTTTGCCATACCATTTCAGCACTTCTATTCTACGCATGCACCCATTCATGAAAGTCTGTAGCCTTTTGATTGTTGTTTTTGTTGTTCTCTATGTCTCAGAGCCATACAATAGGACTCACTTGACCTTCAAGTTCTACCTTGTTATCATTTCTTGCATTAATTCTCATAATCTGTCTTTTATCTGTGTATTTTCATACCCCTTTATTTGTGACCTCTCATCGAATATTTTGATTTTGTCTTGCATCTGATTATGGTTTTGGGACAGAAGAGCCAAGTCATCTGCAAAATCCAGATCATCAAGCTGTTTAGTCAGATTCCACTGAATTTTATTTTGTTGTAGGATGTCGATGTTTCCATAAACCAATCTATTGCTAGTAAGAAAAGAAATGGAGACAAGAGGCATCCCTGTCGCACTCCCATTCTAATCCCAAAAGGTTCTGTAAGTTGTCCTTCATGAAGAACTCTGCATGTCATGCCTTCATAGGTCTTCTTTATTAAGTTAATGGTCTTCATGGGAACTCAATAATGCCTCATCAATGTCCAAAGTGATTCTCTATCTTTACTATCATCATATGCCTTGGGCCGTGGCAAATGATGTAGATCAGAGGGGGGGGGGGGGGGCTAGGCACCGATACCTGTCCATCTGTTGATCCGCTGAGAGATTTTAGGTGGATCGCTTCATATGTGAAAGTTTGTAATGTATTTCTCTTTGTTAATTAAATCTTTCATTTTTTAAAGGTATGATATTCAAAACTAAGGACAGTGACTTTCACCTAACTATACTTTGTTAGTTCAGCATATTTATGCGAGTCTGCATTTTCTACTATCAGTATTAGTTCCGCTCTTCTCTGTCTGATAAGCACATTGGCTTCCGTGTGCTACTGGCCATTAAAAATCTCGTACCGAAGTTTAATTACTCAGCTTACATATCAATATGATAAGAAACTCTGTACAGAGCGATACAACAGGAGGCAATCTGATTTTCAGAAGTATTCCCCCGTCGGACAAATGTTTCGGACATTTACACTCTGAAAGAGTGGGGGCGGGCCCACTTTGGTCATGACTCCAAGTGTCCGCCTCCTGTTGTTTTCCTCCCTGTGCTGCGAATTGAACCCGCTACAACTATCAATGGATTCTCTTTTACATTCTATCTAGCCTGGTTTTTTTTTCTTCTCTCTTTCCATTCTTCATATTTTGGCCTCTTCTTCTTTCATTCTGTCTTTTTTTTATCTCTTTAATTTGAGAAAAGTACAAGGTATTTCCAATTACCGGAATAAATACCGCTTCTTATTATCTTTTTCCTTTAGCTGAACTTTTCTCTGAATGTGTAAATTCATCACAAATTACCACTGTTTGAATAACTTGCTTGAATAAACTGAGCTTATTATTTCACGTTTGTTTTAACTTTGGCTTAACTATTTGGTTAAATTTTTTTATTTAACTTTTTGGTTTAACTTCTCTCTGAATGTATATATTCAGTACAAATTGCCACTGTTTTAAACTGTCGAGCACTGTAGTAATTTTGTTATTCGTGGATCTATAAAAGTAATTTTGTTATTCGTGGATCTATAAAAGTAATTTTGTTATTCGTGGATCTATAAAAGTAATTTTGCTATTCGTGGATCTATACAAATATTTTTGTTATTCGTGGATCTATAAAAGTAATTTTGTTATTCGTGGATCTGTAAAAGTAATTTTGTTATTCGTGGATCTATAAAAGTAATTTTGTTATTTGTGGATCTATAAAAGTAATTTTGCTACTCGTGGATCTATAAAAGTAATTTTGTTATTCGTGGATCTGTAAAAGTAATTTTGTTATTCGTGGATCTATAAAAGTAAATTTGTTATTCGTGGATCTATAACAGTAATTTTGTTATTCGTGGATCTATACAAATATTTTTGTTATTCGTGGATCTATAAAAGTAATTTTGTTATTCGTGGATCTATACAAGTAATTTTGTTATTCGTGGATCTATAAAAGTAGTTTTGTTCTTCGTGGACCTATAAAAGTATTTTTGTTATTCGTGGATCTATAAAAGTAATTTTGTTATTCGTGGATCTATAAAAGTATTTTTGTTATTCGTGGATCTATAAAAGTAATTTTGTTATTCGTGGATCTATAAAAGTATTTTTGTTATTCGTGGATCTATAAAAGTAATTTTGTTATTCGTGGATCTATAAAAGTAATTTTGTTATTCGTGGATCTATAAAAATAATTTTGTTATTCGTGGATCTATAAAAGTAATTTTGTTATTCGTGGATCTATACAAGTAATTTTGTTATTCGTGGATCTATAAAAGTAATTTTGTTATTCGTGAATCTATAAAAGTAATTTTGTTATTCGTGGATCTGTAAAAGTAATTTTGTTATTCGTGGATCTATAAAAGTAAATTTGTTATTCGTGGATCTATAACAGTAATTTTGTTATTCGTGGATCTATACAAATATTTTTGTTATTCGTGGATCTATAAAAGTAATTTTGTTATTCGTGGATCTATACAAGTAATTTTGTTATTCGTGGATCTATAAAAGTAGTTTTGTTCTTCGTGGACCTATAAAAGTATTTTTGTTATTCGTGGATCTATAAAAGTAATTTTGTTATTCGTGGATCTATAAAAGTATTTTTGTTATTCGTGGATCTATAAAAGTAATTTTGTTATTCGTGGATCTATAAAAGTATTTTTGTTATTCGTGGATCTATAAAAGTAATTTTGTTATTCGTGGATCTATAAAAGTAATTTTGTTATTCGTGGATCTATAAAAATAATTTTGTTATTCGTGGATCTATAAAAGTAATTTTGTTATTCGTGGATCTATACAAGTAATTTTGTTATTCGTGGATCTATAAAAGTAATTTTGTTATTCGTGAATCTATAAAAGTAATTTTGTTATTCGTGGATCTATAAAAGTAATTTTGTTATTCGTGGATCTATAAAAGTAATTTTGTTATTCGTGGATCTATAAAAGTAATTTTGTTCCTGCAAGGAAGTACACGCTCAATGTAGTTCCCGGGGGGTGGGTGTCTCTAGTGTCAAGCCAGTAATAAGACTATCGTACACGGCCACCAATATTAGGTTGTGCATGGAGGCTGGCAATATCATCGTATAGAACATATTGCCACAGAAAACTGCGCTCCATGCTCTATAACAGCGACAAGGAAAGTGATGATGATCTTGATAAACCAGACCACAAGGTCTTTTATATTTGAACATACGCTCTAATATAACCGACGTCCGTTATGTTCAGGTTGTAGGATGGCGCCTTACCAAAGCAAGACAATTTTTTTTTAAAAGATGATGATGATGATGATGATTATGATGATGATAATAATGATGATGATGATGATGATGATGATGATGATGATGATGATGATGATGATGATGATGATGATGATGATGATGATGATGATGATGTCACTCAAACAAACAAAAACTACAAACCTGGAAGTTCCCTCTGCGAATTTTATTTCGACAGTTGTACTGAACGTCGCTGACATGGTCCTCCAAGTTTCTGAAAGCACTCTGTTAGACAAAATAAATAAGCAGAAACATTTTGTGTCATTTAGTTGTCAAAGCAGTTTTATTTTATGGTGTCAAATTCATTCATTTATTTACCCATAAGTTCCTTGTGTTTAGCGCAGGACGGTGGAGTCGGGAGTCGGAGTCGTGGAGTCGGTCGGGTTTTAGTGGAGTCGACAGTCAGAGCCGTGAAGTCCGCCGTGATTTAGTGGAGTCGAGAGTCAGAATCGTGGAGTCCGCCGTGATGTAGTGAAGTCGAGAGTCAGAATCGTGGAGTCCGCCGTGATGTAGTGGAGTCGAGAGTCAGAATCGTGGAGTCCGCCGTGATTTAGTGGAGTCGGAAAAAAATTTCCGGAATCTGACTCCGAATTTTATGATCAGGACTTTTTCTTTCATTTCGTATGCTATTTTTTATTTGTGTTTATTACACATTCTGTACTGTATTATTTCTCGCGATAGAGTTTTTACTCCAAATTAACGCTATTCAAACGCAATATTGACCGTCGCGAGCTAATCCAATTTCCCAGCCTCTTTGAGTTGGAAGAGAAAAACAAAATACCAGAGGATAATCTTCAAGTATATTGTGCACACCTAGAGATGTTGCTTAAAAACATGTGTCAGGGGTTTCAGGATCTTCTTTTGATCACTATTCCAGATTGGATAATAAATCCATTCCTAGACACGTGCAGTGAGGAACTAGGAAGGACGGAAGAGGAACTAATATGGCTGCAAAATGACGTTGAGCTTAAGCCAATGTTAAAAAAAATCATATCAAGACTTTCAATTGCAGAAAGAAGTCTCTGAACGCTATCCTGCAGTGTGGGGAAAAGATTAAGATGTTCTGTATTGCTTTTCCAATATCGTATTTAGTAGAGCGCGGTTTCAGCGCGGTTGTCCAACTTCTTTCAAAGCAAAGAAACAGACTGCAAATTACTGAACGGGGATCTGAGACTCCTTCTGAGTAACTTTCAGCCTGATGTTGAGAAGCTGATATCACTGCACCAGGAACATCCATCTCAATGAAGTTAAAAGAACAATGAAGTAGGTTTGTTACTAATATACTCTCGTAGACTTCTGTTTGTAATACTGGATTAGGTAATTAAGTTTTTCTTTTTAAATTAAATTAATAAATAAGCGTATCTGTAGCTTTATATTACAATGTAATAAATAGAGCAATTAGTTGTTACTGTTTTGAATTAGCAGTTGCTTTTATCTTTCACTCTTTATAGTTTTTTTTTATGTACTATGGGAAATGTAGGGGGTGCTGGGGACATGTCCTGGGAGCCAAGGGTGCGGTGACCCGAAAAAGTTTGGGAAACACTGATTTAGACCAATCCTGTCTCTTTAGAACTATGTGGGTCGGGGTGTTAAATCATTACTATCCCCCGTGTGTTTTAAAATATCAATTTTAAAATTTAAACTCGTGACCTCTTTCAAATATGGCAGTAATACCTCCGATTGCATTTGTGCAAACTCACAAACACATCGGTGAACTTATTTCCTGGCCAATACCTTTCCCACCATAATCTCCCCAGACGGATTATCTGTATCATTGATACAGAGATGAGCCATTGGAAGCGATTACATATTATCACCTGTGTTTACGTACATCTCCCAGACATATTTTACAGACCAACAATCTGGCTTTCTCTCAGTCGATCGTACGATATCACCTTGTGTCAACAATGACCGTCTCTATCAAAGGTGGCTAGTCGACTTAAGTGATAGAAGTATTATCCGCTGAGCTGTCTAATTAGCCTTGTAATACTACGATTCACATGGTGAAAAATAAACAAGTCTGGGAGTGACTAGGCAAGAATGTAGGTGCATAAAATATGCCAAATAATAAGACGATGAGTGAGAGTAAATAGGGTCGGAAAAATACACACACAAACGTATCGTCACAGCTCCGCGCTCATTAAGGCGCACATAAGGAGAATTATGATGATATGATTATGATGGGGATGATGACACATGTTCAGGGTACAAAAATACACAATTCATATATTTTTAGTGTGTACAAAATGTACGTACGACACACCTTCTGACTATGACATTTTAATTCCTATAATTGTGTTTATTTGTTCGTGTTTTAGTGCACGTTGATATAGTGCTGTTTAACCTAGATTCAACGTTTTTCATTACCACGTCACGGCGAAGCAGTAGTTGTGCTCGGTGTAATGTTTATTGTAATAAGCAACACACATTTTCCATGCCAATATTCTGTTGGTAGTACTACCAGACAGTCTTTGTTCTGGACTCCCCAGGGAAAGAGAGATAGAGGGGGCTACTAAAAAACACACGGAGAAGAGAACTAGAAACAGACATTAAAGGGACCAAAAACAAAGATATGGAGATACCTTAAGCTGATGGCACGAGACAGGAGGTCTTTATATAAGTTTGTTGAAGGCTTATGGTATGCTAAAAGGTGATGATGATGATTTCGAGCCAGTTTGCTTGCTCCATGTTTTCATCTAAGATAATAATTCTGGGTAGTCATTAAAATGATAAAGAAGACGTGGAAAGCAATTAATTAAATGACACAAAACACGAGGACTTGGCATCTACACCTGAACGACGGTGCTCCGCAGGAAGCTGCACAACACGGATAGAGTGTGTATGGTATATGTGGGTCCGTGTGTGTGTGTTCGTATGTGTGTGTGCAGCCGTTGTTGTAAATCATTTAACTTCTAGAACGAACGATCACTTGATACAGATTTCAAATATTATAAACGGAAGCGAACTCTTTCCCTGGAAGTTAAAATGCGCAATTTTTTTTAAAAATTGTTATTAAATGTTAAATTTGTTCACACTTGCAACGAGCCACCGTTAAGTAAGCATACGACATAGGTTACACTGTCATGAATGGAAAAGGAAATACCTAAACTGTCCTCTGTCCACACGATCTGCCTGAGGACAATTGTTAGAATTTTATGGGGGAACACCATCACCAACCAAGAACTGCTAACTCGGAGCCACCAGGAAGACATGCACACCATCATAGCGGGTAGGTGTTGGAATTGAGTTGATGGTCACTGATTGGTTTGTCAGTCACTGATTGCTTTGTCAGTCACTGATTGCTTTATCAGTCACTGATTGCTTTGTCAGTCAGCGGCCAAGGACTAAACAGGAAGAAGAAGAAGACAAACTAGGTAACTGCCAACATAAATCAAATTAGCTACAACAAGTCCCTTAGAGGTAGCGCGCAGTGGTTAGTGCACTGGCTTCCTAGCTCGGTGGTCCATGGTTCGATCACCAGCTGAGGTGAGATTTTTTAGACCGCAAACGGCTCCGGTGTCGACGCTGCCTCATGGTACCAGAACAACTCTGGGAAGGTTAAGGCGGCCGGCGTGATACTGACCACATCAACCCTAGTGTACCGATGGTCAAGAAAATATGGGCCTAACACCATATTCCTAATATGCCTCAATGGTCGTGTAACGGGATCCTTGACTTTTACTTTTTTTAAAGCAAGTCTCACGTGGTGGCAAACACTGTAGCATCAACGTCTGACCCTGTAGCTAAAAAATGAATTGGCACACGCTGCTAAAATTGCTGCTATTATGTACAGTACTTTGCAAAAAAAATGGCAGTCATATTTTCGCAACGCAGCACACTCATAGAAGCAAATAATAATAAAAACTGTATGTCCAGAGGAAGATTGGTATCTCCTCTATCTATTAACAGTGGTTTCAGTACAATATAATGTTGCCTTCTCCAGCAAGGCAAGCCTGGATGCGGCGAGGCATACTTCCCACAAATGTTTGTAGGTAATTGTGAGTCAGACTGTCCCAGTATTTTTCAGCTACCTTCTTCAATTGTTCAACGTCTCTGAGTCCACTCTTTTTTAAATGATTCTTGAGTAGTGCCCAAACGTTTTCAATTGGGTTTAGATCGGAACTGTTGCTGGGCTACTTCAGCACTATCACATTCTTCTCTTGCAGCCATGCTTTGGTGGTATGAGCTGTATGATTTGGGTCATTGTCATGTTGAAATGTGCACCCATCGGGGTACATGACCTGCATAAATAGCAGAAGGTGTCCCTCTAGTATGTTGATGTACCTTTCTTTCGTGAGAATTCCTGTGAAAACACACAGTGGGGTGGCACCTCTTGCTGACACCCCTCCCCAAAGATGGAATTTCTAGGTATGTTTCGGTCGCTGGTACAAAGGCGTTACAGAGCCTTTCGTCCAAATATTTATTTGAGCAGGATAAGACCAAACAGAACATTCATCTGAAAAAATCACATTGTCCCATGACAAATTTTGGTGTTCGTGGCACCAGTTCAAGCGCATCTGTTTGTGAGTCTCTGTGAGCAATGGTGATGAAATTACCCGCTTTTTTTTGTAATTCATCCTGTGTATCTCCCGGTTAACAGTAGCATTAGATACCTCTGGGCTCCCCAACTCGATCATGCGCTGCCGTATGTTTTCTACACTCTTCATTGGCCCAGCCCGAACGATTTGGGCGAGACGCCGATGGTTCTTTGTGTCCAAAATTCTTGGCCTCCCACTACCTTCTTTTCGCTCGATTCCATTACCTGCTTTTAATTTACTCTTAACTCTGTAGACAGTCCGCTCAGGAATGTTCAAGGTTTTAGAAATGTTGGAACATGTTTGATTTCCTTCATTCCAAAGCTGGGAAATTAACATACACTTTGACTTTGTATTCATTTTCTGCCACTAGCATTATAAATTGTCGTCTGCTCTATTATCAAGGGACGTTACTCTACGCTAATTTTTTTCTTTTACTTTTGGTAGTGTTTGCTCACTTCAGTGGAGTGCAAATTTGGGGCAGAACATGCATATTTAATTAGATTTCAGCTTATTTAGCTGAGCAATATGACTGCCATTTTTTTTGCAAAATACTGTATATGGTGTTGTTTAAGATAATACATGGCGCTTCAAAAATTTTAAACACATATATAGGCTGATACTAAATGGAAAGAGAATAGATAATAACGCTATAACATGATAACAAGTGTATTTTCGTAGCTGCACAGATCGCCATCATTTTGAATACATGCCGGCAATCTTCTCTTTAGCCCGGAGGCGCATTTGCTATACATGTTAAAATTTTTGAGGCATACTGTAGATAACTACTTTTTTTCAACGCTACTTTCCTCACCTGAAAAATGCCCCTGTAGCCATAGGTGGTATCTCTGGCTCTGTCTTCTAGCTTCTTTACAGCATCCTGTGACAGAATAAAATATAATCTGACATGTTATATCTCAGTCTGATGAGATGTTTTGAACCGTGCAATAATTCTAGTTTCCTTCTGTTTCTCAAAACAGCTGATCATAATTCACGAACCGCAGAATGAAAACATCGGCACATGAAGAATAAGTTGAGACAGCCTATTACGAGTGTTGTTGAACGAGTAAATCGACTCGAACTTAAGTCATGTCGACCTACTCGAGTCTGAACTCGTAAGTTTTATATTAACGACCCGACTCAGATCGTACCACTTTTAGCGAACCAACATGCTGCACAGAAAACGTTGTTCGAAAAAATCTAATGCTGAAAAATAAACACCTTTACCGAGTAACGTTGTGTGAAAATATAACAAATATTCTTTGATCAAATGAAAGCAGTCACTAAATAAAATACTAAAAGAAAAAGCTTAACGTTCTTTCATTATTATTTATTCGAATAAATGCGACTGTAACTATAAACAGTTTTAGAGGAGACTCGACTAGGGGCTCGATTTGAAAGCTGCTGTTAGGGACTTTGAGATTCTACTTGAGACTTGTGCTAAGATACTTGAGACCCGACTTGAGACTTGTTAGAGACAACATGAAGGCGACTCTACTCATCACACAAGAAAAAACGAATAATAAAAACCTAAATAATAGTAGATATAACAAACTCTGTCCTGTGTTGTTCCTGGTGGATCTCAAAAGAGACAAAGAAAGAATATGCACACTGCTTCCTCAAGCATGTCGTAAGAGGCGACTAATATGAGGTTGTACATGAGGCTGACAACCTCATCATGTACAACAAGTTGCTATAGAAACCATGACTACAAGAACACAATAAATACTTTATGTAAGGAAACCTGCTGCACTGGTGGCTCCATGTTCTGTAAGGAGCGAAAGTGATGATGATGATGATAATGATGATGATAATGATGATAAACTCTATAGAACAAATGATTAAGTATTGCCTGACAAGTGTTCGGCTGAAAAAACGAAAGAAAAGAGTAACAAAGAAGACCACTTCAATAATGCTATTAAGTGTGGACACCAGGCTCTAAGAATGTCTGCCTCTGGTGAGATAACGACTCACAACACTACTTTTACCAATCCCCTTGACAGAATCATAACTACAATATAAAGGTCCCAGGGTATATTAAGTTGTAATAACAAATATAGAGCTAAGGAAACGATGCGAGCAACACCAATACAAACAGAAATTAAGGTAAGAAAGTGGGGATGGATAGCATACACTAGAAAGAGAACAATCAAGCATAGCCAGAGGCGCCCTTGAATGGAACCCAAAAGGGAAAGGAGAGTGTGGAGGCTAAGGAGGACTTGAAGACGTACAGTGGTAGAGGAGGCTAAGGAAATTGGAATGACTTGGGTACAGCTGAAAAAAGACAGCCCAGAATAGAAATCGATGGAGGACAACTGTTTCTGCCCCATGTTCCACGGGGAGCAGAAAGGAATAATGATGATGAGTGTATATTCAGTGGGGTCCTCCTTTTATAAAGGGCTCAAGAACTATAATCAATATATGCCAAATCTGTAAGAAAAATGAATCTACATCGTCATCAGTACCTTTCGTATTTCCAAGTACCTTAGGCCTTCAACAAATTTGTGCCAGATCCCCTAGTCTTGTACCATCCGCTCATGAGCAATCCATGGCTTCTTTAACCCTTACATTTCTATATCTATAAACTGGAACATGATATGACGTTCAACATAGGAACAAATATAATTAAAAGGATGTATCTAAAGGGGCAAGGATTCCTTCAGACCACTGCTTTCAGAGGCCAACACGGTACTCCGACCCACCCGAGGCGGTGGTTACGCCACTGTCTCATTAAAAGAAAAACTGCCTGGCAAAAAGAGAAGTCTGCAACAGACCGCCTACTTTATGAGAGAGATGTGTGGTTAAATTTGAGTAAAGGAAGAAGTCCCACGGGATGAACTGAAAAAACGCATAATCCAATTTCCAGACCTAACTCAGCAAGACAGCTGCAAAGAACGCATTATGCTCCAAATTATTCTGGTCACTGCAGATAAGCAATATCCCAAGTTTAACAGTAACATCTCAAGTTTAACAGTAACATCTCACGTTTTACAGTAACATCTCAAGTTTAACAGTAACATACCAAGTTTAACAGTAACATACCAAGTTTAACAGTAACATCTCAAGTTTAACAGTAACATCTCAAGTTTAACAGTGTCGTAATTTTTACCTGAGAGGGTGCTGATGGATATTGGTCCCTTTAGAGTGTAGAGGAATATTGAAGGCTCTGTGAGAATAAGGATTTAGGAGAATGAGGTAGTAGATTCACAAGCGCTGGGAAGAGCAAGGACAGTCTCTTATTACGACAATATCTGTTTGTCACAGACTATTCCTATCTCTCTTCTGAACAAACAATTGTTTGTCAGTTCCAGTCGCTCAGGCGCACTCACCGATTTGGTGATTCTGTCGCACAACGTACATGAATACAGCCTACACAGATGGAAATGTTTGGAGTTTTGGGCCAGCCGACAACCAACACAAATAAAGATTAATACCTTTATTATCATAAAGCAGTCACAAATAATTATACATTTACAGTCAAAAATCGAAGGTTACAGAATACAAATATGATAAGGGAAGAGGGGGGTTTGAGGAGAAATATCCCATCCACCGTTTTCCGTTTGTATTTACTAACAGACAAGACCCGGTCCAAAAGACAAGAAAGGGGGGGGGGGGGGGGATCAGAGATAGGCAATTTAACCCACTGGTAAATTTATTACTCTGAGGCAAGGGGTTACAGTAAAAAGGGGGGGGGGGTAGAGGAAAAGCTAGGGTTCTCAAATGTCTCCCTTTAATCATACAAATTTTACGGGAGGGGGGAATGAACACAGTTACACAATCCCGCTAGGAGAAGTCCCGTACAAGGAATATAAGCCTTAATACTAGGTCGAACTAATTAAAAGGGTAAAGAAAAGATTAAATCTCCTTTCATTCAAAAAAACACACTAGGGCTGGCCATCCCACAAACACACACGCAGACTTACCAAAATGGTGAATTCTGTCACTCTATGAATTATTTACCACAGCAGCTAATACCGTGGAATAATGGACTGGTCCTCTTATTTCTTCCGTGTCAGGCCCCAGATTTAACGAGGTAACAAATAGTCTCAAAAAATCGCCAGACGGTGAAGCGTAAAGGCTACTGTTGGTTTAGATAAAGTTCCTAATTAATGGCACAGGCACTTGGCTAGGCGTGAGGTATGGTGTGGTTCTTAAAATTGGCACAGCTGGTGGAGATAACTTTCTTTTTCCGTAATGTCACAAGTTAAAAAACACTGAGGTAAGTTCTTCTTCGGGGGGGGAGGGGGGGGGGGGGGGGGGGGGGGGGGGGGGGGGGGGTGTGTAAAATCCACTGAATATACTTGACAGACAGTGTTCAGGTAGATCTATGTTTTTTTTTTCTTCACAAATAGGGCAGTGAATAAAATATGTTCTGCTTCCAGTTTACTTTAAGGACTATATGAACTAGTATTTTAAAAGTGTTTCTTGGGTGGCTTTATTCTCAGTTAAATTCAGAGGAGCGGGGCCCATTACAGGTCGCCACAAGTTTAGCTTTAAAAAAGTTCATATGTTACTGGAGTTATCGAATTGAGTTGGCAGAACTCTGTATATAATTAATAATTGCTGGGATGCAGGTTGAATGATCGTTCTGAATGAAAGATAATCAAAACAAGAAATGCATTACAAATCATATTATAATCTGACACGCGATAAATTACAGTTAGCCTATTTTCTTTATTAGCGTCGTCAATTAACAAATCAGGAAAACTCCCCGTGAGTTAAAATAATTAAAAGCACATCTATCTATACAGAACTAAACTGGATTTACTGGTTATAATTCCTTTTAACGTCTGCAAAATTAATTTACGCGTCAAGTGTATTAGGAAATACTTTTAGCTGTAACATTAGTTTGCACTAGAACTTTGAAAATGGGTTTATTTAATAAGGTTAAATTTACACCACAATCCAATGAAATAAATTGAAATAACTAGACCACTGATCACCCGAAGCTAATGTATAAATTACCGTCTGCTCAGAAAGAATACACTCCAATAGTCAACGAAGGTAGATGAAATCTAGCAGGAATCCGACTATGCTAGTGAAACTAGGATTCTGTCAGAACGAACGATAAAATGCAGTTTTCGGAGTTCTTTATTTATACTTCTCAAATGTAACTTAAATAGGACGTGTTAGGTTTTCACACTTTTCTTGAAGTCGAGCAGAATCCGAGGTACCTCGCCGTTGTGTTAACCGCTGCGATTCCTCCGTTTCCCCCGGTCTACCGATCTTCTTCGTCTCAGGCTGCTCGCATGAGAGTGCGAAAAATTTCTCGAGAAGCTAACTACGTTAGCTGGGAGTTCCCTGATTTCTTTAGATCGAATACCGCCCCACGTTGAATTCTGAAGATCAGCCTGTCTTTGATGGTGCCGCTGTTCTGAGAAGCTTTGGCAACTCCCACCAGGCGGGGTGACAGCCAGGTAAGAAATTGAACTGCTGTTAATTGCTCTAGAAACAGGAGTGAGTCTCTGGCCACGTCCTCTTTTGGGCCGGCGTTAAGGAAAAGATTGCTATAAATCGTTCTCAGAGATGGTTGAGGGCGTGATTTAACCTCCCATCAAAGGCCATGCGATCTCAAAAGTTCACAGAAGATAGCAGGCTACATATTAATGATCCAGCGTGTAAAGTTCTCGTGGAAATGCTGCATGCAGGTTAACGTTACAACAGATGATCAGGGGTTCTAAAGTTATGAGAGGCCAATATTCTGTTATCATCCATCGAGTCAGGGAAATTCATTTGTCATACTTAGACGTACGTCACAATCGTCCCCACTTTTGAGACATGGAAACTCGTTTTCATGTTTCATTTATGACAATGAAGCTGCCCTGATCGGTTGGCATCGTCGATTTTCTCCTCTTCCTCCGTGGTCCAGTTTATACTCAAGAAATCAGCTCCGACATTCTGTTTTCCTGGAATATATTCCACTTTGAAGGAATAAACACTCATTAGCAAGGCCCAACGCATTATCCTTGCGTTGAATTCCTTATTGGCACCCAGGAAAGCTAATGGAGCATGGTCTGTTTGCACCGTGAAAGAAGTACCATACAGAAACTCATGATGGCGTCTGATGCCATGAATCAGAGCGAGACATTCTCTTTCAACGACACTGTAGTTGCGTTCCGCTTTATTCAGTTTCCGACTGCCGTGAGCAACTGGGAATAGCAGGTTCGGGTCACTGTCCTCGGCTTGCAGCAATGTTGACCCGATGCCCTGACCTGACGCGTCAACTCTCAGTACGAAAGGTTTCTTAAGGTCAGGTAACCTTAGGATGGGGTATGCCGCCAACTGTCCTTTCAAAGTGCTGTATGCATGTTCGCACTTTTGGTTCCACATGACCTTATCAGGACAACCTTTCTTGGTGAGGTCAGTCAGAGGTGCTGTCAGTCCGTTGAAGTTCTGGATGTATTTCTGATAGTAAGCACATAGTGATAAAAATGACCTGATGTCTTTCTTTGTTCGGGGTCTTTTTGCTGCCACTATTTTCTCCACGTTCTTCTTAATAGGCCAACTACAGCCGTGAGAAATAGTGTGCCCCAGGAAGTCCAGCTTTTCAAATGCGATGAGACATTTGCTAGGTCTGGCTGTGAGACCAGTTTCCTGTAGTCTCCTAAGGAGCATAGCGACTGTAGCAATATGTTCTTCGTAGGATTCCGATGCAACTAAAATGTCGTCCATGAAATTATGGATGTGGGGACTTTGCAAGGGTTCTAAAAGCTTTCTCATCATCCTGGTAAACACTCCTGGTGCGTTATGCAGTCCGAACGGCATCACATTAAATGTGTAATGTCCTTCACTAGTGCTGAAAGCTAGCAAAGGTTTAACTTCCTCCTTGACTGGTATTTGATAATAACCTTTACTGAGGTCAATCTTGGAGAAAATTGTTGCCTTGCTGAGCTTGGTGAACAACTCAGAAGCAGTTTGGAGCGGTTCAGGCTGGAATTCCGTTACAGCGTTTAGCAACCGGTAATCAATACACAGCCGAACTTCCTTATTGGGCTTCTGCAACAGCACTACACTCGAACTGTAAGGAGATGTAGACTCGCTGATAATTCCTGCCTGACGCAGCTTGTCTATTTCTCCGCGAAGTGCATCAGCTTTGGCGTACGGAATGGGGTATACTCTGGTTCGAACAGGGGTCTCGTTTGTTAATTTCATGTCAAATTCGATGAGATTTGTTCGACCAGGTACATCCGTTAAGACTGCACTGTACTGCTGTAGTAGCGCCCTGGTTTCTGTTTGTTGTTCTGGTGAAAGATTGTCGCCGAACGTGACATCTTTAAAGGATTCTGTGGGTTGCAATGGGTACTCCATGCAACACCATCATCTTCCTCGTCTTCCGTTGCTATGGCGACAGCCAGGAGATGCTCGGAGGATGGCACTGGTCTTTCCAGATATTTCTTGAGCAGATTTATGTGGAAGACCTTCTCCTTTCCTTTAATGGAGATCTTGTAATTAGTACGTGAGATCTTTTTAAGGACGGTAAACGGCCCTTGCCATCCGATGCGAAGTTTATTGCTTCCGGTTGGGAGTAGCAACAAAACTTTCTCCCCTGGTTGGAGCTCTCTCTCTTTTGCAGCTTTGTTGTATCTTTTAGCATGTTTAGCGCGGGCTTTCGTAAGGTTTGTTGTAGCTAGATCCCATCCTAGCTTTAGCCTTTCCTTGAGCTCAGATACATACTTGCTTGCAGAGACGACTGTCTCGTCAGCCTTTTGGTCTGTCAGGGACCGAAGTAAGGCTTCTAGTGGCCCCTTAATAGGTCTGCCAAATAAAAGTGTTGCTGGCGCGAATCCCATAGACGCTTGGGGAACCTCTCGGTAGGTGAATAAGGCAGCCGATATATATAGGTCCCAGTCTTCCGGTTTCTCCTGACCCAGCTTACGTAACATGGTGGTGAGGGTGCCGTTAAAACGTTCCACGAGCCCATTTCCGGCCGGATGATAGGGACTTGTGTGGATATGTTTGGCCCTCAAGATCTTAAAGATCTCCTCCATTAACAGGCTACGGAATTGGGATCCATTGTCCGTCAAAACTTGTTGAGGGAATCCCAACCGTGTAAAGATTTGCACGAGGGCTTCTGCGACATGCTTGGAATTTATGCATGTTAGCGGTACAGCTTCGGCCCACATCGTGCAAGTGTCGACTAAAGTCAGGATGAACCTGTGCTTTCTTTTGGTCCTTTCCAGGGGTCCAATGATGTCGACAGCAACCCGTTCAAATGGAGTCCCTACTATTGGCATTTGCCCCATGGGTACTGGGGGTGTCAAGTGCTTGGGTGCTACCCGTTGGCACTGGGCGCAGGATTTCACATACCTGATAATGTCAGAATTCATTCCTGGCCACCAATAGTGGGTTTTTATTCGCTGAATAGTGGCGTTTTGTCCCATATGTCCGCTAAAGGGAAGAGAGTGCCCCATTGTTACGGGAGTAATATTACAGTTGTCTGCTAGGATTGGCAGTATACTACGTTTAGGGTCATAGCATTTATTATAAATTACTGTTAATAAGTTAGGCATTACTGAACGCGAAGTTCACGCTCTAATTATGACGCGTGAGCGTTGTTAGGTCGCAGACCGTGACCTAGCTACGGGACCTTTTTACATTGACCGTCGAGCTGTAAAGACGTGTCTAACTTCCCTTCCAATGTTGGGCATGATATTGCCATACAGATATATTTTATGCAAGTACGGACATGGGTCAGTCCATTGTTATTACGAAGATTTGAAATGATTAAAGGTTAGTACGTAAGTGAAAATTAAGGAAGGATGAATTACAGTCCATAGTATTTGATTTTGCCAGACTCATAGACTCACTGTCGGCCGTTGGAAACCCCAACCGCGCGTGCATACAGCTATGACAATCTGCGTACAGTAATTCGATTTATTGGACAAGGACTGATAGGATATCTACATACATATGCAATATATGTTCAAGTTATAATATGTACTTTTTGTGATCAACATGCATGAATCGTCTTGACGTGTAACTGTATTAAATATTTGTGGACTCAATGAACCGACTTATCAAGTCAATGAAATTACAAGTTCTATATGATTCGACAATTCTTTTAACATCCACATTCGCGTAATTAACATCGAAGGCACGATGCAAGGAACTGAAATGAAAAGACTAATATATCAAAAGTAATAGAGCAAAACCACCACGCCCTTTAACAACTGGCCTTTAACACCCATCTCTAAGATCTGGCTTCGATACTGCGTCGGTACTAGGAGCTGGTTATTCCCCGTGTCCGGGTTGCCCGTTCTACGATACAATACGCCATCCTTAGAAAAGATGTCTCCATTGTGTCTGGGGTCCTTAGCCATGGGCAGTCTTTTAAAGCAGGGCTCCAGAGTAGGGTCCTTTTGTTGCGCCTCCTTCAGTTCATTCGGCAACAAATTTGGCGCAGGCTCCCTCTCTTGCTTGGCTTGCCCTCTTGTGGTTACCGCTGCCACAATCGGCTCCTTTGGTCTCCCAATAAACACATATCTACATCCCAGGATAACTGGGTAGATAGGATCATCCATAATGGCCGCTTTAATAACCCCTCTGACAAAGTCAGAGTGTATTTCTACCAGTGAGATAGGCAGCGTCCTGGGCGCATCACTCTTAAAAACTCCACTAAGTTTGACGGTTTCCTCTGTCTCCTGACCTGGTTTGACTAGGTGTCTAGCAACAATACCACTAAAACTTAATCCAGTGTCAAAGAGACAAGTGGTTGAGGTACCATTCAAAATTACAGTTCCTCGAGTTGAGGGTCGGTCCCCCTCAGGTTGAGAATCACTGACATTGACTCTACCTTTCGAGGCTGTATGCAAACATCCAACGCGGTTAGGCCCGGTCTGCTTGCCCTGATCAGACGTTCCTGGTGTAGGGGTCTTCCCTTTTCCTTGACCTTGGTGGCCGCGCTGCCACATAGGCTTGGTGGGTTGATCAGAATTGTTGTTGGGGGGGTATCGGGTTTTGTAGAATTTCGATTTTTCCTGGGGAGGTCTCTGGGTATTATTTTCTCGTTGGTTATAATTCTGAGAGGAATTAGAAGAATAGGATGACTGCTCTAGATTTTGTTTTCGAGATGGCTCATCTGTGGGTTTACGTTTAGTGCTGGGAAGTTCGGCCATTGCATTGGTATAGCGTTCGGCCGTATTGAGGATGTCCTCAAGCCTGACTGCGCCCTGTTCAGCCAAAAATTTACGGGTTTCGTTTGACAAAGTTGCCTTTATCTGTTCAACAAGAACAAGTTCAAGTAGTCCCTCATATGTAAGAGGTAGGTCAGATAATTCAATGCACTTTGTCAAATAGCCCGTGAGACGTGAAGAGAATTGTGGGAATGTTTCCGTGCTCTTTTTTCGGCTGTTCCTGAACATTTGCAGGAATTTTCGGGCGGTCATCACAAACCGTTCTAGCAAGGCCTTTTTCAGCATGTCGTAATCATGTTGGTTGGTTCCCAGCTTCGTGTACACGTCATAAGCATTAGCTTTTAGTGACGTTGAGAGCTTAAGTGCCCAGCGGAAACTCTCTAACCCATACAGATTCGCGAGCCTTTCTAATTTTTCTAGGTAGCTGTCAATTTTCTTATTAGGGCTAGGAAAAGATTCTAAAGCAAAAGACATCGCCGCTAATTGGGCAGAATGAGTGCTGGAGAGGTCCATTGACTGAGACTGGGGCGAAGACGGCTCTCCGTTATTCGGAGTAGAGGCGCCCCGATTCTCTAAAGCCTTAAGCGCCAGTTCATGTTGTCTTTGTCACTCTCTCTCGCTTTCCCTGCGAGCTTCCATCTCTGCCTCAATTTTCTTCTTCTCCAATTGACGATCGTCCGCTTCTTTCTTCCTAGCTTCTGCCCTCTCTTCTCTCTCTTTTTCTTCCTTCCTCTCAGCTTCTGCTCTTTGTTTCTCTTCCTTCCTCTCTGCTTCTTGTTGCTGCGCGTCATATATTTCCAATTCCTGGTTGATAAACAGATTCGCCGCTTCTGCGTCTAAGCCTGCCTCTTTCGCTTCCAGCCTCAGGATGGATCTCATCTGTATCCTCTCTGCCATTGTTAAAGAATAAGATGTAGTATGACTAGAGAATAGTACGAAAGAACAAGAAGGGAAAAAAATTCAAAGCCGCTACGAGAAAAAACGAAAGTAAAAAACAATTTACTTAATGACCTCGTGTGTTAACTTATCGCCGCTATTATTGTCACTTAAGACTTTTAACGCAAGCAACTATGCCAATTAAATTAGTAAGTTACACTAGAAAAAAAAAATCTACTATTACTAACAGTAGAGAAATATTTATATTAAAACAATTTAAAAGGAAAAAAAAAAATTTCCCCTGAAAATGTTAATTCTCTAACAACAAACTCCGTCCCTGAAGACAATTTTGAGACGAGACGTAGTAAACTTAATTTTTTTTTTAAATCAGAACAATCCGTCTTTAGCTTAGCTCAACTCAAACGCTTCAAAACCTTTAGTGATTGTAAAACAATCACGCAGTCCCAGCAATTATATAACCAAAAAATTTCAATTCCCTCTGCCAGAGAATACAAAGGTGACAAATCTTTTATAATCACTAGCTGCCTGCTCCTGTGGAAAAAAACAAACCTGTCATAATTATTGTGTGGTCAGCCCAAATACTGAACGGCTTGGTCTAGGGGAAGTAATTACTTTTAAAGATTATACCCTACTTCACAAAGACAATCAACCACACTCTATTTTAACTAGGTTCAGAATCTCGAACGAGCTAACCATATATTGTCGTAATTTTTATCTGAGAGGGTGCTGATGGATATTGGTCCCTTTAGAGTGTAGAGGAATATTGAAGGCTCTGTGAGAATAAGGATTTAGGAGAATGAGGTAGTAGATTCACAAGCGCTGGGAAGAGCAAGGACAGTCTCTTATTACGACAATATCTGTTTGTCACAGACTATTCCTATCTCTCTTCTGAACAAACAATTGTTTGTCAGTTCCAGTCGCTCAGGCGCACTCACCGATTTGGTGATTCTGTCGCACAACGTACATGAATACAGCTAAACAGATGGAAATGTTTGGAGTTTTGGGCCAGCCGACAACCAACACAAATAAAGATTAATACCTTTATTATCATAAAGCAGTCACAAATAATTATACATTTACAGTCAAAAATCAAAGGTTACAGAATACAAATATGATAAGGGAAGAGGGGGGTTTGAGGAGAAATATCCCATCCACCGTTTTCCGTTTGTATTTACTAACAGACAAGACCCGGTCCAAAAGACAAGAAAGGGGGGGGGGGGGGGGATCAGAGATAGGCAATTTAACCCACTGGTAAATTTATTACTCTGAGGCAAGGGGTTACAGTAAAAAGGGGGGGTAGAGGAAAAGCTAGGGTTCTCAAATGTCTCCCTTTAATCATACAAATTTTACGGGAGGGGGGAATGAACACAGTTACACAATCCCGCTAGGAGAAGTCCCGTACAAGGAATATAAGCCTTAATACTAGGTCGAACTAATTAAAAGGGTAAAGAAAAGATTAAATCTCCTTTCATTCAAAAAAACACACTAGGGCTGGCCATCCCACAAACACACACGCAGACTTACCAAAATGGTGAATTCTGTCACTCTAGGAATTATTTACCACAGCAGCTAATACCGTGGAATAATGGACTGGTCCTCTTATTTCTTCCGTGTCAGGCTCCAGATTTAACGAGGTAACAAATAGTCTCAAAATATCGCCAGACGGTGAAGCGTAAAGGCTACTGTTGGTTTAGATAAAGTTCCTAATTAATGGCACAGGCACTTGGCTAGGCGTGAGGTATGGTGTGGTTCCTAAAATTGGCACAGCTGGTGGAGATAACTTTCTTTTTCCGTAATGTCACAAGTTAAAAAAAACACTGAGGTAAGTTCTTCTTCGGGAGGGGGGGGGTGTAAAATCCACTGAATATACTTGACAGACAGTGTTCAGGTAGATCTGTGTTTTTTTTCTTCACAAATAGGGCAGTGAATAAAATATGTTCTGCTTCCAGTTTACTTTAAGGACTATATGAACTAGTATTTTAAAAGTGTTTCTTGGGTGGCTTTATTCTCAGTTAAATTCAGAGGAGCGGGGCCCATTACAGGTCGCCACAAGTTTAGCTTTAAAAAAGTTCATATGTTACTGGAGTTATCGAATTGAGTTGGCAGAACTCTGTATATAATTAATAATTGCTGGGATGCAGGTTGAATGATCGTTCTGAATGAAAGATAATCAAAACAAGAAATGCATTACAAATCATATTATAATCTGACAGGCGATAAATTACAGTTAGCCTATTTTCTTTATTAGCGTCGTCAATTAACAAATCAGGAAAACTCCCCGTGAGTTAAAATAATTAAAAGCACATCTATCTATACAGAACTAAACTGGATTTACTGGTTATAATTCCTTTTAACGTCTGCAAAATTAATTTACGCGTCAAGTGTATTAGGAAATACTTTTAGCTGTAACATTAGTTTGCACTAGAACTTTGAAAATGGGTTTATTTAATAAGGTTAAATTTACACCACAATCCAATGAAATAAATTGAAATAACTAGACCACTGATCACCCGAAGCTAATGTATAAATTACAGTCTGCGCAGAAAGAATACACTCCAATAGTCAACGAAGGTAGATGAAATCTAGCAGGAATCCGACTATGCTAGTGAAACTAGGATTCTGTCAGAACGAACGATAAAATGCAGTTTTCGGAGTTCTTTATTTATACTTCTCAAGTGTAACTTAAATAGGACGTGTTAGGTTTTCACACTTTTCTTGAAGTCGAGCAGAATCCGAGGTACCTCGCCGTTGTGTTAACCGCTGCGATTCCTCCGTTTCCCCCGGTCTACCGATCTTCTTCGTCTCAGGCTGCTCGCATGAGAGTGCGAAAAATTTCTCGAGAAGCTAACTACGTTAGCTGGGAGTTCCCTGATTTCTTTAGATCGAATACCGCCCCACGTTGAATTCTGAAGATCAGCCTGTCTTTGATGGTGCCGCTGTTCTGAGAAGCTTTGGCAACTCCCACCAGGCGGGGTGACAGCCAGGTAAGAAATTGAACTGCTGTTAATTGCTCTAGAAACAGGAGTGAGTCTCTGGCCACGTCCTCTTTTGGGCCGGCGTTAAGGAAAAGATTGCTATAAATCGTTCTCAGAGATGGTTGAGGGCGTGATTTAACCTCCCATCAAAGGCCATGCGATCTCAAAAGTTCACAGAAGATAGCAGGCTACATATTAATGATCCAGCGTGTAAAGTTCTCGTGGAAATGCTGCATGCAGGTTAACGTTACAACAGATGATCAGGGGTTCTAAAGTTATGAGAGGCCAATATTCTGTTATCATCCATCGAGTCAGGGAAATTCATTTGTCATACTTAGACGTACGTCACAAACACTAACATCTCAAGTTTAACAGTAACATCTCAAGTTTAACAGTAAAATCTCGCTATGATACATGGTTACGGTAGTCCTATAGAAGAACCTGCAGTAAGGGAGTGAAGTGTTAGAGACAACTAAAATGGGTCCAGTTTTGTGAGGTGTGGTGATCAGTTTCCTTACTCGCTACCTTTGCCTTCCCCAACTCAAGAGCTGAGTCACGTACCCATTTACAGCTCGATAAGCTGTAACGTGACGCTACGAAGTTTCGATCCCGGAACCCAGTAACTTTTCCGCGAGGGGCAAACGCTCTAACCGCTAAGCCAATCGGACATACATACAAAACGAAACATTTAAACTTTAAGAAAGTATGTTCGGAGCAAAAGAAAAGTTCATAATCTGAAGGCACCAAAAGATATGGAACGGGGGTTGAAAGAAATGAAAATATAAATTTGGAGAAAGGTCATAAAAGAAACAACGGGGGAAAGAAAACTGACCAGAAGATGTGTGAATTCATTGCTGCTGCTGCAAAAAAAAAAAAAAAAAAACTTTGATCTCTGTTAACAGTGGACACAGAGACAATGATAAACCAAGTGAAAGCCGCATTTGCTTAGTTGTTGTAAGTCGACAGCCTTGATAACAAAACACCACGTTAATAACACCTTTATTAGTGAAAACTGATATACTTGTAAACTCCAATATTTAGTTTAATAAGTTGCACGGGGCTAGCAACTTCACCAATCATCATGTAAAACAGACCGCTACAGAGACCACACTGCAATAGAACACAAATGCTTGGATGTATTCTTACTAGGAGAACACCACCGGCAGAAGTGACTCCATGCCTGTGACGAAACAGACAGAGCGTCATAATTTCGATCATTCCTTTTTTATTTTCATCCAGTCTTTATCTTCCTGTTACGCCGTCATCTACCGATAATTATCTTATCCTCGGAAGGACCCTCCCTAACAACAGCCACACGTTTTAGGCTGTATATATATATATATATATATATATATATATATATATATATATATATATATAGAGAGAGAGAGAGAGAGAGAGAGAGAGAGAGAGAGAGCAGTTTCATGGGTGGATGATTGACTGAGAGGAAGGGTCACTGAGGTTGTCAATATTTGTTAAGTTTAACTCAGCGATTGAGTTTATGTCTGACTTCATGTCAGCATGTTGTGACTTGTGTGTGCGCATGGAGAAAACGTGTTTGGTGAACAAGTCTGGGTGGCTGAGAGAATACCCGAATGTGACTAGGGAGAGTCTGTGTTTGATAGCCGAGCTGTGCGCTTGAGGCTGTGATTTGTGGTCGAGCTGGGTGCTCGTATTATGTGACAGTTGAGATATTATATAGTGATTATGAATACTGTGATTATGTCTGACAAATTGTTGTATAGGCGACGTCTTCCCGCCTAGGAGTATTCTGGAGGAACTTTGGGTAATGTTCGTGGAGAACAAATTAAGGCGACGAGTTGGTCCCGCCTTTGGAGCTACAGTAGAGTAAGGCGTTGAGTATAGTCCGCTTTGTAGCTATATTGGAGTAGAATTTATATGGCGATGTTGCATGCCGCCAATCACTTGGGATAAGTGATTTACACCTGGATGGTGAATGGATTCGTGCGAGTACTGAATGCCGCACATAGAAACGTGTTGTGTATTGTTAGTGTGTGGACGGTCAGCCAGTTCGTGGAAGTATTGCTAAGAATTATTTCCTACAGGCAGTGTCAGCATGAGTCTGATGTAATGCATGCGTGACGATATTATTGATGTTCAGGACTTATGTGAATGTTCTATTGTGGCCGTGTAGGGTGTTGGGGGTTTGCTGTTTACGAAGAGTCTAGTTAGTCGAATAGCCTATACGCTAGAGGTGGAAATTGTTCTTCGACAGACTTAAGGGTGTACCAGGTTCTAGGATGATCCTCTAAGGTGTAATATTTTAGAGCAGTTATGGTTCATATATTATTAGTTTTCAACACACATTTTTTCTTTCCTTTTTCGTAGGCAATTCCAAGGCAAGGCAAAACAAGAGATCAACTATCCTTGATCCAAATTTCAAACTTTCTATTTACCGTATTTTTTCATAAGAAAGTGCGAAATATAATATCAAGCATGCTTTGTTTCAATCATTTGTATACATTCTTCTCCATGTTATAACTGGGCGATAGACTTCGTGTGAATCATCCTGATTCAATCCTTATAAAAATCTTCTCCTTCAATAATTGTATCCCTTCGCAGTAGGCTTATGCAAAGTAGGGAATACCTGCAGTTTTCTATAAACAAATCATTTTCTTCATTTTTAACAAAACAGCTTCGATACTAGGGAAACTGTCAGTGCTTCTGCCTTAATTTCTCCACACTATGCATTGTTCAAAGGGCAGTCGTACAGCCATATCTTTTTCCTCTGGATCTGTACGAGCTAGTCTGACTTGACATGGCAAAAACGTTATAAGGCATTTGTAGCGAACCACCTACGGTGTCATCCTGAATTGAAATAATGCACCACAATTTAAAACACTGTTAAGGAGAAATACTTATGTCTTCAACAGACAGAATGAAAACCTCATTTATTTCATTGTGAACAATTCTCAACTACAGCATAAGGCTAGTGCGTCTGGTCACTTCGGCTACTTGTCTGCAACTACTTTGGCCGGGGAAACCCGCTAGGTTTTTCAGCTCAATCTGGGTCAGCGTTGCGTGATCTTATTTCATTTCACGATTGGACAATAAATTTATCTACGCTGTTACTATCATGCTCCGTTTTAACTAATTTCTATCACCCAAGCTATAGTCTGTTTAGTTAGAAGTGATAGTTCTTAAAGTGACGAGCTCACTGTCACATATAGATCCCGGGGCTCCGCAAATGTATCCCGTAGGGAGACATTTGAGTACTATCAATAACAAAAATCATCCCAACAAATTTCTAAGTCCAAAAAAAATTTTCAAAAAATTTTCAAGTTCAAAAAAATTTCTAAGTCCAAAAATGTTTCGAGAAAATTTAACGAAATTCCTACAACAACACATTCATGTGTTCTTGTAGTGGTGATTTCTATAGCAAGATGTTTTACATAATGGGGTTGCCTTGCTGGAAGTCGTAGAAGCGCAGTGGTTAGTGCACTGGCTTCTTAGCTCGGTGGTCAGTGGTTCGATCCTCAGTTGAGGTGGGATTTTTTTAGACAGCACACGGCTTCGGGGTCGACCCAGCCTCATGAATTAGATACCAGAGTAATTCTGGGTAGGTTAAGGCGGTCGGATTGATGCTGATCTCATCACCACTAGTGTGCCGTATGGTCAAGACAATATGGGCCCAACACCATATGCCTCAATGTGCGTGTAACGAGCTCCTTGCTCCTCCCCATACAATCTCATTTTGATTGCCTGTCATAATCAACGTTCATACACTTTGACATTTGTTGAGGGAGACTAAGTACAAATAGGCTTGCCCGGAGTTCAATGACGTCGATCGTGAACAACCACAAGAAGTCTTGCCAACTCACATATCTGCCCGTACAACAACAAGAAGTCTTGCCAACTCACATATCTGCCCGTACAACAACAAGAAGTCTTGCCAACTCACATATCTGCCCGTACAACAAGAAGTCTTGCCAACTAACATATCTGCCCGTACAACAACAAGAAGTCTTGCCAACTCACATATCTGCCCGTACAACAACAAGAAGTTTTGCCAACTCACATATCTGCCCGTATAACAAGAAGTCTTGCCAACTCACATATCTGCCCGTACAACAACAAGAAGTCTTGCCAACTCACATATCTGCCCGTACAACAACAAGAAGAAGTTTTGCCAACTCACATATCTGCCCGTACAACAATAAGAAGTCTTGCCAACTCACATATCTGCCCATACAACAACAAGAAGTCTTGCCAACTCACATATCTGCCCGTACAACAAAGCCCAGATTTGCTACCCATTTTCTTTCTAAGGTCACTTTTACATCATTCTCCACAGCGTCCGCTTACCTGAACAGTGTTGTGACGTATAGTACCCATATATGTATTCTGCACTTCCGCCAACTGGGCCTCCAACTTCTGAAGAGTGCTCTGGAAATAGAAATAACCAACAAAATATAACGATCAAGTTCAACTACATTGGTATTAATTATATTTTGCTTATCTATTTTGTGTGTGTTTTTTTTTGTTCGTGCGCGCGTGCATGTCAAGGCACACCTACTTAGAAGTTCAGATCTTTCATTTGAGCTCCTCTAACTAGAGTGTTTTGTTTGTATTCTTGTCCTTTATCTTGTAACGTTATGCTTTTCCCATAACATCTACCGCGGACGAAATAACCTGTCTTCACTTCTATATTACAACGACTAAGAACATATTTACAAAACCTTCCTTTAAAAAAAAAATTAAAACATATGAAGAACGCTCTCGCTGCTTATCGTTTAATGAACACAGTATGCCCCCTGTAGCTGCCCGTGGAGGGGGGAGGGGTGTCCCTCTGATGAAACAGAAAGAATATTACCCCTACTTCCTCATGTATGTCGTGCAACACGACTAATATGAGATTGTGTATGAGTCTGGGAAACTCAACATATACAAAAATAGTTTCAGAAACCATTGCTACAGGATGATGTGAATGTTTGAAACAGGTTTCTTACACAGGAACTAGCTGTAGAGGTGGCTCTATGTTCCACAGGGAGTCACACAGAGAATGATAAACAAAGTCTCTTCATTGTTTTGGCATTTCGTTTCTTATGGAGCATGGGGCAACCACTACACCTGGCTTCTTTACCTTGCACCAAGTGTCACAGTGACTGATAATTTGTTTTACCATTCCGTTCCATATCATGCCTTATGTTAGTACTTTTTTGATGTCCTGTTTCCTCGCCATTTGTATTCTTCTTTTCTTTCATTTTTTCACCTTTTCAAACCCCACCCGACGGTTTGTTTACGTTTGGCTGGCCTTCAGAATAAAAAATTCCCACTGGAGCAGCAGATGGTCAGCATAGCGGTAACGTAAGGTTATCTAAACGCACCTGTGGTCCGTCCGAACAGGGGGAATTTCTCTGGTCGCTCTAAGCCTTTGATCACGAGCGAGAGACGGTTTCTGTGAAAGAAACCGCTTGTCTGTGGGAGGTAACTTCTGCAGGTGGTCTCTGTGTTTGGCCTTCAGAACGCATTAGTGATCATAATATTATGTCTATCGGGGAAATTTTCTCAAAGTTGTTGCTTCTGAAACCTTTTGTCTTACTCTCGATTACGTCTTTCGCCGAACATCTGTAGAAATATACAGGCCAGGGGTCCGGGGGGAGCGTCCTTTGTAATCTATAAGAGTAGATGGGTTTAATAAGCCAACACACTCGGGAATATTCCTGGCCCGTAGATGACCATATGAGACTTAGGCAGAGTTAGCACGGCAGAACTAGAATGTGTTTGTCTATGTTCTTGTCATTTTTCGGGGTGAGTTGACATATCTTATTAATATATGATATATTCATGTTAGCTTTTTATATATCTGATAGGAAAGTGACTTGAATTCTTTTCTGAGGACTTCTCCTAGTAATTTAGTTCAGTGATAATGTAGAGCTGTCTACGGCCTTAATTAAGCGGTGCTTAAACTGTTACGGTTTATAATGGGAAATGATAAACTTACAATAACAGATACTAGGCGCAGAATCAGTTCATACATTGCTTACCATTGGGTTAAGAGTCAGCAAAATTAACTGTCATTTCTGCAAGATAATGTCAGAGGTGGATCATTCACTTAACACTGAATTATAGGAGAAAGTCACTTATTCCTTTTTGATAGATATTTCTAGTGGCAAGGGAAAATCATTTTATGCTTACTTGTGTGGCTAGACACTAGTCTATAACTTTCACAGAAAGCAATCACCAGGCATAGATTTAATTATATCTTATGATTCAGCCACAACTGTATTATTATAGCTTGAACATTGCATTTTCTATGTACTCATTTTGTGGAATGTTAATATTTCCCCAAGGGGACATATGATTTAATGTTGTAATGTCACATGCTGTAATCTGTTTATGTAAATTCATTTAAAGTCGTAAGATGAATAAGCATATCCATTTAACTGTAACTACAAGGTTAGGTTCCTGTATGTTGAGATTTGGGAGAAGAGGAATAGATTTTGCTGTCAGAACATTTACTGACAGGTACATGGGTGTACAAAAGATATTAAGCCTATGCGGGCACATTCTATAATTGATAGAATGGAAGGAGCGGAGCATAACTATTTTATATAAAACATTAATGTGATTTTGTTGTTGCTTGATGTAAAGGGTGTCTCTTTTGGGTCTCAGTTTCAGGGAGACCGAATCGCTAGAGCAGACTCCAGTCAGGCGAAGAACGTCATGTTCTCTTCGATCTAGAGGGTTTCTGAATACCGCTAGCGTCACGAGTCGTCAACCCCGTTCCTGAATCAAAACCCATTTTGTCAACGCCAAGCTAAGCTCACGCAGTGCAACGAGCCCACGCTAAATCCTGGAGAATCATCTGATGCAGTAGTAGTTCCTTACTCGCCTCTTGATTGCCAGTCAGAGCATGGCGGCTTACAGCATATCAATCAGCCCAGCGTCTATAGCAGAATTTCATATCACCCGCCTTTGTGTGCCTAAACGGGGCAGTCAGTCAAACCACAGTCAAACCAGCCCAAACCGGATTTAAGGCCAAGCAAGCAATAGCGCCGGATAAGAGCGCCTGGGACTCTTTGTCCTCAAGTAACTTCGTCTGGTAGTTCTGAGTTATGAAAACCTCGCACTTAGGAGCGGCCAGCAGGAGAGATAGGCAGCGTCTTCCAGCCCCTCACGCAACTCGAGGTCACCAACGTTTAGCACCACCAAGGAAAGTTTTGTATTTCACTTCATTCACCTTGAAGGATTTACTTGTAAGACACTTTTCTGGAGCTAGCGCCTTTGGTCCCACGAAAGCGGACGGACTGTCGCTTAGTTTGTTTATTTGGTCAGCAGGAGAGATAGACAGCGTCTTCCAGCCCCTCACGCAACTCGAGGTCACCAACGTTTAGCACCACCAAGGAAAGTTTTGTATTTCACTTCATTCACCTTGAAGGATTTACTTGTAAGACACTTTTCTGGAGCTAGCACATTTGGTCCCACGAAAGCGGACGGACTGTCGCTTAGTTTGTTTATTTGGTCAGCAGGAGAGATAGACAGCGTCTTCCAGCCCCTCACGCAACTCGAGGTCACCAACGTTTAGCACCACCAAGGAAAGTTTTGTATTTCACTTCATTCACCTTGAAGGATTTACTTGTAAGACACTTTTCTGGAGCTAGCGCCTTTGGTCCCACGAAAGCGGACAGACTGTCAGACAGCTTAGTTATTTTCTCTGTGTTCTACAGGTTTTATGGCTGGTGGTGTGTGTGTGTTGTTGGGGCATTTGCATCTTTGTGGTGATTGATGAATATTGATGACTATTGATGATTATTTGATTATTGATGATTATTGATGTAATTTTATGTTGTTGTGATGAGATGCATTATTTCTTGCTTTTCTTCATTTAATAAAGTTTACACAGTTATTAATGCGCTGTTCCCGACCCTTTCATCCATAATTAACTTGTTTTAGCTCTTTACTATAATCTCTATGTTTGATAAGAGAAAAGAGTGAGAGCAGGAGGTGCTGTAAAGTTTGTTCTTTCCACTCTGTAAAGTTGCTTTCACACACACACTGTAAAGTATCAGTCTGTCTGCTCTGTAAGGAAGAGTGGTGTGTTGTTGAGATCAGGCATGCTCCAGTCTACCCAGCTGTAAATGGGTAACTCACCCTAGTCCTGAGTTAGGGAAGGCAAAGGCTCCAGGGGAAGCAGGCCCTAAACTTGGTCACTTCAGCCGACGCAGGATGGTGTATGTATGAAGTAGAAGTGTAGAGTGTGATTACCGCGAATGGTGTACTGTTCGTGTGCTGACCAATATAATCACTCATACACTTGTGTCTACAAGGCACCAATGCAGACTGCTTACATTATGGCCACATCCCCCTATCTGACTAAACGCGTCAGTGAAGGCGGATCGATAAATAACTAAAGTTACTTGACGTCCATAGTTTGTAGCATATATTATGAAACCACGAAGGAGGTTTCTAGCAAGATTGAGATCTCCCTGTCACTGTCCGATAATAGGATAAATAATCTGTTCTCTTGGCAGTGATCAAAACAGATGATGACCGAAATCCAACATGGCTGCCTCCCTGAGTTGTCGTTCACTCATTCATAGGAAGGAGAATATAAGCCAGAGTTAATTTATAATGGGTATATAAATGATTTCATAAATGTTTCCATACAGCTCTACGGTGATCAGGTTAATTCACGTAGCCATAACCGCTGCAGGAAAATCTGTCATCTTCGTCGATACAAAACACGACACTAGCATAGTGAAGCCCAAAAAGTCAAGCTAGGCCTAACCGACGAGAGATCATCAAAATAGGAGCTGGGATTACCTGGAGTCCGAATCATCTATATACTGACATAAGGAGAGTCTCTAACACAAACTATCGTAGAGACACCATCTCCTTCAGTAGAAAAACCACTTCGTAAGACATCTTTTTCTGACGAAAGGACCAGCTCTAGAAAAACGTACCCCGCCATTTGTAAGCAGTACATCGGAACTCCTCACGACTTGTCAAAACAACTCATACTTCCGCTAGACCGGAATACAAGAATCTAGTCCCTCTTACCAATCCAAAATATACAATATAGGACTGATTCTACTTGTACTAATAATATGTAATACATATGAATTCAGGCCATAAACACAATAAGCAAATTAATATATTTTCTGGCCCTAAAAAATAAGTACAAACGCAAGCGCAATATCCTTGCGCTGGATCAATATCCAGAACGATTACTCCTATAATCAAAAGTGTGAATCAAACATGGATTATCTCGCTTTTACCATAAACAGCATTTTCATACACAAATGAATGCATGTCTATATTTTTCCCATATTAAATAGCCATATCGATTTTTGTAAAATGTGCGTCAAAATATGCACGCAACAGTGCTTAGACAGTAAAAGTGAGTTGAGGCTTGGAGAGAGAGATCATTTTTTGATAAATCTCCTTCCAGGTTGTCTCAAGTCCATCTCCTATTTACACCTTTCTGTGTGTGTAATCTATAACTCTGTCAGTCCACTATCCCTTGTCGATTTCCCTACTATTGTCCAACTCGACAAATACTCTACACTCAAACTCAACCACGACACCAAGTACTCATGTGCTCTAACAGCGGTGGTGGGTTGTTTTTAGCAATTTGTTTGACATGATGAGGTTGCCAGACACGTGCACACTCTGATATTAGATGTCTGTTAAGAAATTCTTGAGGGAGTAGTGGTAAATTCTTTGTCTCCTCAGAGAATCCCCCCCCCCCACCCCCGGGTATATCCGTTACGTCTTCTGCACGAGTTAATGCTTAGCAAGGATTGACTAAATCAATGCCCACCAAGGTCTATAATTACACACGACATGACATATTTCCAGGACACTTAGTACTTAGTCATCGTTCCTCTTCTACCGTGAGGTGTAGAGGTTTGGAAGAGAGAGAGCACCATACTATTCTATCGTCTGTCTTCCTCCTGGCTTAGTTCCATTCTAGTCCTCGGTCCTTCAAAGATTGTCTAATGTTGTCCTCCAAGCGGACTTTGGGTCGTCCTGGAGGTCTGGATCCCTGGCTTTTAGTTTCCCATGCTTGCCGTAGTATCCGATCTTCTCCCATTCTGCAGACATGGCCAAACCATCTTAGTTGGGACTGTTCTACTTGGGTCTGCAGGGCTTGGGTTTTTAGGCCTTGACGTATCGTCCGGTTGCGGACCATGTCTCTTCTTGTTACTTCAACCACCTTTCTCAGATACCTCATTTCTGAGGTTTGGATCTGGCTTTTGTGCGTTGTAGTCATTGCCCATGACTCGCATCCATATGTCAAGACTGGGACATAGGTGGAGCGGTATACAGCCATCTTCGTCTTCTTACCAACTTCTCTTTTGCCATTTCCATGACACAATCTTATCTACTTGTTTCCCCATTAAACATCGTCAAACCACATCCATTCCCTTCTCCCACTTTTTTTTCTTCCTCCATATTGGCAGTTCTTGTGTCGTGTGCCGACGGTCAAGATAATATGGGCCTAACACCATATTCCCAATATGCCTTAATGAGCGTGTAACGGGTTCCTTTACCTTTATATTGGCAGTTTGGATAATGATGCTGCCATGATGCGGTGGTTGTCACGCACCCCTCACATGCTTACTTACTTAGTCGTTCCTCTTCTACCTGGGATGTAGAGGCTTTCCACATATAACACCATACTATCAGCTGTCTTCCTTCTGACCTGGTTCCTATCTAGTCCTCGTTCCTTCAGAGATTGTCTAACTTTCTCCCATTGACCTCTGGGTCTTCGTGGAGGTCTGTATTCCTGGTTTTTGATTTCCCATATTTGGCGGGGTAACTCATCTTCTTCCATTCTGCATCCATTTCCAAACGATCACAATTAGGACTGTTCCACTTGGGTCTGTACGGGTTGGGTTTTGAGGCCTTGACTTCTGTCTGATTGCGGACCATGTCTGTTCTGTTACTTCAACCACCTTCCTCAGATACCTCATTTCTGAGGTTTAGAGTTGGATTGTGTGGTCTATAGTTATTGCCCATGACTCGTATCCATAAGTCAAGCGTGGTACATAGTTGGAGCGGTATACAGCCATCTTCGTTTTCCTGGCAATTTCTCTTTTGCTGAGGAACTCTCGATTTATGGCCTGAAAATGTCTATCAGCTGCTGCTCTTTGAGTAGCCAAATCTTCTTTGATGCCTCCCTTCCGGCCTGTAACAGATCCAAGGTATTTTGTGGCTGACCTGCTCGAGGATCTGTTCTCCCAGCATAATCTGACGACTTTGTTCTTCTGAAATCACTAAGGTTTTTTTTATTTTGGAGCTGTTAATGACCATCCCTCTTTTCTCCAGCTCTTCCTTCCAGACTTGCAGGTTGGATTGAAGATGTGCCTCTGATTGCTTCAGGGGCAAGAACGTGTTTCATCTTGCACTAGCTAGGCGCGTGTTTAATTTATTTTTATTTTCTTTACACTGATAGCGACTGAAAAGTTGCAGTTCTGCTTTGATAATACCCACAATCCCATTTGTTCTAATAATCTTACTGAAATGACTGTAACCAATAATGAAAAAAATCCCGTCAGTTTGTCATGAAAATACGGAGAAGCCGCACACAGCAATGTGAAATCTTCAGTGATCACTCATTAAAACACCGCGCACATCTTGCAATTTCTCATCGTTTTTTCTGGGAAAATACAGGAACTGCACTGCACCGCGAAAGATAAATTTAACACTTATTAAACGAACACGTAAGCCTTTCTGTTTAATTTTTCCTGATGCACTCCCCATTGGCCATAAGCCATGTGAAGCTGAAATATAAGGGGAAAGAACGACATGACTACAACAGAATTAGTGCTGTCATCAGGGCATGTAGCAGAAAGAGCGGAACATAATTATTTCCCTTCTCATTTTGGCGGGATACGTTCTTGTTAGAATACCACTTATCGTGAAAACATGTGTGTGCATGTCTCTGTGTGTATATGTGTATATATTTATATATGTATGTGTGTGTATGTATGTGTGTGTGTGTGTGCGTGTGTGTATACTTCCTCCTCTTCTTCTTCTTCATTACATTTCAGCACCCTGTGGAGCACAGACCCTAAACAAATACGTACCAATCCTCCTGTCATGTACCATCTGTTCAAGACCTTCCCATATCGTCTTCACCTCCTTCATGTCTACACCTAACTATTTTTTTTCAAGTCTACACTCTATTTCTAATCTGATACTCGAGGGATTCCAGAATACGGACTACCTTGTGATGGTATCAGATGATTTTTTTCCCCCTTCAAAATAGGCTATATCCACGCCAGCATTTTTTCATCACATGTCCCATATGCATTTCTTGTTATTTGACTTTTCTCAATTCGTTGCATTTCTACTGTTACATTAAACGTAGTTTTATTGAGGATGAAGGTTATGGTAATATGATTATGAGAGTGGTGTCAATGATAATATAATAATTATGACGAAAACAGTCGTGAAAAGATTAATTATGACAATGATTATGATGAAAACATAATGACAACTATGTACGACAGTAACGAGATATATAATAATGTGGTACACAGCTTACTTACCTTATCGAAGTATACCATGTTGTTGGTTAATTTCATTCACGCTCCACTGTCTTGAGTTCAAACATCGTCGCTTTGATAACAGACACACTTCATTGAAATGATACACTACTACTATCATGCGCTTTATTTAATCATGAATTGTCTCTGTCACTTGTTGAATAATTCAGTCTACACACACAGAAATTATGTTATGCCATGCAATTTACTTGGTCGAGGTCGAACAAAGGAGACGGAGTTGGATCATTCACGTACTCAGCATTAAAAGAAAGACGGTTAGTACATACAACTAAGTGACTTCATTGATACGCTGAAACATTGATTCCTTAAGATGGAACTCTGAAATGAAAGAATAATACAATTTAAAATGGGGAATTAATGGATATGGTGTGTCTTTCTTTCTTTTATGCTCCTCTGTACACGGCAATAATAAAGAAATGTAAATGATTTATATTAAGTAAATTTTACCATTTTTGCTGCTTCGCAGATTGTGATCATCCAACAAACAACCAAGGAGGTTATAATAATAGCCCCTTCAGTCATAACTGACTATGGGAATGCGCCTCTGAGGTGACAGCCCTCAGCTGCTTATTTTCCTGGTGCTCCTGTCGACGTTTTCTCCTCACCTCTGCTTCTTGTGTGAGCCTCTCTTCGCCCAATCTGAGGTGGTGCCGTAAATAGCATCGCCACTTAGTGCGATCGGCAGCTTTATCCTCCCATGTTGCTGGATCCATGTCCAGTGCCCTCATATCTCTCTTGCACACATCTTTGAACCTCAGCTGTGGTCGCCCAACTGTTCTCTTGCCATCGGCTAATTGTCCGTAGAAGATATTTTTTGGGATGCGACCATCATCCATGCGGCGAACATGGCCAAGCCAGCGAAGTCTGCGCTGTCTAAGAAGTGTATACATACTTTGAAGGCCAGCACGTGACAACACCTCGACATTTGTCACTTTATCTTTCCACGAGATGCCGAGGATGCGGCGTAGACACCGCAAATGGAAGGTATTGAGCCTTCTTTCTTGCTTAGCATAGGTCGTCCAGGTCTCGCTGCCATATAGGAGTGTGCTGGTGACGCAGGCATTATATACCGCAGCTTTGGTCTTCATTGTGAGTTTAGAGTTTCCCCAAACACGCGACGTGAGGCGGGCAAAGGTAGCTGCAGCTTTGCCAATGCGGCTGTCGATTTCTGTATCCAGTGAGAGTTTGTCATTGATGGTAGACCCTAGGTATGTGAAGTGGTGCACCACTGCCAATTCATAGTTATCGATAGTGATAACTGGTGCAGCACCCACATCCTGACTCAGCACATTCGTTTTCTTTAGACTTATTGTGAGGCCAAAGTCCTTGCATGCTTTAGTGAAGCGATTCATCAAGCTCTGAAGCTCCTGTTGGCTTTGAGTGACGACTGCAGCATCATCAGCGAACAACAAGTCTCTTATAGTGACCCTTCTGATTTTTGTTTTTGCCTTCAGCCTTGAAAGATTAAACAGACGGCCATCTGACCTAGTGTGAAGGCATATTCCTTCAGTTGCATCTCTGAATGCATGTTTCAAGAGTAAGGCAAAGAAGATTCCGAAGAGGGTCGGAGCCAGAACACAGCCTTGTTTAACGCCACTTCGTATATCAAAGGGCTGTGACGTGCTTCCAGCATATTGGACTGTTCCCTTCATGCCGTCATGGAATGACTTTATCATTTCCAGCATTTTAGAAGGGCAGCCTATTTTCAGGAGGATTTTAAAGAGTCCATCCCTACTAACCAGGTCGAATGCTTTTGTGAGGTCTATAAAGGCGATATATAATGGTCTTTTCTGCTCTCTTGATTTTTCCTGAAGCTGGCGGAGAGAGAAGATCATGTCTGTTGTTGATCTGCCAGCTCGGAATCCACACTGTGACTCTGGATATATGCGCTCAGCTAACTTGTGTAGTCGCATTAAGATGACTTTGGCAAAAACCTTACCAACAATACTAAGAAGAGAGATGCCTCTGTAGTTATTGCAATCACTTCTGTCTCCTTTATTTTTATACAGTGTTACAATCTTGGCATCTCGCATGTCTTGAGGAATAGTTGTCTCTTCCCAGCACTGGCACAGCATCCTATGCAGGGGATGTAATAGCGTGCTCTTACAGCATTTGATTAAATCATGAGGAATCCCATCACTGCCTGGTGCTTTGCCAGAGGCCAAGCTATCAATGGCCTTGCTGAGTTCCTCTAATGTTGGTTCGGCATCCAGCTCCTCCATAGTTGGCAGACTGTTGACACCATCAGAGTAGTGCTCGACCCACCTCTCCATCTGCTTACCCTTATCGGTTAGCTTCTCTCCGCTGATGGTTTTTAGCGGTGCCGTCTTACTTTTATGGGGGCCAAGTGCTTTCTTTATACCGTCATACATTTGTCTAATGTTGCCTGTTTGCGCTGCGATCTGGATGCTCTCACTGAGCTGGAGCCAGTAGTCATTTGCACAGCGTCGAGCAGTTTGTTGAACTTTGCTTCTCGTAGCCCTCAGGATCTGTAGGGTTCTGGCACTCGGTGAACGTTTGTATTCATTCATAGCACTGCGCTTAGCTTCAATGACAGGTGCCATCACATCTGATGAAGCATCAAACCAGTCATTTGACTTTGCTGTTTTCTTACCAAAGGTGGCAAGTGCAGTACTTTGAATGGTGTTCCGTAGATGCTCCCAGTTCTCTGTAATAGTATCACCATGCTGAGGGCAACTGAGCACTTTCTCGAAGGTCGCAGTGAATTGAGCGATCATGAAAGGGTCTGACATCTTGCTGGTATCAATGCGTGGTTTCCCTTCATGTCTGACACGATAGAGTTTTCTTGGTTGTGCTCTGATTTTGCAGCAAACCAAGGAGTGATCTGTATCACAGTCTGCACTATGGTACGAGCGCGTGGAGAGCACAGACCTGAGGAGTGGCCTTCTGACGAGAATCAGGTCAAGTTGGTGCCAGTGCTTGGATCGTGGGTGTCTCCATGACACCTTATGCTGGGGTTTTGTCTGAAAGTAGGTGTTGGTCACGCAGAGGTCATGGTGGACGCACAACTCTAAGAGCCGTTGTCCATTTTCATTCATCTTGCCAATACCAAACCTGCCCAGACATGAAAGCCATGAAACATTATCGGCACCCACTCTAGCGTTAAAGTCACCAAGGAGAACAAGCTGTTCTTGCCTAGGTATGCTTTTGATAATTGCTGTTAGATTCTCGTAGAACTCATCTTTAGCTTCTGAGGCAGAGTACAGAGTAGGAGCATACACACTGACAAGGGTGATGGGACCTGTGCTAGTTTACAGGCGGAGCGTTAACAGGCGTTCTGATCCATTCTCGCCTGGTTCAACCATTTTAGTTAGCGATTTTTTGACCGCAAAACCTACTCCGTGTTCTCTAGCTTTATTAAGATCTTTCCCTTGCCAATAAAATGTGTAGTCCTTCTCGCTCACCGTTCCAGAGCCCGCCAGGCGCGTTTCCTGAAGTGCAGCTATATCCACCTGAAGTCGTTTAAGCTCATCATTAATTATGGCTGTCTTCCTTACATCGTTTACATCCTGTAGGTTTTCGGATAGTCCAGTCAACATAGTCCGGACGTTCCAGCATCCCAATCTGAGAGTTTGCTTATTTCTATTTTTTCGATAATTGCTTGGTGCAGAATTTTCTGTCCACAGTTCGGGTTTGACCCTAATCCCCATGCACCTAATGGGGAAAACAGACAGTGGCGGGACAACACCTTATTGACTGGGGGCTGCCCAGCTTGAAGCGGGCGGTAGCTGTCCAGTGAGATCCTAGAACCTCTCCCACTGTCGGAAGTAGCCCCTGGCGCCATGCCCTACGCCAATTGGGCAAAATGCTTATAACCGGTAACTGCTACTTCCCGTGTTTTGCCGACACCTATAGGGTGAAGCTGGAGTGTCCTCTCCAGGGCGCGAGCTTGGGCACAGTTATATGGAGATCAAGCTGTTGTAAGGAGGTTACTGTTGGCAATAGAAATCTAGTTTTACAGTAGTATTTTTAAAATCGCACGAGCAGTTAATAAGGTAATGCAGATCTTTGGTACAAGCCAATTGTCTTCTTCGTACAATCTTAGACGTCTGCTTGAATATTTTGAAACTCAGCAGTGGTCAGCTTCAGGCTATTTATATCTCCATAGAGTTTTTTTCCAAGAATGGTACTGATGACGGCCATATGTACTTTCTCTGTTGCTCATAAATTGGACAGTTTTGAAGCAAATGTTCAGCAGCCATTTTATCGGTGCCACAGTTACACTCATCAGTAGTTCCGATCTTAAGCTTGTTGAATAGATGATGTCCCAAACTGTTGTGGCCCATGCGGTGTCTGAAGATTTTCACTTGTTCTGAGCTGGTAATATGCATTATTTTGTGTGTGTCCTGGAGTCTCTGCGTCCCGTTTGTTTCTTTATCTGGTTTTGATAAAACTCTGAGCTTCTTCGAAACTAATGCCTGTATCAGGTTGCTTTCTTCTTTCTTTGCTAATTGTCAGCCTCTTCACTGCTGGAGATACTACAATGAGATGGGGCCCTTGTATCACAAACCTTTTTAAATCGTTGACATAGTTTGTGGAGCAGTATTCTGAGGTCATCCAAGTCTGCATTATTCTGGCTCCTCAGCTTTACAACTACTGACAGTGAGTCTGTGAAGAAAACAACTTGTCTCTCGGTGCTTCCCTCTGCCATTAGAACATCTCCTGCTTCTGCCTCTGCTCTGAAGTTACTTGAGAATGTTCCTGTTGCCACTGACATCTTGTTTTGTATACCAGTGCCTCAAGCCAATCGACAATGAAAAACAGATTAATCTCTTCCACAGGCGCGTTTTAAGAAGAGGAAACATAATTAGAACATACAAACATTGTGACCTGAAGTAATTTTTATGGAAATAGAAACAGCAGACAAATGAAAAAAACAATTAAGAGAGAGAGAGAGAGAGGGAGAGAAAGAGAGAGAGAGAGTGAGAGAATATTATGTATTGTCTAACAACATAGAACCTGAGAGACAACAGCAGCTATTGCATTGAACACCTGGGACAGGCACCATTAAGTTGTGTAGGCATTATCTCAATGCCAGGCGGCACGGCACTTGATAGTGACAATGAATTACAATTTTATATGTTCTGAGATCTACCGAATCCTGTAACATGTGGATTCGCTTTCGAATCCTTTGAAACCGTAGTTCTCAACCTGGATTGCATAATGTGGGCTGCTACAAGGGCACCACCGGCAGAAGTAGCTCAATTCTCCGTAAGGAGCGCAAAGGAAAATGGGGATAACAAATACAGCTGATACGTAAATGCAAAAAAAAATTTAAATACCACTTTCATATCGTTCTTTGCTCACGATAATCTTAGGGGAGGGGACAACTGAGGAATTAACCGACCCTCTAAGGCAAGAGTTGGTAAACTATGGCCGTCGGGCCGGATGTGGCATGTGGCTTCCTATAATCCGGCCCGCCAACGATAAATCAGCCTTTTGAATCAGTGAACCAATTCTTATGCCTCAGCAACTGGAGAGTATATTTAGTTGTGACATTATTTTGGCAATTTTTAAAACTGTATGCATTTTCAACAGAAAAAAGGAAGGATCTTTCAAAATCCATTTAACTGAGGAGTTACTACCAAACTTTCAAAATACAAAGAGGTGAGGCTGACAAAATTATATAAGTGCCTTTCATGACAACAAAATGCTTAATTAAAACATTTTGCTCGTGGATTAATTTCAATATTTATCCCTACCTTTTTGTAGGAAAAGGCATCTTCAAAGATGAAATACGTAAAATCTTGTTAGAGATTAGTCTTGTCTGATGAGTATTAACAATCGGTTTTGACAATAGGGAACGTTAGTAGTAGGGAATGGCGGAAACGAGGCGTTTTCTGGTGGCGCGCTGATGGCGCGGATGGTGGCGAGTGACTTTTATATAGTAAAAACGTCTGGTGGCGCGTGACTTTTATATAGCAAAAAATGGTGGCACGCGGTGGTGGCGCAAGATGGCGGACTTGAGCTAACAAGGGGAGGTTATTTTTAGAGGTATTTTTAGATAACAAGAAGAGGAGGGACAAGATGGCGGACTTGAGATAACAAGGGGGAGATAAGTAGGTTGTTGTATTGGGTGACTTTTTATATAAGGAAAATGTGGCAAGATGGCGGACTTGAGATAACAAGAAGACGATGTTTATATAAGGAAAATGTTGCAAGATGGTGGTTTTTTATATAGTAATATATTATTAGTATAGCCAACTTAGGTAGTGGCTGTGTTAGACAAACAAGAAGTCGTTGAGACTTTTAGATAATAGTTAGACGATAGGCTATATTTACATAACAAGAAGACGATATATACATATACATTTAGACATACATATTTTACAACAGTTATACAAACAGTTATACAAACAGTTATACAAACAGTTATGCAAACAGTTATATTACAACAGTTATACAAACATTTAGACAAACAATTAGACGATATAGGTAACAAAAAAGCGTTTTAGTTAATATAGTTTTTATTTTATATTCAATAGTGTTTTTTTGTATTATCAAAAACATATATGGTAATATATATATATATATATATATATATATATATATATATATATATATATATATATATATATATATATATATATATATATATATATATATATATATATATATATATATATATATATATATATATATATATATACATATATATATATATATATATATATAGTATTTTTTACAAAATGTACATTATGCAGTAATTTGTTAGCAAATGAATATACAATTATATAGGAAAGACAGTATTTTTTATCATTATCAAACATTGATATTTTCACATAGTGATATGTACAATTGAAAAATAATTATATTTTATATATGAAAGACAGTATTTTTTAACATTATCAAACATTGATATTTTCACATATGAATGTACAATAATACATATATATAGGTAGATGTATGTATATCACAGATTTTTTATACATTATCACAGGGGTACAGGCCAGACCTTGAGGGATATGTGTCGTCACATTGTCGTCACATTGTCGTCACGTCGTAAGAAATAGAGGTGTTGTATATACCTATAGGTATCTGTGTGTATCTGAAAGAGACAGTTTAAATGTTGAGGGGTGAGGTGGTGACGTTGTCGGGGTGTACTTGTCGTTTTATGTAAAAGTAAGACAGGGCGTTGCGGTGTTGTTCATATGTGTAGATGGAGGATTTGTGTGCCCGGAACCCGATATTTTTCCCACCCTGTGCCTGTTGTGTGTTGAGGACGTCTAAGAAAGTGTGTTTGTCTACTTTGTTGTGGTGTTTGTTCAAGCCTTTGGTGGTGGTTTTGTCGTAGTCGCCAAAACAGTGATATGTCTTGCTACAGAGGGAAACCATCCCTCTGCCTTCGTATTCTAATTTAAAAAGGCCCGGTGTCCGCTTGTCGAATAATATTTGTTCGCGGCATTTCTGACAAAGGGCGCGCGTTTTACCCTCGGTAGCGACGAAAACGGGTCTATGGTCGGGACATACTTCGGCGGGGAACCACTGGTAGTAGGAGCTATAAAATTCTTGTCGCAAAGCGGGCTTAACAACGTCCGCTAAGTTGTTCGCGCTAAGGGCCAAGTAAAGGCTGTCTGTGTCCGTCTCGCACAACTGAAAGTCTGACCTATCTACAAATTTATCTAAACAGTCGTAGTAAAATTCTAACATGCGTAATTTCGCGTATTGATAGACGAAAAATCCTATCTGAACGGGGAGGTCCCAACATATAGTCTGTTTAAGTTTCTCTACTTCAAAAATCTCGTCCGTCACTAACGTCATTTTCCTAAAGCGGGGTGAGTTTATTTGGTCAGAGGTACCCTCGCCCATCGTATACGAGACATCCACATGCTTCGCCTTATTGGTTAATGTCTTGCCGTAGGCCGCGTTACCTAGCAGTTTCATGGTCTCGCTGGTAATGGCGTAGGCAGGATCAGTATCACCCTGTCGACGCGCGTTCGAAACAGTGTCCCCAAACCGTTTGAAACACGTCACGGGTGTATACTCAAGCACCTGGTAGATACAGGTGACTTCTAAACCTTTGGTTAGGTACCATCGAAGCAGAGGTGTCGCCAACAGAATCTTTTTGCCCACATAACTCCCGATCAACGTTCGTCTGGGGGTAGTCAGGAGTTTATGTTTCTCGGCGTATTCCCGCATGAAAGGCCCAATATCTTCCCTCGTGACGTCAACATTCTTAAAAATGGGCGTCATCTCAGAGAAATGGTCTTTTAAAGAGTCGGGGACATGGATGTCACACTCGACTAGGCCAAACAAGGTCTCGTCCAGCACCGAGGCGAGAATATTTTCTTTTGTCAGGAGGTACCGACATTTCGTGTAAGATGGTTTCTGGGTAGGGAAGGTGGCGTTCAGAAAACGACGGATTGATGGGTCGGTTTTCTTCAATGCCTGCCACTCGCATTCCCACATTTCGACAACGGTAACGTTGCAATGGCCCCGTAAATAAGAACTTGTTTCCACCGTATTTGCGTACAACTCAGCCAATGGTTTTTTGTTGACTGGGTAAACGTCACGACCGGCGGTTAGTGGGCAGTTAGGGTGGCCGTGGAATAGGCACCCATGGAACTGGTAGGCGGTCTGAGAGTATCTGTCCCAACCGTCTACCCTAACGCATATATCACCCAACGCCTTCTCACTTCCGTTAAACTGGGTTTTTAAGGTCACTTTTTTGGTGGAAGACCCAAGCCAAATAATCGCGGCACTGCACGGTATATTTGTGGAGTTTGTGGTGCTTGAAACCATCATCCTTGTACCGTCTAACGGGAAAGTCAGTGGGCATTTTCTGCATTAACGCCCACAAATATACCGTGCAGTGCCGCGATTATTTGGCTTGGGTCTCCCACCCAAAAAAGTGACCTTAGAAACCCAGTTTAACGGAAGTGAGAAGGCGTTGGGTGATATATGCGTTAGGGTAGACGGTTGGGACAGATACTCTCAGACCGCCTACCAGTTCCATGGGTGCCTATTCCACGGCCACCCTAACTGCCCACTAACCGCCGGTCGTGACGTTAACCCAGTCAACAAAAAACCATTGGCTGAGTTGTACGCAAATACGGTGGAAACAAGTTCTTATTTACGGGGCCATTGCAACGTTACCGTTGTCGAAATGTGGGAATGCGAGTGGCAGGCATTGAAGAAAACCGACCCATCAATCCGTCGTTTTCTGAACGCCACCTTCCCTACCCAGAAACCATCTTACACGAAATGTCGGTACCTCCTGACAAAAGAAAATATTCTCGCCTCGGTGCTGGACGAGACCTTGTTTGGCCTAGTCGAGTGTGACATCCATGTCCCCGACTCTTTAAAAGACCATTTCTCTGAGATGACGCCCATTTTTAAGAATGTTGACGTCACGAGGGAAGATATTGGGCCTTTCATGCGGGAATACGCCGAGAAACATAAACTCCTGACTACCCCCAGACGAACGTTGATCGGGAGTTATGTGGGCAAAAAGATTCTGTTGGCGACACCTCTGCTTCGATGGTACCTAACCAAAGGTTTAGAAGTCACCTGTATCTACCAGGTGCTTGAGTATACACCCGTGACGTGTTTCAAACGGTTTGGGGACACTGTTTCGAACGCGCGTCGACAGGGTGATACTGATCCTGCCTACGCCATTACCAGCGAGACCATGAAACTGCTAGGTAACGCGGCCTACGGCAAGACATTAACCAATAAGGCGAAGCATGTGGATGTCTCGTATACGATGGGCGAGGGTACCTCTGACCAAATAAACTCACCCCGCTTTAGGAAAATGACGTTAGTGACGGACGAGATTTTTGAAGTAGAGAAACTTAAACAGACTATATGTTGGGACCTCCCCGTTCAGATAGGATTTTTCGTCTATCAATACGCGAAATTACGCATGTTAGAATTTTACTACGACTGTTTAGATAAATTTGTAGATAGGTCAGACTTTCAGTTGTGCGAGACGGACACAGACAGCCTTTACTTGGCCCTTAGCGCGAACAACTTAGCGGACGTTGTTAAGCCCGCTTTGCGACAAGAATTTTATAGCTCCTACCACCAGTGGTTCCCCGCCGAAGTATGTCCCGACCACAGACCCGTTTTCGTCGCTACCGAGGGTAAAACGCGCGCCCTTTGTCAGAAATGCCGCGAACAAATATTATTCGACAAGCGGACACCGGGCCTTTTTAAATTAGAATACGAAGGCAGAGGGATGGTTTCCCTCTGTAGCAAGACATATCACTGTTTTGGCGACTACGACAAAACCACCACCAAAGGCTTGAACAAACACCACAACAAAGTAGACAAACACACTTTCTTAGACGTCCTCAACACACAACAGGCACAGGGTGGGAAAAATATCGGGTTCCGGGCACACAAATCCTCCATCTACACATATGAACAACACCGCAACGCCCTGTCTTACTTTTACATAAAACGACAAGTACACCCCGACAACGTCACCACCTCACCCCTCAACATTTAAACTGTCTCTTTCAGATACACACAGATACCTATAGGTATATACAACACCTCTATTTCTTACGACGTGACGACAATGTGACGACAATGTGACGACACATATCCCTCAAGGTCTGGCCTGTACCCCTGTGATAATGTATAAAAAATCTGTGATATACATACATCTACCTATATATATGTATTATTGTACATTCATATGTGAAAATATCAATGTTTGATAATGTTAAAAAATACTGTCTTTCATATATAAAATATAATTATTTTTCAATTGTACATATCACTATGTGAAAATATCAATGTTTGATAATGATAAAAAATACTGTCTTTCCTATATAATTGTATATTCATTTGCTAACAAATTACTGCATAATGTACATTTTGTAAAAAATACTATATATATATATATATTACCATATATGTTTTTGATAATACAAAAAAACACTATTGAATATAAAATAAAAACTATATTAACTAAAACGCTTTTTTGTTACCTATATCGTCTAACTGTTTGTCTAAATGTTTGTATAACTGTTGTAATATAACTGTTTGTATAACTGTTTGTATAACTGTTTGTATAACTGTTTGTATAACTGTTGTAAAATATGTATATCTAAATGTATATGTATATATCGTCTTCTTGTTATGTAAATATAGCCTATCGTCTAACTATTATCTAAAAGTCTCAACGACTTCTTGTTTGTCTAACACAGCCACTACCTAAGTTGGCTATACTAATAATATATTACTATATAAAAAAAAATTCCTGGGGGACCTGGATTTCGCAGATGATGTAGCATTCTTAAGTTCAACACCAAGACAATCCCAAGAAGCAATAAATAATTTGTGTCATCTCTCGGTTAAAATTGGTCTCCAAATAAATGCCTCTAAAACTAAAGCTATGAACTTTTCTAACGAGACCTTTGATATCATCTTGAACGGGGAAAAACTACAGAAAGTTGAAAGTTTCAATTATTTAGGCAGTAAAATGACTCAGGATGGTGACACAACAAGAGAAATCCATACTAGAATTGCTTTGGCAGCTAGCGCCTTCAATAGATTATCTAACATTTGGAAATTACGATCATTGAATATACATACCAAGCTTCGTCTGTTTAATTCAAATGTTATCTCAGTGTTAACATACGGCTGTGAGAGTTGGAAAATAACAAAATCATTGGAGAACAAGCTGAATACATTCGAGAACAAATGTCTTAGAAAACTCATGAACATCAGTTGGAAAGAATTCAAGACTAATCGACAAATAAGAGAAGACTCTAGGCAGAAATATGTCTCCGACTATATAAGGAAAAGACGATGGTCATATATCGGTCATGTCCTACGAATGCAAAACAACAGAATACCACTACAGGCGCTCACTTGGGTTCCTGAGGGTAAGCGGAAAAAAGGAAGACCAAAAGAAACACTCAGAAGAACAATAATAAGAGAAGGAAGAACGTTGGGCCTAAATAATGTGCAAGAGCTAAGAGGAGTGGCGTCACAACGAACAACCTGGAGAGCACTGGTTTCTGCCTTATGCGCCGTGTTTGGCGCTTAAAGAATTTATTATTATATAAAAAACCACCATCTTGCAACATTTTCCTTATATAAACATCGTCTTCTTGTTATCTCAAGTCCGCCATCTTGCCACATTTTCCTTATATAAAAAGTCACCCAATACAACAACCTACTTATCTCCCCCTTGTTATCTCAAGTCCGCCATCTTGTCCCTCCTCTTCTTGTTATCTAAAAATACCTCTAAAAATAACCTCCCCTTGTTAGCTCAAGTCCGCCTTCTTGCGCCACCACCGCGTGCCACCATTTTTTGCTATATAAAAGTCACGCGCCACCAGGCGTTTTTACTATATAAAAGTCACTCGCCACCATCCGCGCCACCAGCGCGCCACCAGAAAACGCCTCGTTTCCGCCATTCCCTACTACTAACGTTAACTTTGAACCCTAATTAAGCATTATTTTGTGAATCCAAAAAATAAAATAAAATAATCCATGCATTTACTAATTCCCCAAAATTGGATTGCGCATATTGTATTTTCTGGAATACATGTATTCTGATAATCAATACAGCTGTGCAAGTATTGTCGTGTGATCTTGTAAATATTAGCATCAAAACAGACTGTCACAGAAACCCCACTGCAAGAAAATGTAAATGATTGATGCAGGTTTTCTGCAAGGGGGCCACCTACAGTGGTTGCTCCGTGATCCGTGGGGAACACAACAGAAAATGATGAATGGTAAAAATATTCTTGATTTTATCACGTGCTCTAGGCCCACGAGACCTCAAATATTTACTAGCTGGATCCTCAAGATTAATATCACTTGAAGCACTAGAGGTAGCACCAGGAATAATACCCCTCAAGCTAAGAAGAAAAGAGTTTAGACTGAATTACATGGGCAAAGTCCTAATCGACAAAAACCACCCAGCCCATGCAATGTTTGTTAAGAATTTCCCCATGACCTGGGATACCCCTCTGGAACCCACAAGATACCCAATAAGATGGAAGTGCATGGAGGAAATAGAAGAAAACAGTATTATAGCAGATGCAATCAAATGTGGTAGTAAATACACACCAGTGATTCCTCCTTGGGAGCTCAAGAAACCAAACAGTGACTCTAATCTTTCAGATATAATAAATAAAAAAGCAGGAAAAAACGACATTAACATTATAGCCAGAGAATATATAGAACAGATAACTAAGGGTAGCTTGAAAGTATACACTGATGGATCTAAGATAGAAAATGAAGAACTTGGAATAGGAAAACACATACCAGTCTGGAAGCTGAAGAAAAGTTTTAGTTTAACTGAAAACGCATCAATATTCACGGCAGAAATGGTGGCAATAGCAAAAGCACTTTAAATAATTCCTGACAAGCCCCCCAAAAAGCTAACAATCCTAACTGACTCACTGTCATCTCGTCAAGCACTAAGAAACCCACATGAATGTAGCTGTTCAGACATAGCAGAAGAAGTGTTGCAACTTAGTACACACTTAAATAATAGGGGCTGTTCAGTATTATTAGCATGGATACCCTCTCATATGGGAATAGAAGGAAACGAGTGGCCGACAGGGAAGCAAAAACAGGAAGAAGCAGCCCAAACCACATAAACTCAGGTTTAGGCACAACAGAGATCAAAAGTATAATTATAAATATTATAACAAAGGAATGGAAAGAAAACTGGAAAGAAAGCCAGAAAGTTAGACAACGCCTTTAAACTGCTAAAAGATCCAACCCGAACATGTCAGATATCTAGAGAACCAAAAATACCATGCAACAGAAAACTAATTAGATTTCAACTAGGAACAGGCTATTTCATGGTGGAGGAACCCTACTGCGCAACATGTCTGGAGAAAAACACCATAGCACATTATGTGTTAACGTGCAAAAAATATGAACAGCACAGAAAACCACTAATGGAATACTCGAGACCCCAAAACTCGATTTCACTGTCACTGGAAAATGTACTGAAAGTTGACCTACTCAGGGAGCTACACAACATAATTAAATTTTATATGACCAGAACAAGAACCAACATATAACAACTAGAACAAATTAGAATGACAAGGAAAACAAAACAAAAAGTTCATTCAATATCAGTAGAAGAATAATATTTAAAAACTTAAAAACAAACAAATAAAAACCACCAATCCAAAACCAACAAAAGCCCAGCAGACAAAAAGATGTCAATAGCGTGAGAGAAAGCAATAAGGTATCATGTAAGAAGACAATTTACCGGCACCATAAACATTAAACATTGCCACAGCAAACGGCAGATAAATTACAGCCCGGAAGAGCCAACACAAATAACAAAGTAATACACTAAATGCAATGATGTACACTATATACCCAAATTAAAACCCACATGGGATTGAACCGGGTATCCCTTGCACAGATAATACACCAGTTTTCAAGGGCGGAGTTCAAAAACCAAACCAAATCTTTCCGGCCAGCCTCTAAATAAAGTTTGCAGACCCCAATTCCAGGGAACACCTTGGTCTAAAAGTTTCAGAAACACTGCTTTGAACCATTTTACAGAATTAATTTGGGTCCTAAATCTCAGCTAGAACAATCGAGATGGTAAAATGTATTTATCATTAATTGTGAATGTTGGGTCCAGCTGTTTATCATCCTCTCAACACGGGAAGTAGCTAGGCTAATAACAGCGGCGAATTCAGGGTGATGAAGTGGTGGATATCGAAGATAAGGGAGGAAGAGGATGGAGAACAGAAGGGAGAGGAGGTTGAACAAAAGTGGAAGAATTGGGATGATATGATAGAGTGATTTACGCGGGAGTTTGGTAGAAAAGTATCATGTAAAAACAGAGGACAAGTTACTTTTGTGAATGCTGAATATGGAAGACAAAGAATGGAGGAGTGGGTGATTAGGGGAGAGATCAGAGTTGGTCAAAGAAAAGTTTGCCGATCCCTGTTTTAGTTCATTCGAGTTCCCCCCCCCCCCCCCCTCCCTTTCCTTTCCTTTTTCACGCCAAATTTTGCCGCCCCAGCCAGCCGCCTAGTTCACTACACGATTAAGCCGACCCTGGGAGAGATAAATGTACACACATAGACACACCAACCGTGTTTAACTATGTTATAAAGGCGGTTCTATTAACAGCAATTATATTATAAACAGTCTTATTTCCCTAATAAAAACCAACCGAATGCAAAAACATAACCTTTTCTTCAACCCCTTTCAAAAGGTCGCGGGAAGCTTCGTTTAATGAATATTTCTAAACAGGACTTGGCAAACTGGCAACAGCGTTTCCCAGTGAGATATGCAGAGTACCATTAGAGTTATTCCTTTGCAGTTCCTATCTTTGTTATTTACTTTCTTTATGCATTAACCTTAGTTCTCACGTTTTTATCTCCACTGTTTTTGTAAATCTCTCCCCCCCCCCCCCCCCCCCCCCCCCCCCCCCCCCCCACTCCCCCGGACGGAGATCTTGTAGATGTTACTTAAGACAATTTCTTTCTTAGTTATGCATACAGTTTATTTTTTTCCCGTTAACGTTCAGGGTTTCTGAACCTATGGCCCACGTATTCGAGGATTCAATATGGCTGATTAATATAGTTTTTCTGTTAGTTCTAGTTCTTCCTACCTTTGTTAATCATATTCCGGGTCTTTTTCCCTCCATTTTGCTTCCCTTTCTGTTCTTCGAGAACACCCATCATCTGGCAATCAAATGGTCAATTAAAGGAGTCCGAGGCCTTCATTGGACAAGCACAGGGAGCCATAAACTTAATGAAGACTTTATCGGACAATTTTGTTGTTGTTGTTCGTTTTTTGCCTTCTTCTGGCGAGGCGCGTTCCTTTCAACCTATTTGGTTATATCAGAGCGCATTTACCATCCAAAAAAAAAAAAAACCAGTCAATTCTGTTGACTGCTAACCCGATCAGCGTTGATAGATACTAAGTCCTGAAAAGGACTAACATTATCTTTCTGCTAGCAAAAAGCCCTAAAAAGGACTCACTAGCTACGCCAACGCCTGAGCTGATGTATACTTTATCGGGCAATAAAAGGCTCGTAGCCTTTATCGGACTGTGGTGAAGTACATTGATGCAACGATAAAATCATTAATTAATTATATATTAAAGTCAAAATAATAGAAGTAGAAATAAAATTAGTAAAGTTGTAACGCGTCTTCTTTCCTGCGCCAGTAAACGCATTGGTAGTATTAGCATTTATAACGCGCCCGTCAAGGGTTAACGATAAAAATTTGAAAATTCTGCTAGCGTAGGGTTCTAGGAAAGATAGAAAGAATAAAACACACAAACGCATAAGATTGAGAGAGCGGACACCTGCTGCCGGCTTGTCAAGTGTTAGCGGTTTGAATTAGCTACTCAGGCCAACAGTGCGAGACATGCCGTTAGCTTGTGTCGAGAACGATGTCGCAAGTTTGAAAATTTAAAAAAATACCCCGCTAGCCCAATACATTTCTAACCACAGACACTGTGGAAAAATATATATATACACACACGCATAATTACTTCCTATCGGGAAAAAGGAAGATCTGAGGCGTTTTTTTTTAAATAACATTCAAGTAGTGGAAACTTAGAAAACAACGAACATCAAAATGGAAAATATATTGAATTCTTTATTAATAGGTTTATGATCATAAAAGTTAGCTAGTCTTAGAGCGGGTCTTGTTCTGATGGGTAATATGCTTTCGAATCAAAAATCCGACAGATAGAAATAAAGTTATAGACAAAAGACGGTATTTGTTCGTACAGACATGCTCGTTTGGACTTGCACTAACGGTGACTTTTTTGAAGCGTCCTTGAAAAAGGCAGGAAAAGGTTACAAGTAGTCTGTTGTAGAACGGGGCAGAAAAGGGGGAGAAAAATTATGTGATGGCTTAACACAAGATATATTTAGCAGTAGAGATCTAAGAATGAGAGAGGAAAAAACTTGGTAGTGTCCAAAAATCAAGTATGTTTTGCTTTTAATTTCAAATTTCAAAATTGTCGTTCGTTTATTGGCCAAAGCCTTTTATATTATTAAGAAAATTCAACGGCTTGACGCCATTTGTAGAAGATAGTCCCTAGATCAGGACGTTGTGAATTTTGTGAAAAGTGATTAGCCTTATAAAAGCAAAGATATATGAAAGTATAGGCATCACAGTCCAGCCAGCAGTACATCTGGAATCTGCTATTATTCAACGTACCTGTGTTTTTTTCATTGAATTCTGGTAAGACCGACATTATTCATATATATTTTGTTAAAAAAAATGTGAGTGAGAGATGCTGCCATCACGACTAAGTAATCAGATCCCAAGCTGATTTATGCAGGGCTTGAAAGGGAATTAAGATGAAACACATTGCCAGTTTTGTAAATGCACATGTCTTGTGAAATAAAATGTTTTCTTAGGTGACCAGAGGGACACAGCTCACCTATCCCATTGTATGGTAGAAAAGAAAGATTAATAATAGTATTGCAGATGCAGTGCCGCCTTTGTAGGAGAGACATGTGAACAACACTAGTACACTGTGGAATGGATGTGCTGGATGGGTCCATTGGATATGACCAAGCTCTTTATTTCTTATGTATGCTCTTTTGTATATAAAACACAGTCTAAATAAGATATCACCCAGGAGACATTATTTCATTATTACAGGGTCTTATCTGGCACTAGTCAGGTGCCAGAGCTCTATGTGAAAGCTGTTGAAAAGTTTTAGAGGCCAGTAGTAATAGGGGTCGCCAGTTTCCACCCTATTACTTTTGGAGCAGTGGTCGTTCGGCCAAAAGAAGTCAAACAGTTCCAGTGGGCCAGATAAGTGAAATATCTGGTACCCCAACAGTACATCAGCTATAAGAGCAACCTACCTTGTATCCAAGAAATAAAATATTTCCATACTGAAATGAACAATGACATTAGTTTGTAAAGAGACTGGGAGTGATCAAAAATAAGAATCCCAAACAGCCATCCAGTGTTAGAAACCAGAAATAGACAGATTTTAGTAACACTATTAGTTTAATTTAACAGTATTTGTTTGGACACTTGTCCCTGTGGGTCTAAATTTACATTTGTATATATATATGTTGACTTCTTTTCATTTTTAAAAGTCCTGACCAGAAGAATACTAGGTTCAGGACCAAATAAATCATACAGAAAATTATTAATTGTACAAAGTTATCCGAGGTGTTATTTCCTTAATCATAGACCTTAATACTTGTTTGTGTAGTGTTGTATTATTGTTAAAGTACCATCACACCACACTTGCATATCCCTAGACATTAGACGTAGCTATCATTCATACTAGTCAAGAATAAGTCTGCTTGAGGCCATAAGGTGGTAGCAGAAAGGTATCATGATAACTCACCCTAAATTTGTTAGAATCAGGAACCTTCACAGCTGGCCTCATTCAGTACATTAAGGAAAAATATCAACATCATTTCATAACATCAAAACCCCCCACACGGACAATGAACGAGTTCTACGGCATAGAAAAGGTTAAATAACCCTGAGTTTAACCAATGAACAGCTGAGGTATCAAATTCGGCTCGAACACTAAAAAACGCACGTATAAAAGTAAAAAAAAAAAAAAAAGCAGTCCTCTACACAGAAGAATTTAAAACTGTCACTGAACCACTGTTGTGTACTAAATCTAAACGGAAACACCGGCTCCGACAAACATTCAAATCAAATATCAGATTTAGGTATCACTTCTTTCACATTTTTACCAGGATGAATCATCGCTGATAAACTACTAGGCGTTTGAAGGGTTTACACCTGCGGACATCGAGCGTCGTTATTATCTGTCCCTGACAGCGTGCTAGGCGACCCCTAAAGGTAAAAAAAAACTGTAGTACCGTACTCTGTTGCTTTATTGTGTAGTTTGTTTACATGAAAGTACTTATCATCATCATCTTGTTCCTAGTTATATAGCATTTGTGGCAGTTGTCAACCCAGGTTCCTAAGCTTGTGAGAATACTCCGCCTTGTGTACCATAAACGATTTGTCAACAAAAGTTTCGTTACGATAGTGGATAATGTAAACGTTGAAGGACCAATTTGTCACAAGATGGATTGTGGGGCGACCTCTTTCCGATCCCTCTTTCACTACGGTAGTACTCAGTTGTATTTTTGTACTGATTTTTTTGCGATTTTTTCCGAGTCACACACATTTCTTTCTCTGTCCACTGTAGCAGATATTTTGTATCTACATTCTTTCACTCCTCTCAGAGATAAGTCACTACGTATGTTCGTTACCCATCATTTCCCTAATGCTTTGAATCGGCAGAGATAATATTAACGACAGCCATATTCTTGTGTACCCAACCTTGGCCGCAACCGATTGTAGTGAATTTCTAAATACAATATATAAATTAGAATATAACAGTATAGGGCATAAAGGCAAAGATAGGATATTACTAAACAATTTCTGCTAGAACGGTTGGTGTCGCCTACGCCTTCAGACTATTATTTGCTAACGAATAGCCGAACAAAACGGTACCCAAATTTTCAAATTCGTCCTTGACATAAACGAACCCCTTTTCCTAGTTCTAAGAAATATTTGCCTAAAATGCATTGTGGAACGAGGAGGGGCAAGGATAGATGGTAAATGCTAATTCGTTTCGCATTGATTTCAAACTAAAAGCCAACCACAGCACAGTGGCAAGCTTTGCCTTAGGGGTTTCCCCAATACGATGAAAAAGTTAGAAATGTATACACTACGGTCATGGAAACACGTTTAGCTCTTATTATGAATGACCTAAGCTCTCGTATTTCGCTTGAAATTACATGGAAAAAGAGTGAACGAGAGGTAGTTTAAAAATAAACAACTAACATAGAAAAAAAGATAGAATTTTGGACCAAACCACATAGCCCCTTAAAAATCGTATATTCGTGTACCTGAAGACTTGCTGACCAAGAATATGTTGTTAGTTATCTAAATAGTCCCTTAACTAATCAAATATTGATAAAACAATACATAGAGATCAGAGATACTGTCAGGTCAAGTCATATCTGCTTAGATTGGATCGCATATTTTTTGGGAAAAAAGTAGGTGACAGATAGGCTAAGATAGTACGGTGAATCCGATTGGGTAGAATTTGAAGTGAGACGAAATATTATTGGCTGACCTCGGAATAAACATAAATAGCCTAGTAACGTAGAAAGGTTTGAATGATATTTTTTGAAATACTGTTTACACTGTAATATTAAGAGTGATTGGCCAACTGAGTCGATATTATCAGAACAAGCGTTAGGGGGGACGCCATTTCTTGAAAAATTCTACCAGCGATTGATGAGATCAGGCTGTGCTTTCAAATACAATTTCTAGGCAGCCTGGACAATAAAACAGATCGAAACTGTGTCAGTCATCGTCACTGTGTATTTCATTGAACAAATGTGGTAAGATTGACACTTATTAATATGTATTTTTTTTATAAAAATTGAATGTGAAATAATAATATATGTCTGTACATGAGTGGGTCTATAGCGACCATGAGGCAAAGCCTAGAGATTGATCCACCATGTGATAGACTGTCAGAGAGGTGTAAAACTACAAGAATATGTATGATTGTCATAAAGGAGCATAACACCTATCCTATTATATGGAAAAGATTACAGCTGAAATTGCAGTGGCGTTGTAACTATTAGGGGAGAGGAATACTGGTGTACATTGTCACATCAAAAGATAATGATGGCATAGGTTGGTATAAGGATATGACCCTTTTTGTTTGTTTGTAATGTACCTGTCCTAGAATGTGGACTATTAGTGTATGCTAGGTATTAAGAAGGATGCATAGCTTTCACATTTCAGAGGTCCTGGGTACTGACGTTAATGTGGTACCAAACGCTTGAAAACTGATTGATTCAGGACTCTGTCTGTATACTGCGAGCCCATGCTAGTGGCCATTGCCTATCAAACAGGGAACAGATTGTCAAGCGAGCAGAGGAAACGTTCTACCTGTATTCTACTGCCAAGTTAAGTTCATGTTCGGCACCTGACAGCACAACTAACAGAACTAAAAAGGAATATAAAGTGACAGTGAATAAAACTGGGACAAATATTTAATAGCCCCACAAGAGACAAACGAAAACAAACATAACTAAAAGCGTGTGATTTTAAACAACAACCTAGGGGTACTACCAGTATTACCTTAAAGTAGGAGAATACAACTACAGACGTATATTAGAATAATATTTTTATGTATGAACAGAAGATCTACTGTGCTATTTGACTGATGTAAATGATTCTTTTGATTTCACTTTTGATTGTCAGTCCTGGTTCAAAATAAATTAGAATCAGGATAATAAATTGTAAAAATTATATTTACACAAATTTCAACCACAGTCTTAAATAAGATAGCCTTTTAAAGTGTCGTTTGTATGTTATTGTGGTAGTACTGTGTGCTGCTGTGAATAATAAACTATTTGTTTGTATGTTTGTTGATTATTGTACATTACACTCTACCTTCATAACCCTAGACACTACACGAAGTCATTTAATATAATAATATAAATACATTTTGAATGAGATAAAAGGGGTGGTAGCGGAAAGGTACCCTGAAAAGTTCACAATACTATTGGGTAAATTCAGGGACCTTCATAGCTAATCTCATTTATTACAATAATAATACCTAACAACAATTCATAACATCAAAATCCACCACACCGATTAACGCTAAAAATTGCCAGCGTATTTGTCTAACTGCTGATAAGGCCAGGGTACGCGACAGATAAGATATTACTTGTCTGGGTGACAGATTTTGGACAGACAATGATGACCTAATCACTTCATGTCCGACTTGCTTTGACAAGATTACTTTAGATAATAATAATTTGTAACATCTGAAACACAATGCCGTATGAGTTTATATGTGTTGGTGAGTTCGCCTGCCAGGGATCGGATATTTTCATGCCATGTACGGAAGACTTGACCCCTACATTTTGTGCAAAATTTTTCCATGTCAGAAATATTTAGAAATCGCCCCCCACCCCACATCATTTTTGAAATGATTGGAGCTTTTACTTAGCTTCATAACAAACAGTTGCGGGGGAGGACAGTGAAAATAACCTGACACGTTTCAGTGTTAAGACACTGTGAAGATCGCTTGCCAAGACGACACAACCAGACCTTGCCGAAGTGAATCCTAGAATTCAGAATTCCATTTTATCAGACCGGACCTTTTATTGGAGTATTTATCAGGGCTTACAAAACAGCCCAGGGAATCTCTTTAATTTTAAATAAGGAAATCTGGAATATCTGTGGAAGCTGAACACACGGAGTCAGAAAAGGAATTAAAGTTAAAATTAACGACCCCAAGTGCACGTGTAAAAAGGCATCAGCTGGTGCCTTAACTTCATTCATATGAGCAAAAATGTATGTGAGCCAGGATTGGCGTAAGTTGTCATTTTACATTCTATATTTTCATTACTAACATATGAGCTAATATGTATATATTACCAAGTGAATATTAATATGGGAAAATCGTTAGTGGGTGTCACAGTCATTTGAGGCTGGCAACCTCAGCGCATAGAATGATGATTTTCATGAACCACCACTGCACGGGCTGGCGACTGCTTTGTTGCTAGCTTCTTGAGTAGAACTAAACGCATCAGTAGTCCCAAGTTTCGTATGGAGCAGGGAGGGAAAAATGAAAGAAATGATGTAAATTTTAATTATAATACTTACAGTTTCAAACCAGTGTAAACATAAATGAAAACATATTCAATTTATATTGTGAAAACTTTTCAATCAGCGGAAATGTTAATGTAAACATATTCTATCTGTACTATTAACCTTTTCATTCATATGTAAAGTATATATATATATATATATATATATATATATATATATATATATATATATATATATATAGTATATATATATATATATATATATATATATATATATATATATATATATATATATATAAAAGCTATTCAATTCAAATGTAAAGAAAGTTTTCTCTAGAGGGATTAAAATTAATTCTCATCGAGGGTAAATTCTGAGTTTAAATTGGGTGGTGGAATAAGAAAGGGAACACATAAGTATGTGTCAGGAAACGCAATACTCAGGAGAGTGTTTTGTTTGTATTATTTTACCATAGTTGTTGGTGGTAGTACCAGTTGAAGGGTACTATCTCTGGAACAAGAACGGAACAGTGGCCTGAGCTTTAAGACGAGGGACCAACTTTGTACACTATCACTGATACTCCTAGGAACGAGCTTCACCCTACATCTTTGACCAGTGACGAATGTTATCAGTGATCAGTCCTTCAAAAACCAACACAGCAGGAGCAGAAGCAACCACTGGCAGCTATGTGCAATATATAAGCTGCCAAGGTGAATTTTTTTCTTAGAACCTACTATCAATCAATGATGAACCTTTTCTGTTAAACTGTTCAATTATTTTCAAACTGTTAAAACTTAAGTGATTACTACATTTTGTTATTTGCAATTTTACAAATTTAACTTTTATTAAATCATTTAAAATGTACTGTATGTATGTCTCAGTCAATTTACTAAACTCCCTCTAAACAGAGCTGTACCAGAATAATAAGAATTTCACTGGGTAAATCAGAGGTGCTTCCTTTATTCGCTATATAAAGTTGACCATGAAAAAGTACTGATTCTGGTGGTCATTCCAGATGGACACTGCGGATTGAGAAAACCAACTGGGAAATCAATGGCATCTTTGAGGTTTTTAGTATCCATCGCGTCAAGCGTCAAAATAAAAGGAGACACTGAACACAGGATAAAAGGGCGTATTGAAGAAATCGTACATTATTGTGTTTTCCCATCATATCTTACATTGGCTGAGGTACGCAATTTTTTTTAGTTAAAAAGGCCAGGCCTCTGTCTTTAGTTCTAACAGATTGTTAAAGAAACAAAAACACGATTAAGTTATTGGCTGGCTCTGTTATTACGAAACTAAATTATTAAACACTCCGTTACATCTTGCCGGGTTACTTGCGAAGAATTATGTGAAATCCTAATGAAAACAATTCTTAGTGTCAGTGTGGAATAATTCTATTGGGTGTTCAAAATAGCTTTCGATCAAACAGTGTGGAATAATTCTATTGGGTGTTCAAAATAGCTTTCGATCAAACAGTGTGGAATAATTCTATTGGGTGTTCAAAATAGCTTTCGATCAAAACGCAGTGCAATGGGCGCCGTTTCCATATTTCCCGAAAAGCGGATGCGATTGTTTCTTTCCTTTCAAGCAGGCGTACAAAAAAAACTCTTATTCGGACGAATAATTATAGACTGTGTACGTATAACATGATTTCTTGTAGACTTCATAAAATGAATCATGTTAAAAAAAACAAAAACAGTTTGTGAACATATCAGGGCCTTGAAGTTAAAGGGTTTGTAAGATTTATTAATACGCATGATGAGAATATCCACGCGATGGAGACAAACATGGAAGACACGGAAATACCTTGAACATTTGCCACAAGATTGGAAGGCTTGGCGTAAATTTATTGAAGGCATATGCTCCATAGGGTGCTGAAGGGTGCTAAATGGTGAATGAATGAACTTATTACAACAGACAACTTCACTAGATCAGTACAGAAGCTAATCGAGCACTCATATTAAGCTTAATGATAGATTGTATGTACTGTAAATCTTCACTCAACAGTATTACAAAACTTACTGTTGAATCTATTACATCCACACACAAAAATTAATTATAATCCTTAACCTAAGATATACAGCTTTGCATAAATTGTGTATGTACATAACGAGGATAAATACAGTAAGCTACCCGTTAGACATTATCTATCATAAAACGCCACCCAAGTGGAATACTTACATAAATCGTGGACACTTAAGTATTCATTATGGTTGACCCCGCATATCATGAAAGAGAATTCTAACACCTACACAACATGGGGCATTTCTAACACGCCTACTTACAGACCGAATTGATCGTAAAATATTTACCCTGTCCGTTAAGTAAATGCATGTGCCAATTTAACTTCTAAAATGTTATAGGTATTCTCGTGTTAACAAGAAAAGTCTTAATAATTATGTCTGGATTTAAAAGGCAAATAATTTATGGCTCCGTTGGAAACATACACTTCGGGCTTAACTACCTGCACGTGCTCTTTCAGCTTGTGAACTAACTTAACAAATATCTTTACATGTCAAAGACATGCTTTTACACTGATACCACCCGAAGTGTCCCCTGCCCACAAAACTAACACACACCATGAACCTCTCAACCAGGGGTTCTCAATCTTTATTGTAGCAAGGACAGCTTGATGATCCATGAACGGACTCTAGAGGGTACGTGTACATAAACTAATAGAAATTTTAATTTTATTTTCACCAAAATTTTTATTCGGGGAATTATCATAGATTTTACCATTTCTTCGTTCACCCCCAGACGTCGACAACATGAATATGTTCAAAGAAAGCAGTAGTCAGCTTGAGAATGTTGATACCTTCGTATAGTTTCTCCAGGAATGGTACAGGTGACGGCTGTCATGAAATATTCTAATCCACATATATAAATTATTAGGTAAATATGAAGCCTAACAAATAAAATTAATAAAGAGAAGAGCAATGGTAAAATGACAGTGCTGTCCCAAAGAATGTACTCGAAATCCCCCTTGTTTTCTGCTTCGTCTGCAAATTGTAACGCTTTCACGTTGATAGTAAAGCTTACTGTATTATTACCCGCCTTCTTCAATGAAACGTGTGCTGTATTTCTTGGAAAAGCATTGAGACGTACTGCGTAATGACCTAAATTAACCCTAACATTAATTATACTGCGTTACCAAAACGAACGAACAGATGGACTAAAGGGATAAAAAGAGAAGGGAGAGGCAGAAAGCCGAACACTAAACCCGCTTCGCGCGATACACAATTACTACCATCACGCGTGTAAGTCTACATGCACTAATTTTTTTTCAGACGGACAGTGATAAAATACACTACCCTTTCCCAGAGTTAGGTTTATAAATCATAACAGACTCTTATTAGAAAAGACAACATTATATGGGTTTACGTTTGAACACATAACAGTACCCAGACAGCACATCTTCTAAACAGGAGATAGAAGAAATTGCATATTTTGAACGCAGCCACGTAGCTCCTTTAAATTAGTATTTTTGGGTTCCTTAGGGTTTGCTGACAAATAATATGTAAAACGTTACGCAAATAGTCCAGGAATTAATAAATTATACCCAAAATAAAATATTGGGGGTGCCTGACAGCATAAAATCATTTCTGCTCATAAAATTTTTTTTTATAACGTGTTTGAAAAAAACCTTACGTTACATAAATAGCCTACCATGTAAACTCCAAATTGATTGGAGCGCAACAAATGAAAGCCTAACCACGATTGGTCGGGCTATAAATACTATCTTGGTTGTTGGGGGAGACGGGAAAAGATAACATTTTTTCAAACACTTGTCGAAACGTGGCTCATTGGCCAGTCTCGCTGATATACACACTTGGGAGCGTTAGTTCGAGACCACTAATTCAAATAAGCTTGATAAAGCGACAGTACGTTGAAGCTAGCTCACATTTTTGCTAAAATAAAAGCCTGGAACATAGGCAGAACGGAATTTGTGCCAGTTTGTGCCAGAATTCATTGCTAATCAACGTATCTGTGTTTATTTCCATGAAATTGTGGTAAGCTTGAACCATTCAGTATCTTTTAATGAAAAAATTGAATGTGAATTGTTGATTTATGCCTGTATATATATGTGTAGTTCAGTGGCAAACGTGAGGTAAAGCCTATAATGCTCCAGCCTGAACAGAGGGTGTCGGAGAGAAGTAAAACGGCATGGAATGGCCAAATAGTACACTGACACCTGGATGATGGACTAGAAAGAAATAATGCTGGAAGTGCAGAGGCGTAGTAACCATTAAGAAGGGTAATACTGGAATAAAGTATTTCAAATGAAGCTGACTGTTGGCCTAACGCTCTGAACGCAATGTTTGTGCTGTATTGTGATCAGTGTAAAAGAGAATATAAATTAGTTATGAAGTAGAAGGTACATCCATCTTGATTTCAGGGACAGTGGTCTTGATGGTAGTGAGCAGCACCTGGTCAGAGATTTGCTGAATCCAGAGTCGGACAGCATACTCCTTGGTCTTTTTAGCTATCAGTGAGGTGTCTCCTGAGCCCAGAGGAGAATTCGAGCAGAGGAGTCCTTTCCTGCCGCCATCACGCCAGATAAGCGAATTGGCCAGCTGAGCTCAACATTATGTCCCCTCATCTTGAACTGATTTTTTAAAATTAACATTAAGAGGGGAATTTACTTGTCTTAAAATCAGGAACTGTGAACATCTCCAATAATAGTCCCTAAAGACAAACTATTGAAGTCATGATGACCAATACCAACAGAGCTTGAACAAAACAAAACCAGTATTACCTCATTTTACTACTACACAACTGACACACATAGAACATTTGTACTAATATATGTCACTACAATATTCATATTAAATACATTCTGTACATAACTTGTAATTTAAATTGATTGTGATTCCTGGTTCCCTTGTAGTTGAATCAGGACACATATTCATTCATGCCAGTAATGAATACATATTGTTATTTGAAACGTTACTAGTGACTTCTTTAAGATATTCTCATAGAGTGTTATATGTATGTGAGTGTCACAGTGTTGTTAAGAGTAGTGGATTAAATTAAATTGTTTATCTGTCTGTTGTTGTGACTTACACTTCACCATACACATACCCTAGACACATAACGTAGCATCACACTATTCCAGAATAATTCTGACTGAGATATATAGATATGTGGCAGCAAGTAAGGTTATATATATAATATACTACTCTTATTAGATATATATATACCTTCACAGCTGATCTCAGTCAGTACACTAAGTCCCTTATAAATATCTATAACATCCCACTTCACCACATATATTGGGGTCTCGCTCTTGGGATTTTGAATCTTTAACTATTAAAAATATTGGGGATAATTCACTTCAGGGAATATAAGAATTAAAAGGTATCCTTGGGTGGAATAAAATAAGGTTGAGCTCACGGTGCCTGTGTTGTCCATTAGAGATTGAATTGTTGGTTAGACATTGTATAAATTTACATAATAGACAATGGCGGACCTGGCCAAATTTCGATCTGCTGCGGTTCAGACTGCAAAAGAGTTAGGATTAGATGGGCAAGTTATGGTTGCCTATGTTACTACGGAATGTGACAAATTTATTGAACGCGAAGAAAGAAGGTTTGAAGCCGAAAGAAGGTTAGAGGCTGAAAGGGAAATTAAGAAGTTACAATTTGAAGCTGAGGCTGAGACTAAGAGGTTGCAGATTGAGGCTGAGGCTAAGAAATTAGCTGCAGAAAGGGAAGCCGAGGAAAGAAGACAAGCTGCAGAAGAAAGAAGATTGACTGCAGAGAGGGAAGCAGAAAAGGAGGAGAAAAGATTACAAAGGGAACATGAATTACGACTAAGGGAGTTTGAGTTTCAAGGCCATGCTCCTGAAAATGGTGCCAGCCCCTTTGCCTCTGATGCTACGGTTACTCAAGGAGCCTCAATCTCAGCTATGAATTTTCATTTAGATCATTTTGTTGAGAAAGACGATGATATTGAGAGCTATATAAATAGGTACGAACTATTAGCTACCACGTATGGGTTGGAGAGAGAAAGGTGGAGCTTAAAGTTATCTCAGGGACTTCGTGGGGCAGCTTATGAAGTTTTTGCAAAAATGAGCAGAGGTGATCAGGAAAATTATGACATGCTAAAGCAGGCTCTTTTGTTAAGGTATGAAAAGAATGCAGAGTTTTACAGGAAAAAATTTAGGAATGCTAAACTACTGTCAGGTGAAACCTATCACCAGTTCTCTGCACGCATAGAGACATACTTGGAGAAATGGACTTCTCTGGGGAAAACCCAAGATCTTAAGGAAATGGTCCTTATAGAGCAACTAAGAGAGTCCATGGCTCCAGACCTGAGAAAGTTTCTCATGGAACAAGGTGCAGAGAGGCTGGGTGAGTTGCTAAATGTTGCTGAAAGGTATCAAGCAGCTCAAGCAGAGGTAACAGGTAATAAAAAGAAACAGGTGGACAACTTTAGGGCACCACAGAACTTTAATAAATTTGATCCTAAGGATCAAAATAAAGGTAAGCACCAATTTGATAGGCCACGGTATGACAATAAAAATAAATTCCCACAATTCGATGAAAGGAAATATGATGAAAGAAAATCTTTCAACCAAGGAAAAAGGTGGTGTAAGAATTGTCAGATGGACAATCATGACACTGACCGTTGCAGAAGGAAACCTGTGTATATGGCAACCCTTCAGGTCAGGTCGACCTCAAGACAGGAGGAGGATATTATGTTGGATACCACTCCAGAAGAGATGAGGAAGGCACAGGCTGGGGATAAAACACTCAAGCCTTGTTACAGAAAATTGTCAACTTGTCATACAACTCCAGGCAAGGGAGATTTTTACATGAAAAACCAGTTGATGTATAGGAAGGCCGGAACTAGATCCCATGGTCACGGACAGCTGGTTCTTCCAAAAAGATATAGGACAGACTTAATAAGGAGCCTACATGTGAAACCAGATGGGGACCATGAGAAGATAGGTACCATCATTCAAAAGGTGGCTCACAATTATTATTGGCCCAAAGCAAGATGGGACATTGAGAATTTTGTAGAAAGGTGTAGCATAGCACATGAGGGAACACCCACAAGTGGGAACATGGATCAGGACCTGGACACGCCCCGGAGCAAAATTAGGCCTGATAATAAAAAGAAAAATAGATTTGATAAAGTGGACCAAATGGAATGGGAAGCCCCTTTTCACGGACAAGCTTCACTTAACTGTTTTACAATGGCCACTATGCGGAGAGTGCAAAAAGATGTCTTACCCCAGGATAAGCCGAAAATCCCTCAATCGGACTTAAACCAACTGGAGGAAGAAGATGTAGGGAGGAAATCTCTCATCAAGAATTTTAAGAGGGGAGAAAGCCCCAAAAGAAAAATTGGTAGCGGTCGTTTTGTGAATGATAGTTCTGGGAGGAAAAATCATCACTATAAAGCTTCAAGTGGAAGAGACCATACCGGTGCATGGACAAATAGGTCCACACAATTAAAGGTCCATATGTAGCTTTGTTAAGAACGTGGACTGATGAAAAGGCAGAGGAAAACATTACATCTTCATACCAATATGTGAATGAGCTGACCACTCGGTTAAAAACTGGCTGGAAACTTGCCAATGAAAATTTGAAACAAGCCAGGAAGAAACATGCTGCCTATTATAACAGGAAGGCGAAAGACAGAAATTTGGCTGTGGGAGAGAAGGTACTGCTTCTTTTGCCCGGGAGTCAGAATAAGTTACAAATTGGATGGCAGGGTCCATATACAGTTCTAGAGAAGGTGTCTAGAACAAATTATAAGATAGATAAGAAGGGGAAAGAAAAAATCTATCATGTGAATCTCCTGAAGACATATTTGGAAAGAGAACATCAGGAAGAGACACACTTGTTGACCTTGTCCATCGCCATGGAGATGAAAAAGGAACCACTTTCATCAGTTGAATATCCATTACACCCCTGTGAGACAGCAGCACAGGTGAAAATCAGTACACATTTAACGAAAACTCAGAAAGAGAGAGTGCAACAGGTTCTAAATAATCATGCAGAGGTGTTAACAGACCGACCAGGACATACAAACCTATTGGAATATGATATGAAACTCATAGACTCCACACCTGTCTGTATGAAACCATATTCGATTCCGTTTGCTAAGGAAAAAGCTTTGAAGGAAGAGATAGACTATCTATTGAAGGAAGGAATTATTTCGCACAGTGAGTCTTCGTATAGCTCCGGTGTTGTACTCTTAAGGAAGCCCTCTGGAGAACATAGACTCTGTATAGATTACAGGAGACTGAATGCTATTACAGAAGGACAGGTGGATCCATTGCCGGATACAAATCAGCTGTTTGCCAGACTAAATAAAGCTAAATATTTCTCAAAAGTGGATCTGAGTAAAGGATACTATCAGATTCCAGTAAAGCCTGAGGTTAGACCATACCTAGCTTTTAGTACCTCAGAAGGACACTATGAGTTTAATAGATTGCCATTTGGATTGAAGAATGCGCCTAGTGTCTTCTCTAGAATGATGAGAAAATTATTGGATCCTCTGAATAATCCCTGTATAACAAATTTTATGGATGATATCCTTATAGCAACAGAAACATTTGAGGAACACATTGACTCTCTGAACATGCTGTTTGATCGACTTAGGGAGGCAAATTTAACAGCCCGACCAACCAAATGTTGCGTTGGATGTAAAGAATTGGAATTTTTGGGACACACAGTTTATCAGGGAAACATGACCCCTGACCCAAAGAATTTAGAGAAACTACAGAAAGCCCCGAGACCACAAACCAAGAAGGACGTGAGATCCTTTGTCTCATTATGTGGTTTCTACCAGAAGTATATCAAAAACTTTAATTCCATATGTGCACCTTTAACGGAATTGACACGTAAAGGACTTCCAGATCGCATTACATGGACACCACAATGTGAAATGACTTACCAAGAATTGAAGGAAAAGCTCACAAGTAAACCCATTTTGAAATTACCTGACTTAAGTCAAGAATTCATAGTAAGGACGGATGCAAGTAATATTGGGCTAGGTGCAACTTTACTACAGAAATCAGATGCATTGGATGGGGAATTAAGCCCAGTGGCATATGCTAGCAGAAAGTTGAATAAAGCTGAAATCAACTACTCAACTAGCGAAAAAGAATGTCTTGCAGTAATATGGGCAATAAAGAAATTCAATATTTATCTATATGGGAAGGCATTTAAGTTGCAAACTGACCACAAACCTTTATCGTTTTTAGCACAGGCTAAGCATGAGAACTCTAGGTTACTCCGATGGTCTTTGCTTCTGGCTCCATATAATTTTAGCATTGAATATATATCTGGAAAAACCAATCTGGGAGCGGATTTTTTAAGCCGCCATCCGTGTGATGAGAATCACCGTAAACCCCAGAAATAATAATAAATTTCTATATGTGTATATAGAATAAAGGACTGACATATAATGTCTGTTTTAAGAGGGGAGGTGTCATGAAATATTCTAATCCACATATATAAATTATTAGGTAAATATGAAGCCTAACAAATAAAATTAATAAAGAGAAGAGCAATGGTAAAATGACAGTGCTGTCCCAAAGAATGTACTCGAAATCCCCCTTGTTTTCTGCTTCGTCTGCAAATTGTAACGCTTTCACGTTGATAGTAAAGCTTACTGTATTATTACCCGCCTTCTTCAATGAAACGTGTGCTGTATTTCTTGGAAAAGCATTGAGACGTACTGCGTAATGACCTAAATTAACCCTAACATTAATTATACTGCGTTACCAAAACGAACGAACAGATGGACTAAAGGGATAAAAAGAGAAGGGAGAGGCAGAAAGCCGAACACTAAAACCCGCTTCGCGCGATACACAATTACTACCATCACGCGTGTAAGTCTACATGCACTAATTTTTTTTCAGACGGACAGTGATAAAATACACTACCCTTTCCCAGAGTTAGGTTTATAAATCATAACAGACTCTTATTAGAAAAGACAACATTATATGGGTTTACGTTTGAACACATAACAGTACCCAGACAGCACATCTTCTAAACAGGAGATAGAAGAAATTGCATATTTTGAACGCAGCCACGTAGCTCCTTTAAATTAGTATTTTTGGGTTCCTTAGGGTTTGCTGACAAATAATATGTAAAACGTTACGCAAATAGTCCAGGAATTAATAAATTATACCCAAAATAAAATATTGGGGGTGCCTGACAGCATAAAATCATTTCTGCTCATAAAATTTTTTTTATAACGTGTTTGAAAAAACCTTACGTTACATAAATAGCCTACCATGTAAACTCCAAATTGATTGGAGCGCAACAAATGAAAGCCTAACCACGATTGGTCGGGCTATAAATACTATCTTGGTTGTTGGGGGAGACGGGAAAAGATAACATTTTTTCAAACACTTGTCGAAACGTGGCTCATTGGCCAGTCTCGCTGATATACACACTTGGGAGCGTTAGTTCGAGACCACTAATTCAAATAAGCTTGATAAAGCGACAGTACGTTGAAGCTAGCTCACATTTTTGCTAAAATAAAAGCCTGGAACATAGGCAGAACGGAATTTGTGCCAGTTTGTGCCAGAATTCATTGCTAATCAACGTATCTGTGTTTATTATTTCCATGAAATTGTGGTAAGCTTGAACCATTCAGTATCTTTTAATGAAAAATTGAATGTGAATTGTTGATTTATGCCTGTATATATATGTGTAGTTCAGTGGCAAACGTGAGGTAAAGCCTATAATGCTCCAGCCTGAACAGAGGGTGTCGGAGAGAAGTAAAACGGCATGGAATGGCCAAATAGTACACTGACACCTGGATGATGGACTAGAAAGAAATAATGCTGGAAGTGCAGAGGCGTAGTAACCATTAAGAAGGGTAATACTGGAATAAAGTATTTCAAATGAAGCTGACTGTTGGCCTAACGCTCTGAACGCAATGTTTGTGCTGTATTGTGATCAGTGTAAAAGAGAATATAAATTAGTTATGAAGTAGAAGGTACATCCATCTTGATTTCAGGGACAGTGGTCTTGATGGTAGTGAGCAGCACCTGGTCAGAGATTTGCTGAATCCAGAGTCGGACAGCATACTCCTTGGTCTTTTTAGCTATCAGTGAGGTGTCTCCTGAGCCCAGAGGAGAATTCGAGCAGAGGAGTCCTTTCCTGCCGCCATCACGCCAGATAAGCGAATTGGCCAGCTGAGCTCAACATTATGTCCCCTCATCTTGAACTGATTTTTTTAAAATTAACATTAAGAGGGGAATTTACTTGTCTTAAAATCAGGAACTGTGAACATCTCCAATAATAGTCCCTAAAGACAAACTATTGAAGTCATGATGACCAATACCAACAGAGCTTGAACAAAACAAAACCAGTATTACCTCATTTTACTACTACACAACTGACACACATAGAACATTTGTACTAATATATGTCACTACAATATTCATATTAAATACATTCTGTACATAACTTGTAATTTAAATTGATTGTGATTCCTGGTTCCCTTGTAGTTGAATCAGGACACATATTCATTCATGCCAGTAATGAATACATATTGTTATTTGAAACGTTACTAGTGACTTCTTTAAGATATTCTCATAGAGTGTTATATGTATGTGAGTGTCACAGTGTTGTTAAGAGTAGTGGATTAAATTAAATTGTTTATCTGTCTGTTGTTGTGACTTACACTTCACCATACACATACCCTAGACACATAACGTAGCATCACACTATTCCAGAATAATTCTGACTGAGATATATAGATATGTGGCAGCAAGTAAGGTTATATATATAATATACTACTCTTATTAGATATATATATACCTTCACAGCTGATCTCAGTCAGTACACTAAGTCCCTTATAAATATCTATAACATCCCACTTCACCACAACGGCCATATGTGCATTCTCTGTTCCTCATATGTTGGGCGCCTTTAAAGTTGATTCGAAGCAGTCATTTTATCAGTGCTACACTTACACTCCAACGGGTTGATCACCCGTTTGCCAGTCACTTTGATTACGGAAACAACGACAAACGGATTGATTTGTCGTTGCCCTAAAGACGCCATTAGGCGTGATGGGAACAACGGCAAAGAAAATCTATTCGCTGTTGCCCTTAAGACGCCACTAGGCGTAATGGCCACTGACTGCTTTGCCGGTCGTTGGCTAAGGACGGAAGAAGGAGAAGACACTTACACTATCGGTAGTTCCTATCTTTGTTGAATAGATGGTATCCCAATCAGTTGTGACATGTAAAAGTCTGAAAATTACTACTTGTTCACTTCTGCTGAACTGGTTATATACATCAATCTTTTGGTGGCCTGAATGTTTTGTTTCCCACTTGTTCCTGTATCTGTCCTTAATAAAACGCTTGGCCTCGATTTTTGCATTAAAAGAAATATATTTTTTTGACAGATTGTTTTTATATTTCAATATCACTACCTGTAAGCTGAACGAATATATTATTTGTATATAACAATCCTCATTATGCGTCAATATAGATTTTGTCTAAGAAAGGACACATAGCTTACAACAGACAATCAAACGGGTCCATAGCCTTCAATGGACAGTCAAATGGGTCCATAGCCTTAATGGGACAATCACAAGGGGTTGATGGCACAAAAGAGGTTAATAAACTTTGCTCTAAACCAATGATATTCGCCCTGTGGTACGCATACCTCCAGGGGTACGAGAAGACATTTAAAGGGGTACGTGACCCCAAAAAACCCCTGCCAATGTACTGTCGGAGGGTTTTCTTATTTTTCATTATTTTACGTACCGTAAATTACTTTGAGTACTGAAAA
>JAMPIV010002953.1:92500-102500 GCA_024509875.1 Oreohelix idahoensis
CAATCTGTTGAAGTTTATGCGGCTTTAAGATTTCTACACAATGGAGCAACCGGAATTCCCAGGGTAAGACCCCTGAGATCCACATGTAACACCGTGGATTAGGAACTGTATACTTTGAGATGGAAAACCCAGTTACGAAGACTGGGCAGCGCAATCCTCATAATCATCATCATCATCATCAATTGCCATCTCAACATCGAAGGGCGACTGCAATGGATCTCCAACGTCTTCTGTCTCTTGTCTTGGTGGTGCTCTCTGATAGACTCTTTCCTGTCCATCTCTTGATGTTATCTTCCCACTTATATCGCCGTCTTCCTCTTGCACATTTGCCTTCAGCTCTTCCTTCCATAGTGGTCTTGAATAAGGTGTTATGTCCCTTTACATAGCCAAAACATTTTAGCTGTCTAATTTTGATCTCCTTTATTAATCCTCTAGGTTTTCTATGACCTCTTTATTTATTTTCTTCTCTTTCCATGAGAGTTGCCCCATTTTTCAGCGCTATAAAGTACCATGAAACACTTGTTAACAACGGTGTTAAAAACATCTACCAAGTATATGCACAAGTTTTAATATTACACTTCTATTTTTGTAATCAAATTCACTTTTTAAAAAACAACAACAACAGAAAATAGATGTCCAATACATTCTATTGCATTGAGTTGTACTGGCCTTCAACAAACGAATGACAAGTCCTCCCTTCCGTGCCATCTGTTCTTTCTTCGTCTACCTCATGTCTTTCATTTCTGTCTCCAGTTTTCTTCTCCATGCTTTTGTTGGTCTCCTTCTACTTTTCTTCACAGAGGGATCCAAAAGAAACAACTGTCTTGAAATGTTATCAACAGGTGTTTCAAGTTGTGTCCTACTCATCTCCAGCGTCTACTTGTCATCTCCAGCGTCTACTTGTCATCTCCAGCGTCTACTTGTCATCTCGAGCTCCTCTGGCACTTGTCTGGTTCTTATTATCAGTTCCACATGAGTGATCGTGTCATTCCCTGTTGTCCGTCTCTTTACGCAAGCACCAATTTATGAAAGTCTTTAGCTTTTTGGTTGTTGTTTTTGTTCTCCATTATTCAGAACCATACAATAGGACGCATTTGGAATGAAGATTTTGATTTTGTGCGTGGGCATGATTTCTTTCGATCTCCTAAATCTCCCAATGTAAAGAAAGCTCCTCTAGCCATTTCTGTTCTTATTTTGATATCACTGTCTGTCCTTCCAACTGTGTCTATATTGCTGCGATAAGTACGAGTCTACACCTTGCAGGAATGCTTCTGCACGTGCAGTATCGGTATCGTTTTTTGCATTTATTCTCATAATCTTTGTCTTTTCCCTATTAATTTTTAGACCAACGTTCTGTGACCTCTCATTAAGTATTTTACATGCCTTGCATCTGGTTAAACAGGGACAGACAAACAAGAGACAGGAGGGAAAGAAAGTGAGAATTGTTTGTCTGTCCCTGACGAAGGCCTTGTGGCCGCAACGTAAGTTTTTCTTGTCCTTTCTCTTTGTGTTTGTGTAATTATTTTTTTCATTCTACCGTTTTACTCCCGTCTTACGGCAGTTCTCCTCATTTACTCATATCATTGCATCTGGTTACAGTTGTGTAAGAGAAGAGCGATGGTGTCAGCAAAATTTGGATCATCAAGCTGTTTAGTAATAGTTCACTGGATTCCATTTATGATCACTGATGACGTTGTTTTAACAATCCATTCTATAACCAGTAAGAAGAGAAAAGATGACTTGACATATGGCCATCACCAGTATCACTCCTGGATAAACTCTAGATAGGTGTGGAAAAAAAAAACGAAAGAAGGTGATTCGTCTTACGAGGACAAAAGACAAAGAAAATAGCCAACGTTACGGCCACAAGGCCTTCGTCAGGGAAAGGAAAGAAAGTGAAGGATAGATAGGACACATAAGAACCTAAATAAATATAAAAATAAAACCTAGGTACTTCCCTAAAGGCATCGAAGTCCTAACACTTTTGCTGCCCGCGAACAGATGAGCGTGCCCGGAGAAAAATAAACTCTTCGGAGATACCAGCAACCTCAAGACGACTAATGTTTTTTTAAAACAAATTCAAGTTGGCGTCTGAAAGTCAACAAAGAAGAAGAAGAAGAAGAAGAACTGTGCTTATGTATTATTCTCAATGTGGCTATTTGATCTATACATGATTTGTTTGGTCGAAAATCTGCTTTTTCGTCTCTCAGTTGTCTGTCCATGGACTCTTTTGACCTCTCAAAGATGATCCAGTTTGAAATTTTACTTGGCACTGATAGTAACATTATTCCTCTGTAATTTGTGCACTAATTTAATCTCCCTTTTTAGGCAACTTGATCAGATAACCTTCCTTCCATTCTGCTAGTATTTCGTCTTTCTTGATCTTTAAAAAATAAAAAAATACTCTTAAAAAATACTTAAAATACTTAAAAAATACTCTTAGTCCATATTCATTCAATCACAGACTTTTCAAATACATCATGAGTGCAGATTATATGCCACCCTAATTTCGTTATGTTCTTAAATAATTACATAACATCATATGTAGGTTTTAAAGTTAATTTTGTCCTGTTTAGTATAAATTATGATACGCATCTGTAAATCTGTGTAACTGTTATTGTACTGTTACAATGTTGAGATTTTATTTTATTGTACTTTTTTTGTTATTTTATTATTTAAGTAATATTTAGGATACGTGTGAGAATAAATGGATTCAGTATGGAAGATGAGAGAAAGGAAGGGCAGAATGTTAGACGGGTCTGCGTGCCCAATTCTAAACCCTTTGAAAATAAAGTTCGTTCGTTCGTTCTCTCTCTCTCTCTCTCTCTCTCTCTCTCTATCTCTCTCTCTCTCTCTCTCTCTCTCTATCTCTCTCTCTCTCTCACTAGTATCTTTTCTTATAACATCAACTGTAGGTTCTAATGACGATGTTTGTACTTTTCAACATATGTTATGTCATGCTTATAAGTAATTAATGTTAATATGAGTGTGCTATGTTATTATTATTATTTTACTTTACGTTGAATTTCTTGAAATTGATATGTAACATGCATATGAGAATAAATGAATTTAGTATGAAAGGTGAGCGAAAGGAAGGGCAGAATGTTAGACGGGCCTGCGTGCCCAATTCTCAACCCTTTGAAAATAAAGTTCGTTCGTTCGTTCGTTCGTTCTTTCTCACAGACTTACTAAATAATTTATATAGTATCTCTTTAGATGTGCCAACATCTGCTTTGATGGCCACTGCTGAAACGCCATCTGGGCCAGCAGCTTCTCCATCTGTAGATGTGCCAACGTCTGCTTTGATGGCCACTGCTGAAACGCCATCTGGGCCAGCAGCTTCTCCATCCGTAGATGTGCCAACATCTGCTTTGATGGCCACTGCTGAAACGCCATCTGGGCCAGCAGCTTCTCCATCTGTAGATGTGCCAACATCTGCTTTGATGGCCACTGCTGAAACGCCATCTGGGCCAGCAGCTTCTCCATCTGTAGATGTGCCAACATCTGCTTTGATGGCCACTGCTGAAACGCCATCTGGGCCAGCAGCTTCTCCATCTGTAGATGTGCCAACATCTGCTTTGATGGCCACTGCTGAAACGCCATCTGGGCCAGCAGCTTCTTCATCTTTAGATGTGCCAACATCTGCTTTGATGGCCACTGCTGAAACGCCATCTGGGCCAGCAGCTTCTTCATCTTTAGATGTGCCAACATCTGCTTTGATGGCCACTGCTGAAACGCCATCTGGGCCAGCAGCTTCTCCACCTTTAGAAGCTATATGGTTTTCTTAATGTCTTTCTTGTTTTGTTTCTCACAATTAATTAATAACTCCTCTTCTGCTGGCTGGGGCGTTTGGGACATTTTATGGAGCTGCTCTATTGAGAAGTTCAGGAAAATGCTCCGTCCGTCTTTTCATTCGCTCTGTTATATGAAGTTTTTAAAAAAGTTAGTTCTAAAGAAATAAGTTAAATGGTACGTAATACACGGTTGAGAACCCTAGTTCCTTCATATAGAACTGGGAATACCCGTAAAAGGGGGGGGGGGGGGGGTAATTTAAAACGTTCACAACATTCATGAAAGAGCAGAATAGAAAGCTACTATCTGAAACGAGGTAAAGAGTTAGGAAAAACATTAAAAGGTTTGTTTTTTTAAATCCCTTAGGGTGAGGGACAGCGGAAGACCCTCATTTCAGATATTTAGGAAAACCCGCGTTTGGATTTTCCGAGGCTGATACACTTGGGAGTCATGACCCAGGTGGGCCCACCCCTCCTTAGAGTGTAAAGGAGAATAAGGGGCCGAAACACTTGATGGACGGGGGGAACTCTTCTGATGATCAGATTGCCTCCTGTTGTATCGCTCTGTATAGAGTTTTCTATCGTCATCTTTTCTCTCTATGAATGGTTTAAAGTATAAACACATTTCTTGAAGTTATGTTTCATATAACTTTGATTGGGGTTGTTTAGATTATAGAAAACCGTAGTGCGGAACTGAGATGACTTTAAATGTTGATTTCTTGATGTGTTTGCTATAGCAGCGAGTTCAATTCTTCAGCTGTGTAAAGAGCTTAGTCAGTGTATAATATTAAGTCAATTTTTCTTAAATATCTTTTAATGCTGTGAATCATTTGTTTTTCACTTTCCCCGCTATTACGTTGTCTTGCAAGGACATTTTCTGCTATTGAATTCTTGGGCCATCACTTGGTTGATATGTATTTTGACACACTGACCATTTCTGCTTCTTCAACTACTACTACTACAACAACTTCTTCTTCTTCTTCATCTATTTCTACTTCTTCTTCCTACTCATCTTCTTCTTCTTTTTCGTACTACTACTATTCCTCCTCTTCTTCTTCTTATTCCTCTTCTTCCTACTCCTCATCTTGTTCATCTTCTTCCAATTGATCTTTTTCCTACTCCTCTTATTCTTCTTCTTCTCCTCCTCCTTTTTGTTCTTCTTCTTTGAACACACTCAGACTTCATCTTGATAATACCTAAAGAAAGCATTCTGGATTGAAGCGGGTAAGGTCATTTTCTGTTCTTCGTATGTATGGGCACTCCTGCAGCAGACGTTGGGCTGTCATTTATCCGTGCCACGTGTACACTCATCGTTACCTTTAGTTGGCCTTCTTGTAACGGGACTAGATACATTAACAGGAGAAGGGGCGAAGGCGAGCGTCTAGCACTCTAAAAGCAGAATGCTCCAGGTAGAAACGATTCGTAAGGCTTGAGTGGCATCTCGTCAAAGAGAAGGACATCTCTGAGAATAAAGCCAAGGGCTAAAGATGGCTAACTTGAGAAAAGTGCTTATTGAAATTTGATGAACTGGACGACATCCTTAACGAAGCTGTGCAGCGTAAGCCGTCATTGTAGTAAAATCTGCGAGAATAATCGCTCATTTCAGTAAGATTTTAGTCATAAAAGGATAATAAATAAAACAGCCCTATTGTGTCTGACGGTGATGTTCTCACAAGCCAGCATAGCGCTGAATTTAGTGCATTAAAACGGCTTAGAACCGCTCCCCCCGTTTAAACCTACTCGCGTTCCTCGTGACGTACATTTTTAACATTTTGCCCGATTTGATAGAGACTGTGGCAAGACTTACAATTAACGCTTTGGCGGAAGTGTGCCGCCAACTACTGTCTGACTTAACGTATTCTGTCAACTTTAACGCTGGTAATAAGTAGTGATTCTTACATTTTTTGGTAGTGTTACACGATACAATACAAATTAATAACGCCAATTCTTAACCCGCCACGCCAACACCCCGCTTCGCTTGCTAGTCCGCCATGCATGTATACGCTGGAGCAAAGCCAACAGAGGCAAAACGCGCAGACAATTTTATTGCCTCCTCGCGGTAATGTTTCTGACGTCACAAAAACAAGTTAGTTATTTGAAAAATACATGCTAGAGAGAGGGAAAGATGGCCGTCTTGTGTAAAATATTTAATTGACGATGACCGGGGACAAAATTGAAAATCTAAAACCATAATGAAACTGTTCAGAAAAATCATATGGTAATATAGCTTAGAATCCACTGAGCCAGAATGTGTTTGAAATAATATAATAGTCCCAGTATTTGCCAAGTTATTGAAAAAATACTAAATGTCTACGAACGCACGAACAGACAGAAGGTTGTTCCTGCTTATTTTTTCATAACGTTAGTGGGGACACCGGCTTAGAAGGGAGGCATTGAGGTACATTTAAATTCGCTTGGGTAACAAGAGTATAGGAGGAGAGGGGAGCGGTAGGAAAATTGTTACCAAAAACTAACATCGTTTTGTATTGGCATGACTAAAGTGGACTGGCCAATCGATTACCAGACGCAGAGTATGTTTGAAATTATTTTTGTTTTTCAAAAAGAAAAGAAAAAACTGCATTTGAATTCTGGTAGTCGCAAGCTTTCGATTGGCTAGTGCTACTAAATATTAGCAAAAGCTTTCACTATTCATTGCCAGTTGAACTGTATTTTTATTCAAATACGCTGAGAACAGCTGTGATAAATTTAAAAGTAAATTAAATAACTACATGAGTATTTCACAGTCTGGACGGAGCAGAAGAAATTGAGGCCATTTCTTTGCAAAGTCAGCGTCATTTGTTTATATTTTGTGATTTGTGGTAAGGATGCTTATGAATTAAATATGTTTAATCCCATTACCAAAGTTAGATACTGCTATTGGGAACAAGTGAAGGACGTGCCGGGAGCAGACATTGTTGAGTCCTCACGTTGAAACGTATCTAACTAATGTATGTGTTGTCATGATTATGTTTGAATATTATTGTATTAGAGTATATTAGTAAGCCTCCGTGTTCAATGAACACTGTTCAACATGCCTGAAGCATATATATATATATATAAAAGAAAAAGATGAGAAAAATATATAACAGGAAATGTGGTTACCCCACATTATATAATTGAGGAAAACTATGTAAACGTACAGTGGCGTATCTGCCATAGGGACCTGAGGGGTGGTCACAGCAAGGTGGGAGTCATGAAAAGTTAAGGATGAGTGCACCTGAAATGCACGCGAGGCTGACCCCATACCCACGTATGAAATTAAATAAAAGAATAAGTGATCAGATGTAAAAGGCCAGGGTGTCCTTTTGTTGCAGAGGTTTTGTTTCCTGTTGCCAGCTGGTGACAGGAAACCTGAGGAGTGACGATAACGCCAAGAAGTCTCCGACATTTCTTGTATGCTTTTCAAGAGATAACAGCAGAAGCTTGGGCGTGTGAATGTGATATCGATATTTCTGCAACTACACTATATCTGATCTTTCAACAAGAAACCCCAGGTGATATGTATAGGACCTGGGTACATCTGACAGTTTCGTTTTAAATAAACCTTGGTATCTAAAATCATACTCAGGACTTTTGTGGGGTATGACGACATTTCAGCCCCTCATACACAGTGACTCTCCCTCTTACAAGAATATAGTTAAACTGTGAACATTCCAACAGGAAAGAAATATATTAACATTGTAGTTATTTGGGCAGATTGTCCACCAAATTTTAGTTACTCTTTTATGTAAACTATCTTGTCCTCATTTTCAAAGACCTGTCCAAACGATATGACTGGACAGGTAAAATAAATTGTACAAAAAAATTAATTTAAAGAAAAACTTAACCACAGGTTTTATTCACTTCCTCATAGAAACTTAAAGTGTTTTTGTGTTGTGTACCATCATTTCATGTCTCCCCTAGACACTAGGTACATCATACACCATACACTAGAGCCACAAGAGTGACCGTGTGAGATCTAGGGAGGTAGCGTTAGGTACCCTGCACATAATTCATCATCATCATCTTTTAGAGTCAGGGGCCTACATGTGCTTGACCTCACACGGTTGATGCAGACACCGATTTCATTCTTTGTTAGGATACCATCATAACCTCCCCAGCAAAATCATCTTTGCTACAGTCATATAGGTGCTAGACTGATTTAATTTTTTTGTCACTTTATGTACTTGGTACATTCATTCTCTGTTAAAGTCACCATTATTTTAGTTGTTAAAATAATCTTAAAATTTATTAATACGAGTTGTTGCTAACAGTGAAAAATAGACCCAGCAAACTCATGAACAATAAATATGGCAAGGCCAGATAACTCTGTTAATTTGGTGCAAGTGTGAACTTTGATGTGTTATCTCACGCTGACTCGGTGCAACTCTCTCTCTCTCTCTCTCTCTCTCTCTCTCTCTCTCTCTCTCTCTCTCTCTCTCTCTCTCTCTCTCTCTCTCTCTCTCTCGTTGCTTACAAATTATAAACTGAGTATGCATATGGGAACGTTTTCTTCTGTCCTGTTCTCTTTTTAAAAAAGCATGACGCCATTTCGCTTGATACTTTGAGGAAAGCCTGCCCCAAATCATTTCATGTGCTATGTGCTCTTGCTAGGGTAGTTTCTGCAGTTATTTGTTTTATGTGGTAAGGCTGCTAACCCCAACCACAATTTTACTGAGTTGCCTTTTACGACATGTAAAGAGTAGAAGAACAGAGACAAAGGCGTAGTTGATAATGGTAACTTTATGAACACGACAAAACTTAATAATAAACACTAGTCTAAAAGAGTTCCATGAAGGGAGACAAATACTGAGAGTTAACTTCTCCTTAATCTATTTTGTTATGACAACACTGCAAAGAAGATTGGTTTGGTTTGAAGGACTATCTTCATTGCACACGGACAACTCCATCAATGCTCCGATCTCCTCCCTTAGATCACACAAGGAGGATCTCAGCACAGTGCACGAACTCCGTAGCACCGACGAGAATCCCAATGTGTATATACGGGAATCATACATTCTATAAATATTTTTATGGTGGGTAGGTTTCTAATTTTTAAAACTTTGCCAGGGCAGCGGCCTTGTGGCAAGGAAGACAAACTAAGGAAACATTTTTGTTAAAGTAAACAAAAAGAACTCGAAAAGACATAGAATATAGCTTTTTTACTGTGTAACTGTAGCTATGAGTGTTCAAAGTTTGGCAACAATGAACAAGACCACCACGCCCTAATCACACGTGTTGTATAAGGTTAACTTTGTGGCTTACCAAACTGATTCCACTGCTCAAGCATTCATATAGTTTCATGCAGAAATGGCTCTTATCCATTATGATTTAGTTTTACTTTTTTGGAAATTATAGCTGGTTTCTATTAGTGCTTCTGCCAGGTTGTCTAATTTGTTGTTTTTTAATTGTTCCCGTAGGCAGAAATCTAATGACGGCCAATGTCAAATTTACACACAATGTCTGAACTTGGTAGAAAACAGAATCTTTTCATGAACTAAATTGCCTGATATAAAACAGTTGTGCTATTCTTAACTCCTCTTTCGGGTCAAAGAACTACACAGGCATTGACTGAAACAGACTTTTGTTGTGTATTTGATTAATGGCTGTATTTACTATTGTGACAAACCGTCTGAACATGCTCTTTTGTGTGATATCTCACACCTTCAGCCCTCCGGCAGTATCCTTTCTTTTTCTTTATTTTTCTCACTCATCGCTTTTATTTGGCATAAATCATGCTTTTCATTCGTTATTTTCACTATTTTACTCTTTATGTTGGACATAGCATGGTGAAGTCTATAACACGCCACTCCCCTAGGGAAGTATTTGCTCCGGGAGTAATTCGTATCTTATTGTTTCACACTTCACTCCCAGACTGTTGTTACGCTTCGCCAGGTTTGGTGACCCGGCCAGCGATAATATTTTATCGCATAATCCGTCTGACCACCCGTGGAAACGTGTCGGTCGAACATTTGACCCCATTGGAAAGCGGCTGATCGTGTTGACACAAGCTTGTATGAAAGAAGACAACACGGTCTGACCAGACATATGTATGGCGGAGGCACGAAGATAAAGCGGATAATTAAATTATCTGTTGGGACAGACATCTAGGCGGAAGTCCTTACGCCAGAAACACAGGGTCACAATATTGTGATAGACAGAGGTGCGCCGGAAGTCTTATGTAACAATTTGACATCACTGTTGTAAGAGTTCACGCGTGTATATTAAAA
>JAMPIV010002953.1:107500-123140 GCA_024509875.1 Oreohelix idahoensis
CAACAATGATAAGAGACGAGTCTACCAACGCACAATCTCAGCTAACCATTGAAGTCAGTCCTCCTACCCCTCATCTAACACCACCAGCCTGTGATCCAATACCACCCACTTTCGATTCAACACCACCCATATTTGATCCAACAGGACCCACCTTTAATGGGCCGACAGCTCAAAAGCCCAATATAAAATATCTAGAAGTACACATCAACCAACCCACTGAAGTCAGTGTAAACCACACCTTGAATGATGCATTCATCACTTCTTCAGATAACCCACCCAATATGAACGAGACCAACCCATCCTGCCTCCCAGATACAGCTACTTTCCAAGTCAGTGTAAACCACACTTTGAATGATGAATTCCCCAATTCTTCAGATCCCTCAGATAACCCATCCAGTATGAACGAGACCAACCCATCATGCCTCCCAGACACAGCTACTTTCCAAACAAAAGTGCCTGTCCATAGCGCAGATGTCTACTCATGCTCCACAAAATATCTACTAGCAAATGAGTGTGATATGGAACAACTAAACCAACGAACAGAGAAACAATGCTGTCAGAAGCTGGAAACTATAATTGAAAGTTCTCTGAAAAACGTGATTGAGAAATTCAAGCAGGATATAGAAAACTCACTGAAAACAGAGATTGAAATACTGAGACGTGAAGTTATGACTCTCCGCAGAGAAAACACAAGGTTGGTTCATCACCTAGACCACCTACCTATTTCAAGTAATAAGAAAAAGGAAAATAGGGAGATGACTGACTGCCCACGAGAAGCAATTCATCATGAATCTCCAGTTACACCAGTAACGTACCCACCCCTTCTCCAACACACATTCCTCAAAACAAAGCATGCCCAGGACAGCATCATAACGTTAATAGCCATAAGGACATTAAAGATGAACAGCATTTAACTCAACTCCGAATACGACAGTTGATAAGACTGTGATTTTGACGACTCAAAATATTTAATTAGTAATTTCATACCATGAGCAGACACCAACTACATGGGAACAAAAGTCACATCACATTCATGTACGATCTGTAAGAGTTCTCATTATTTCATAAGAAGTATGTTACGGGCTTCGGGACCCCAGTATATTCTGGGTGCTTCGATGACTTCTAGTATTTGAGGATGACCAAGTTATTATATGCGTATTCAGTTTATAGAGTCAAAGTCCCTCGGGTTCTTATCACTTTTGTAGGATTCCGTAATACTGTCCGTTGGTAATTATATTGGCAGTGTGAGATGCAGCGTGTTAAGACATTAATCATCACTGGTCATGATCAGTTGAAGATGAATAGCATTTAACTCAACTCCGAATACGACAGTTGATAAGACTGTGATTTTGACGACTCAAAATATTTAATTAGTAATTTCATACCATGAGCAGACACCAACTACATGGGAACAAAAGTCACATCACATTCATGTACGATCTGTAAGAGTTCTCATTATTTCATAAGCACATGTTCACAATCTCTATCTAGAGTTCTGGTTAGAGGTCAGTTCCTTTTAACGGCCAATGTCCTTTGGCATAAATTCAGAGGCTAACTAGACTTACTCCCGTCGCTAGTTGATACAATAGCCTTTTGCACTAGACTTAACTATCCTGCTAGTTCTGCAATACACTTATTATGCTAGGCTTACGTCTACTGCTAGTCGTTTAATATCCGTTACACTAGGCTTACGCTTGCCGCTAGCTGTACAATATCCATCTATACTAGTCTTACACTGTTGCTAGTAACATAATGTTCCTTTGGCATACCACGCCAGGCTAATCTGCCATAATTATGCAAACTGCGTTATTCATACGACGACTTACGTTTGGTTCAAGAAATACACTGCTCAAATGGCTTCCCAGCCACACAATTAAAAAGTGGACAACGCCACACACTTTCCAGTGGTTATACCACACAATATAAGTGGCAATGGCCACACTTCTGAAACACACTGCCGTTCGGGTCAAAACCCACAAGTCGAATGACGTTATAAAGACATACGCGTCATGCATAGTGATATGCATACTACGTCGTTAATATATATTCAATTGCGATGTTCCATGGTGCAGATCCGAGTGTGATCAAAACTCAAATCATGCACACATGCAACAATCATCGACATCGGTCGATGAGATATATCTCTATTCGTTTGAGGTGTTCCATGATACAGTCATTCGAGTCGGCCAAACTCAAATGCCTGTAAGCATGAAACAATCCTCAACAATCATGAATCTCCAGTTACACCAGTAACGTACCCACCCCTTCTCCAACACACATTCCTCAAAACAAAGCATGCCCAGGACAGCATCATAACGTTAATAGCCATAAGGACATTAGCAGTGAAGAAGGAAGAAGATCGTAACCTGTCACAGAGAGTTTATTGATCATAAATTGTCTATATCCTCTTCTTTTTCTTTCACCCGTGTCCTCTATTTTATTATCACTCTTTACCTTTTTCCTGTATTTTTCGCATCCATTCGTTTGCGAAAAATATTTTCTTCCCCATTCTCAACTTTACCGTTTTCTTTCTCATACTGGTAAACGCAGTTATGACATAACGTGCCAGAGAGAGAAAGAGCGTTAAAATGCATTCTATTGCATTAAGTGTCAGTGGACGAAACTGTGAATATATTCGTCTGGCCAGACATAAGAGCAGACAGATGACTACAGCATTCCCTGCACCAGACGAAATACACTGTGAATATTCGCTTTCGCCAGACCTATAGGCGACAACGTTGTCTGCATTTTCACCTGCCACAACGAGTTGCATCGGCTGAGCGCTCAGGTGAGGCGCGATAGCCGACATCTCCTCGGCGCAGTTTGAGACATTTGTCTGGAAATCCCAGCTGACAAGGCACTCACTGTTGGTCTGGTCAGCGTGAGGTGTGAAAACGCACGAGTGTCAGTTCATGGTAGTCTTCTAGTTGATGTAAGGTGTTTTAGACGGAAAGGGGAGATTATTTCGTTTGGCGAAATAAAGTAGGACCCTTGTCTGGTAATAGAATGTTAAACTTTATTCTCATTCAGTCCTCAAAAATTCGCAGTAGACAGGTTGTTCGTGAATAGAATAAGCTGTATAGCGAAGCCTTAGTTTGTTCGGAAATTTACCGAGCTCTAGACTTCAAATAAATATATCAGCGTATAATTCTAAAGTGTGCGATTACCTGTAGTTCTGTGTGTTGAGGTATATATTGTAATAATTATCTAATATTTTGTGAAGTGTTTAAAGTGATAATCGCTTATTTCATATTTCACTAGTTAGATTTGGTGCAGAGTGCTTAATTTATATAGTTGTGGTGGATTTGATGTTATGAAATGTTGTTATGTACTTTTAGTGTACTGAATGAGGTCAGCTGTGAAGGTCCCTGAATATAATAAATATTATGTTAAGTTACAGGGTACCTTTCTGCTACCACCTTCATGATCTCACTCAGACTTATTCTCTGACTAGAGTGTATGATGATGATGACTACGTTTGGTGTCTAGGGTTATGAATAAGTAGTGTAATGTTGCATTAACCAACTAAACATATACACAAGTATTTTATTATCCAACACAACACAACAGTACTACAACAATCACATACACACTACATTTTAAAAGACTATCTTAAGTAAGTCAGTGGTTGAATTTTGTGTAACGTTAATATTTTTTTTTTCAATTTATTATCCTGACTCTATTTTGTTTGAATCAGGATTGACAATCAAAAGTGAAATCAATGAAATTATTTACAATATTCAATTTATACAATGGATCTTCTGTCCATAATACAAGTATTAATATAATAAAAGTGTGTAGGTGTAGTTTTCTAAATAGGATAATACTGGTATATGTATAATGGTAGGTTGTTGGTTATCGTCACTCCCTATCGTGCATTTTCTTTTCATATGTCACAGGTGGAATTTTTTTTATTTGATAATTTCAGTCTTTGTGGTTAATAATTGAGGTTCATAGAGGTTGAGACTTTCGGTGCCGAACGGGCACTTAACTTCGAAGGAGAACCCTGGTAAGTCTTGTCCTAGGCTCGATGGACCATCTGGTTCACTTCATAAAAGGTAATGGCCTCCAGTACGTGCCCGAATTATGCAACAAAGTCAGGAATCAATCAGTTCCCACGAGCCTGGTTTTATGTGACTGTCAGGGCCACAAAAACCCCTGAAATAAGAAGGTTATGCATCCTTCTTTATAATAATTATACAATAATATTCCACAGTTAATTATAGGTACAGTACAAACAAACGCAAAGGGTCAGCTCTTTGTGACAACCCATTGTACCATTATATTTTGAAGTGACAATGTATACCAGTATTCCTCTCCCCTAATGGTTACAACGCCTCTGCAATTCCAACAGTAATCTTTTTCCATACCATAGGATAGGTGTTATGCTCCTTGATGACAATCATATATAATTTTGTAGTTCTACACCTCTCTGATATGCTATCATATGATGGATCAATCTCTAGGCTTTGCCTAAGTCTGCCATCGACTCACTTACTTACAGTCGTATGTTAGTATCTCACATTCAAACTTTATTTTAAATAAAATGGTTAATAAATTCAATCTTACCACAATTTCAATGAATATTACACACAAACAACGATGACTGGCAGATCTGGCCCCAGTTTATCACTGCCCTGTCCAGAAGTTTATAATATTTGTATTTAGAATTACACTTCTAATCTCATCGTCTCGCGGCAAGATTTTTAAAAGAAATGGCGTCCTAGCCTAACAATTTTTCCTCAATATCAACTAAGCTGGCCAATAGAAGCAGACGACTATGAATTTTAAATCGAACTTTAAAAAAAAAATTCCAAAAATACTATGGTTACTACTACAAGTATATGTTTAGTGTTAGGTTAGCCAATCCACTCTCGCCTTCCTTTAAACTACAGCCAATCAAAATCTTGGTAACTTTTAGTCCCTAAGCTTTTTTTCCAAAATATGTTATGAAAAAAATTAAGCAGGCGTGATCTTTTTTCTCGTCAGTCCGTCTTATCATACATAATATTATTGCCATTATTTTGGTTATTTTTTGTACTAGTGGGTAACTGACACCATATTATTGATCAGGACATCATAAGGCATCCGAATATATAATTTTTATGGCCCTATGTATTATGGTTCATAATTCCATATTTTTCCTTTTTTTTGTATCGTAATTTGAAACGTGCCCAAGGCTATGTTGCTCGAGTTGGCTTTTGTGAATTCAACGCGAGACGGCGTTCTCTAGGTTCTGTCTTTCCATCCCTCCCCTCTTTTATTCTTTTATTTTTTATCTTATTTTTGACTTTATGCTCTACAATATTATCTAAATTAGCTATTGTATTGAGAATATCGTCACAATAGTCTGTATTATTTTCTAGTGTTGTGTTTCAGTGGAAAGCAGAATAAATTATAATTTCTAGCTTAAACAACAATGTAGCTATAATGAATTTAATTTAACTGCTAAATAATCAGACGGGAACAATTTTTCTAAACTAACTTATAAATGCTAGATGCCTCATGAGTGTTGACGGAATACGTATGTATTCCTAATTCATGAGGATTGATGATTTTTTTAAATATATAACTTATTGCACGGGAAGTTTTAAATGATAAGTCAAGCTGTACGCTTGCATTTTAAAAACGTAAGTTATATTGAGTACATAATATGTAACATATTTCATATGTGTTTTTTTTCTTTTTTCAGTGAATACTGGGGTAACCCAAACTTTGCCGGCGTTTTGTACAGAGACATACCTAATAAATGCTTATACTGGGCCTTTGAGCCAGTGCATATTTCTACACTAACTCTAATGTACATGCTGCCTTGTGGCGAGACAAATTACAGAAATCTAAAACATTAACTTTCCGACATTGTTGACAAAGTGTGTGGTGAACCAAGATTAACTGTTGAGAGAAGTTGTCCACCGGTCATCTCCCTAATTAAGGGAAACCTCGTGTTCTGACATTGTGTGCTCGTTTAAGCCTAATTCTTACCTCGTGAGTCAAGTGACACTAACTTTAGTCTGAATTAACTATCGCATGAAGCAGACGCTCCCCGGATCCATTTTGATGAAACCAACAAACAAATCTGCAGAGCTGGGATCCGCTTCATTTAACGACAGTAACAGATAAAAAGTGTGTGAGTGTCCCAACGTTTGCGCCAGACGGCGAACCACAGCACGATTGTAAGTATATCAGGGCCCTGATGAAAGAACCGAGTGAAAGTAGACTGAAGGATGTTCTTTGTTTGAGTCACCCACGTTGTAACTTCCTTTATGCAAGTTATTGCTAACAATATTTACTCTTAGAATAAAGCAGAGTATCAAGTCTGTCCATACCTTAAAAGGGGGAAACCATAGACTCAATCATATGTATATGTAACTCTTTGGGGTTATCACTTTTCTCTAACGGGAGGACAATACAAACGGGTCTATCACTATTGTAGCATTCCTTGATTTTTATGACTATGTGTATGCTTTTGATGTATTTTATATGTTGTGATGTAAGTTTACTATGATAATTAAACTATACCTACATTTATTTCAGTGTGGTGGTCAGTTCGTTCCCATAATATATATATATAATCCTTGTTATAGTTTTCCCACGTCTGTGTGTCTAACTGTCGTCACTTGTATGTGCGTGCACGTGAGTGGATAGAGAGATATTAATATATATATATTTTTATAGACTGTCTGACTCCTCTGGAACTGTTGTAGAAGATAGGCGGAGAGAGAGAGAGAGATTCTCGATTTCCGGGACAGCCTCTATAAATTTCTACCATCTCACTCGTGGAACTCTATTTCTATTATCACATCTCACTGTGGCTATCACTCATTCTAACCTATTCAGAAGGGACCAACCCAAGTCTTAATTTCCCTATCAAAAATCTACGACAGAATGGTGGTTCGTTTTTCCGGGAATTGAACTTTAGTCCTAAGCAAATACGAATATCAGCTCGTTTGCAGGATTAATTTTCTTTATTCTGATATAGAGTAAGAGTGTGGTGTCTCGTGGTTTTGTGTATCTTTTAAAATAATTCATCCCCTAGACGTATCGATCTGTTTATGGGCGTGCTGACCACACAATTAATAATTGTTTTTATCCACAGCCTTTTGAGCATTATACATTTGAGTTACACGTTGATTTTGTCGGAATATATGTTAATTACTGAGTTTGTAATACTAAACGCCGGTAAAGTTTGTGAGTGTATAACATTCACAGGGTTCTGAAGCAGGAAGGTGTTTGAACTAAGTTAAGGAGTGCGTTTCGGACTATTTGTCCAGATTAATTGCCTCCCTTACCCTAACTGTCTTCAGGGGTAAACTTGATAGTGGATTAAAAATTAAGGGGATTTTTTTTTCTCCTTAAATTATTTTGCAATAATTATTTTGTTTCCACTGTAGCAACTTATTTTTCAGTGAGTAATCTTAACTACCATTTACTTGGCGTAGTCGTCTACATTATGTGCTTTATTGCCGATTAATAGCAGCGATAGTTAGACACTATACTATATTTTGAAGGAGGTATCCCAGGTTAAAGAATATCATCTTTTTGATTTTTTGTAATTTCTCGCAAGTGGTAGGAACCAGTGTATCCTTTTCTTCTTTTTCTTTCTCGACTAGTCCCAGTCACCTATCTACTATGGCCGAGAGGGCAAAACTGAGACAGATTCTCAGGGACGAGGCAAGAGAAGAAGGTTTGGACAGAGAGGAAGCGAAAGCTTTCGTCAGGGACGAACTTGAGAGATATGATGCGGAGAGGAAAGAAGCAGAAGCTAGAGAGCAGAGGAAGATGGATGAGAAAATGGAAATTCGCAGGGAGCAGCATGAGGAAAGAGAGAAGGAGAGACAGCATGAGCTGGCGCTTAAAGCTCTAGAAGTTCAAAGTCGTGGTGCTGCCTCTACCTACAGCAATGGAGAGTCTTCTCCTCATTCTTCCTCAACTGATCCTTCTAGCACTCAATTTACTCATCTCACTGCTATGTCTTTTACGCTAGAATCTTTCCCTTGTCCAAATGAGAAGATTGTCACGTATCTAGAAAAATTTGAGAAAATTGTAACTCTGTACGGTTTAGAGAGGTCGCGTTGGAATATGAAGCTTTCTCAGGCGCTGAAAAGCAGTGCGTATGATGTTTACGCCAAACTTGAAAGCAGCCAACAAGACAACTATGATGTGTTGAAGAAAGCGTTACTGGAGCGCGTTGAAATGAATGCTCGAAAATTTTTGCAACTCTTTAGCAACAGCAGGAAGGAGAGTTCTGAAACTTTTCAGCAGTTCTCGTCTCGTTTAAAGGGATATCTGACAAAGTGCCTTGAGCTTTCACAGCTCCTCTCTACCCATGAAGGTCTGGAGGAATTTGTTATAACAGAACAAATAAAGAACACTTTGTCTGCTGATACCCGGAGATTTCTAGCTGAGCAGGGGGCAGAAAAGCTTCAAGACATCTTACAAAAGTCTGAGCATTATCAAAATGCGCTGGCCGAACCGCCGGCCACAAAACGTAAACCGACATAAGAGCATTTTCGGAAAAATAATATAGACCAATCTTCTCATGCTTCTCATTCTTCAAATCAGAATAACCACAGAGAAACTGGACCTCAAAACCCCCCTCCTGAAAAATCCAAGTTCTACAGAAACAAGTACCCCAACCACAGTAAACAGTCTGATCAACCCGACCGCCCTTTATGGCAGCGCAGCCAGAAAGGACAAGGTGGCAAAGGGAGAACCCCTGAGCACGGGACTAATGATCAGAGTGAGCACACCGAGCATAAACGCATCGGATGCTTACTAACAGTCTCGCAAGGCGGAATTATTGACAGTGATTCCCAACCTGTTGGGGATACACCCTCAACGCGAGGTACTGTTATATTGAACGGTTCTCAAACTTCTTGTTTATTTGACACGGGGCTTTCTTATGATTGCATTGTTGCCAGAAACCTGGTTAAACCCGGTCAAGAGACAGGAGAGATTGTCCAATTTTGTGGAGTTCGTAAGAGTGATGCACCTACAGGGCTTCCCATCGCACTGGTGGAAATCCACTCTGAATTTGTCAGATGCGTGATCAAAGCAGCTGTTATGGATGATCCCATCTACCCAGTCATACTTGGCGGTAGATACGTGTTTATTGGGAAACCGGAAGAGCCGATTGTGGCAGCAGTAACTACAAGAGGGCAAACCAAGAAGGAACGGGAGCCTGCGCCTAATTTGTTACCTATGGAACTTAAAGAAGCGCAACAAAAGGACCCTACTTTGGCACCCTTCTTTAGGAAACTGCACATGGCTAAGGAACCCAGGCAGCACGGGGACATTTTTTCTAAGGATGGCGTACTTTATCGCAGAAAGGGCAAGCCTGACCAAGGTTATAACCAGCTCCTAGTACCGAAACAGTACAGAAGCCAAATCCTAGAAATGGGGCACTCTCTTCCCTTCAGGGGACATATGGGACAGAACGCCACAAACCAACGGATAACCACTCATTATTGGTGGCCAGGAGTAAATACTGATATTACCAGATATGTCAAATCCTGTGCCCAGTGCCAACGTGTGCCACCCAAGCAACGGGCACCCCCAGTCTCGATGGGTGAAATGCCGATAGTGGGTACACCATTCGAACGGGTTGTGATCGACATTTTAGGACCCTTTGAAAGGACTAAAAGAAGGAACAGGTTCATCCTGACCTTAGTTGACACATGCACTTTATGGGCAGAAGCTATACCGCTAACATGTGCAGATGCCAAGCATGTCGCAGAAGCCCTCGTGCAGATTTTCACTCGGTTGGGATTTCCTCAGCAAGGGTTGACGGATAACGGATCCCCATACCGAAACCTGTTGATGGATGAGATCGTGACGATCTTGAGGACCCAACACATCTACACAAAGCCATATACTCCGGCCGGAAATGGGCTAGTAGAACGTGTTAACGGAAACCTCAACACGATGTTAAGTAAACTGGCACAAGTGAAACCTGAAGATTGGGATTGTTGCATTCCGGCAGCTTTATTTGGCTACAGAGAATCTCCTCATACTTCCACAGGATTTCCGCCAGCTACGCTTTTATTCGGCAGACCCATTAAGGGCCCGCTCGAAGCCTTACTTTGGTCGCTGACAGACCAGAAGGCTGATGAGACAGTTGTCTCAGCAAGTAAATATGTGTCGGAATTAAAAGGAAGGTTGAAACTAGGATGGGACCTAGCAACGACTAACTTTAAGCGAGCACGCACAAAGCACGCTAACCGATACAGGAAAGTCGCGAAAGAAAGAGAACTGGAAGCAGGAGAGAAAGTTTTGGTGTTACTCCCTACCGGAAACAACCAACTGAAGATCGGATGGCAAGGGCCGTTTACCGTCCTGAAAAAGATTTCTAAGGCTAACTACCAGATCTCTTTTCAAGGAAAGGAGAAAGTTTTCCATTTAAATCTGTTAAAGAGATACTTGGAAAGACCGGTGCCAACCTCCGACCATCTCCTGACGATCGCCAAAACTGACAAAGATGACGATAGTGGCAGGGACATTCCACTGCACACACACGAAATCTTTCAAAAATGTCAAAAGCGGCGACGCTCTTTCAAGCGCGCATGGGAGACATTCCAGAGAAAGGAAACTTTAGGGAGTAGACTTGAGTAGGAATTGGAGAGAGATGGAGGGGGGAGATGAGAGGGAAGAAGACAGACACCCTGAAGCTACGGATATAGGAAATTTATTTCTATAACGTAGACATGGAGGGATTTTATATCTTAAAGGGGGGACGTTCTGTCACAGAGAGTTTATTGATCATAAATTGCCTATATCCTCTTCTTTTTCTTTCACCCGTGTCCTCTATTTTATTATCACTCTTTACCTTTTTCCTGTATTTTTCGCATCCATTCGTTTGCGAAAAACATTTTCTTCCCCATTCTCAACTTTACCGTTTTCTTTCTCATACTGGTAAACGCAGTTATGACATAACGTGTCAGAGAGAGCGTTAAAATGCATTCTATTGCATTAGGTGTCAGTGGACGAAACTGTGAATATATTCGTCTGGCCAGACATAGGAGCAGAATATGTCTATAGCATTCCCTGCACCAGACGAAATACACTGTGAATATTCGCTTTCGCCAGACCTATAGGCGACAAAGTTGTCTGCATTTTCACCTGCCACAACGAGTTGCATCGGCTGAGCGCTCATGTCAGGCGCGATAGCCGACATCTCCTCGGCGCAGTTTGAGACATTTGTCTGGAAATCCCAGCTGACAAGGCACTCACTGTTGGCCTGGTCAGCGTGAGGTGTGAAAACGCACGAGTGTCAGTTCATGGTAGTCTTCTAGTTGATGTATGGTGTTTTAGACGGAAAGGGGAGATTATTTCGTTTCGCGAAATAAAGTAGGACCCTTGTCTGGTAATAGATATAACCAAAATGTTAAACTTTATTCTCATTCAGTCCTCAAAAATTCGCAGTAGACAGGTTGTTCGTGAATAGAATAAGCTGTATAGCGAAGCCCTAGTTTGTTCGGAAATTTACCGAGCTCTAGACTTCAAATAAATATATCAGCGTATAATTCTAAAGTGTGCGATTACCTGTAGTTCTGTGTGTTGAGGTATATATTATAATAATTATCTAATATTTTGTGAAGTGTTTAAAGTGATAATCGCTTATTTCATATTTCACTAGTTAGATTTGGTGCAGAGTGCTTAATTTATATAATCTGTATTATTTTCTAGTGACGTGTTTCAGCGGAAAGCAGAATAAATTATAATTTCTAGCTTAAACAACAATGTAGCTATAATGAATTTAATTTAACTGCTAAATAATCAGACGTGAACAATTTTTCTAAACTAACTTATAAATGCTAGATGCCTCATGAGTGTTGACGGAATACGTATGTATTCCTAATTCATGAGGATTGATGATTTTTTAAATATATAACTTATTGCACGGGAAGTTTTAAATGATAAGTCAAGCTGTACGCTTGCATTTTAAAAACGTAAGTTATATTGAGTACATAATATGTAACATATTTCATATGTGTTTTTTTCTTTTTTCAGTAAATACTGGGGTAACCCAAACTTTGCCGGCGTTTTGTACAGAGACATACCTAATAAATGCTTATACTGGGCCTTTGAGCCAGTGCATATTTCTACACTAACTCTAATGCACATGCTGCCTTGTGGCGAGACAAATTACAGAAATCTAAAACATTAACTTTCCGACATTGTTGACAAAGTGTGTGGTGAACCAAGATTAACTGTTGAGAGAAGTTGTTCACCGGTCATCTCCCTAATTAAGGGAAACCTCGTGTTCTGACATTGTGTGCTCGTTTAAGCCTAATTCTTACCTCGTGAGTCAAGTGACACTAACTTTAGTCTGAATTAACTATCGCATGAAGCAGACGCTCCCCGGATCCATTTTGATGAAACCAACAAACAAATCTGCAGAGCTGGGATCCGCTTCATTTAACGACAGTAACAGATAAAAAGTGTGTGAGTGTCCCAACGTTTGCGCCAGACGGCGAACCACAGCACGATTGTAAGTATATCAGGGCCCTGATGAAAGAACCGAGTGAAAGTAGACTGAAGGATGTTCTTTGTTTGAGTCACCCACGTTGTAACTTCCTTTATGCAAGTTATTGCTAACAATATTTACTCTTAGAATAAAGCAGAGTATCAAGTCTGTCCATACCTTAAAAGGGGGAAACCATAGACTCAATCATAAGTATCTGTAACTCTTTGGGGTTATCACTTTTCTCTAACGGGACTGTGAGCTATATATCCAGGGGAGGACCATACAAACGGGTCTATCACTATTGTAGCATTCCTTGATTTTTATGACTATGTGTATGCTTTTGATGTATTTTATATGTTGTGATGTAAGTTTACTATGATAATTAAACTATACCTACATTTATTTCAGTGTGGTGGTCAGTTCGTTCCCATAATATATATATATAATCCTTGTTATAGTTTTCCCACGTCTGTGTGTCTAACTGTCGTCACTTGTATGTGCGTGCACGTGAGTGGATAGAGAGATATTAATATATATATTTTTTATAGACTGTCTGACTCCTCTGGATCTGTTGTAGAAGATAGGCGGAGAGAGAGAGAGATTCTCGATTTCCGGGACAGCCTCTATAAATTTCTACCATCTCACTCGTGGAACTCTATTTCTATTATCACATCTCACTGTGGTTATCACTCATTCTAACCTATTCAGAAGAGACCAATCCAAGTCTTAATTTCATTATCAAAAATCTACGACATAACCAAATAACACATTCCCAATTGAGGTAAAAATTAGTAATCGACTTGGAAATCCGTCAACCTCATCTACACAAGCAGATTCCGAATCAGCAACCTCAGAAAGAGATGACAGAGCACATAAACTCCCATGTCACTTGACACAAGATTCTGCTGACCACCTACTGCAAGACAACGAGCAATGGCACCAACAACGCCGTCGCACACGACCTCAACCACATCCTGATCGTCACATTCCTCACAACACAAGTAACATTATTATCGGTGACTCATTGCTAAATGGCATTCACAGCGATCGAATGTCAACAACACCAGGGGAAATAGTCACTGTTGTACCATTACCTGGAGCCGGAATAGTAGGAGTTACCAATAAAATAATCCGTCTCAACACAAACACCAACATAAAGAAAACAACAATACACGTAGGTATAAACGACAGCACAAATGGACACACTCTTAACCTATCAGACATCTCCAGAATGATTGACACCATAAAACAAAAGTTTCCCAATACATCTACATATATTTCGACAATTATTCCACCCAGCTATGGTAAAGCACGCCAAACTGTGGATATCAACAACAAGGTGCTTTACACTTCTTGTTCAAAACATAACACGTCTTTCATAAACAACACACCCTTTTTCACATCTAAGTCAGGTGCGCCAAAAAAACTGCCATACAGAGATAAAGTGCACACTTCTAAACTAGGGACCAGCTACCTAGCCACGAATTTAAAGTTTCCTCAGAGGACACACCAGAAACACACACATTCATCCACCAGGGACACAAATTATATACTTAACTCAGTGAACCCAGGCACAGCAGCTCATAATGATCAATCATCATCCTCAGCTGACAAGCATGTATCTTGAAAAGCTACACTTAAGCCCACCTCCCACGCTAATCTTTATGACCAAATGTATCCCCCACTACCCACACGACAGACACGCCAGCTGCTAACTGCACAAGACACCACTGGACAGATGGACAGACTGGACTACAAGTAACACCCATTCACTTAATCGCAACGCGGGAACTACAGCAATGAAATGGGAGTTTCCTCACCCCATCTCCACCCGCCCAGAACGGAATTCTCACAGTTCATCCGTTTTACGGCGACTTACTCAATATAGTCCAGAAATATTAATGCAGGTTCTTCATGTGTCTATATACGGCTCTACGCAACAAGGTTAAGACCAAGCAATGCCTAATCTACTAACTTAAAACTGTTTTTAAAATAAGTTTGCAGTTTAACTTTCGAACTGACGCGTTCTCTTCGCAAGCACTTTAGTGTTCTTTGTCCTGAGATAAAAGGCATAGCTGAGTATCAGGGCAGAACTTTAACTGTCACTTTTAGATGTTACATTTTTTTATTTACATTGTCTGTTTAACATTTCTTACTGTTCGAAACAGATTGTGCTTAATGCAAGTAAACTGATTTTTGTGTGTGTGCAAGAATCAAGTTAGAGTAAACTGCTTCGGAGTCCTTAAAGCAGTATGTATCTAAATTTGTTTCCAATTGTGTAATAACTCTATCGTATTAATACTATTGTTTTCTTCTTATTATTATCTCTGTGCTTATTCCTCGCATTCCTACGCTCACCATTCTCTTTTACGTCTCTTTTACATCTGCACCTTCGTTTTTTCGTGTTGAGGAAAATTAGGAAATCCTCAAAAAACTAACAAGCTAATTCACAGCGTGGACCTTTAACTGTCCCGAAAAGATTAATTCTCTACTGTGGTTGAAGTAAAAAAATTCCTTTTTCTTCGGAACAGACTGTATTTTAAGATAAAAAAAACCGCACTTTTTGCAAAGATTAAGATACTGTGAACAGTGTCCACGGACTTTAGAGAAACCTATTGCTGTGTATATTTTATAACTTGTTTACAATTTTGTATTAACCATTGTGTACCAATTTTATTGCTTTTTACTCATTCCTACTCCCCTCATTCTTTCTTTCCATTGACTATTATCATGTCCGAATGCAAAAACTCTAATCAAAATATACACAATATCACTAATTCATGGCTTAAACTATCAGGGCTTAAAATTAATCATTTAAACATTTACCACCTGCTAGGTAAGATTTCTGAAGTCTCCATCTCTCTCCAACAAAACTTCCACATATTTGGTTTTTCTGGAACCCGTCTCAATGACAAAATTACAGATGAAGAAATTAGGATTAATGGATTCACCACCATTCGCAGGGATTCTAACAGACATGAAACAGGGCTAGTCATATACATCTCAACATATGTTCAGTACAGACGCCGTGATGATCTAGAACATACTGGCATGGAATGTATATGGCTGGAAATAAAACTCCCCAACTTGACCCCCATTTTAATTGGTTACCTGTACCGAAACCCTAGCTCTGCTACTGGATGGTATGACATGGGGGATTTCAATATTGACCTT
>JAMPIV010002954.1:0-180495 GCA_024509875.1 Oreohelix idahoensis
CCTTCATTTAAAGCAAAACAGGAAGAGATTGGCCTGTTGTGCCTTTGCATGGTGGTGGTAGGGGCTGCCTCCTTACGGCCCCTCCAAGCAGGGCCGCCCTCATTCCTTTTTTCATCCGGGGCTTGGCGACCGGCAATAATTTGGCCGAGAGGAGGGTCGTTTTATTATACTTCACTCTCATCCAGAAAATAACGATTCTGGTTGGTCAGGAACAGGATATTCCTTCCCCGTGAGTGAGGCAGATGCCGTCATGAGCTCATAGGGAAATTAGCAAGAGGGAAATATTCGGATAGGCCACGGCCCGCTTTCGCTTTTTCTTCTTAGAAATACATGTCCATTTGGAGTAGTCATGCAAAGTAACAATCAATAAGATGGTTTGTCGGTCTTGTCGGTTCCCTCCACACCATTGGAACTGCAACAAAACAGCATGACTCGTCCTTTTCGGCTTACCCGCAACAGCGAGACTTAGCTTAAAGGATTGCACACCTATATATGTGGGGGGCCCAAATTACCGGTCCCTGGTCACCGATCTACACCACAAATAAAGGCTGTAAGCTTCCTTTAACACACACACCCCCCCCCCCCCCCTCCCCCCCCACGGATCTTGAAAACTGAGCTAATTCGCGATTTTTTTTAAGATCAATATCGTGATCAGCATGTCCTATAAGATAATTTAGATTACTTTTGTCTCGGATAACATTTTGGCTGTTGTTCAGTGTAATACAAGCATATAATAATTCTCAATACTCTGATCAGTTCACTCTACAGGGAGAGACAGAGGAGATACCTTGAACTGATGCCATATGACAAGAGTTACCCTCCAGCATGGTGAGTTTTCTACACTTAATGTGATGTCATATTTACAGAGCAGTTGTTTCTATCTTCTACGAAATCATAATTTTGAACACAGCTTCAGGCTTCAACTTTAAAAATTGCTTCTTGAAGAAAAGCAGTGGTCACCCTCAGGTTTATATAAATCTCCATTGTGTTTCCTCTCCACAGTTGGTACCCTCAGGTTTACTTTATCTCCACCGAGTTTCTCTCAAATGTCAAATCATTCCTGTTGTATGGCTCAGATGAAACATGGAGAGTGAGGAACAACCAAAAAACAAACTGAGAAATAATAGACATTCATAACATGGGAGTGCCGTACACTCAGAATCGCGGGATTGACGTTGGTTTTATGGCAAATTCCACCAATGTGGAACATGGAACTGATATAACAAGCATCCCCAATGTGGGATCGTATGTCCTTTTTCACAGGGGAGTTAAGCTTGTGTGAGATTCAGATTCTCACATGGCCTCTGTCTAGTCTTGATAGACACACATGTGATGTGCATATTAAATCAATGTATATTTTTAAAATATTTGTGCGGTACTTTTTTGCATTATCATTGAATGCATTTGACGCGTTTTGCAGAGATTGTCGATTTTGTTGCCCTACAAATTCCAGTACTCTTGAAGGCATTCCGGAATATATTTTGTCCAAAGAGTGTCGTTATTATTAAATTTCATCATGTACCATGCCCATGTGTCAAAGGGGATGGACATGCACGCGCGTTTTATGCCTTTGTTAATTTGTGAAAGATGAAAGGAGGCCGGATGGTCTTGAAGGCAGCATACACAGAAGAACGTTGTTGCCAGTTTGATATATTGATCTTTGCCTCCAATATATTTAAACCGTTCCTGCATTGTCACGTGGCAGAGCTTCGACTGGGGTTTTTGGTGTCCAGCTGCTAGTGTGACCCTTGACATCATGGAGCGAAGTGATCTTCCAGGATTATTCTATGTTACATTACGGGTTAAGAAAATAAAACATGGTTCATTCGTTAAGGACCATGTATTTCGCCCAAGGCCGTTAATCTTCAAGTTTATAATGACTGGTGATGTCAATCAAAATGGCTGTTTGTTGTGTATTTTTATACTTCCTGCTTGTATGTACGGATGCTTACCAGATGTAACAACATTTTGGAACCATTCGTACCTGCCTGTGATGTCGGTTGTTGTCATGGTGTCTACGCATAATAATAAAAAATGTTTTATCAATGTTACCTTCAAAATGGGTCAGTGTTACATTGATTACCAGTTTGGTCATTCCTTTTATGGACCTAGTCGTTGACGTTGTATTTTGACGTTTTGTCCACTTCATGGTATTATAACGAATCCTCGAAAATCGCTTCACAAGCCACTCTAATACAAAACTGTGGCGAGGGGTAACAGGGGAACTGATGACAAGATGACCAATGTGGAACTGATGACAAGATGACCAATGTGGAACTGATGGCGATGACCAGCTTATGAACCCTAGTGTGGATATGATGACAAGATGACCAGTGTTGGAACTGATGACAAGCATGTGGCCGGTGTGGAAATAGGATGGATCTGAGATGGTCAATGTGGACCTGATGACAAGGGATGACCAGTGTGGAATCTTATGACAAGAATGACCAATGTGGAACTCGATGACAAATGTTGATCAATTTGTGAAAAGGATGACACAAGAACCACGTGACAGTGTCAGTGGAAACAAGAGAAGGAGACGTTGGCGATAGATTGATAGGAACTCATTGAGGGAGGAAAGCTGTTGATATAGTCTACAAAGCAGTCCCTTATTCTGGGAATCTCCAGAGTTGTGAGAGGGTTTAAAGTGGTAACTAAAACACATGGGAGAAGAGAACAGGAGACAGAAATGAAAGGGATGAGAAGACAGGACATGGAATGACCTTGAGCAGACGGCAGCAAGACATGGGAAAAACTGGCTCTTGCCAGGTATTTTTAGTTAGTTGCCCTGCAACTTTGCTGAGTTCGAAGAGTAATAAAATAAATAAATATGAGGATCAATGTTGTTGCTGGGATCTGGCAATAGCCCAGAAGCTTGTTTACGTTGTTTTGATTATACTTTCTGACAGTGTGAAAATTTTTCTTAAAATTTTGTTTGTGTGCAGGGGGTCAGCTTCGATAATGGGCAAACAAGACCAGCCGAAGAGTGTTTTGCATTCTTCTACACAGTCAATTCTCCATGTCTGGTCTCTTCTTGGTAAGTGCTGGTCGTTTTTTGCTGAGAGTCTGCAGGTGTTTGTGTCAAACTTGAAACCATGCTTGGCTTTTGGTTCATTCATTTCACTTATTTTTTAATCATTGTATTTAATTATTGTTTTGTTGTGTCTGCCTCGATCAGATGTTTTTTTGTTTTATTCATGATTTGATGTTTACTATGTCCTTACACCCCCCCCCCCCCCCCCCTCCCTCTCCCCTATTTCCCCCCCCTACTTCGTGCTCTATTGTCCCCTTCCCTTCACTTCCCACCCTCCTCGTCCACAGATCCCTGACTTTTCCGTCCCCCCCTTCCCCTCCCCATGTCCCCGCGCCAACCCCCCCCCCCCCCCCTTCCCCATCTCCCCTCTCCCGTCCGCCCGCCCCTTCGTTGGTTTATTTTATTGTATTTATTCTTTGTTTTAACACATTAATATATATACGCGAGCTGGTTGGGGGAGACCGGCTTTTTGAAATCCTATTTATTTTTTGGACAGCGGGCAGCCGCTCGAGAGTCCTCTCAATCTAAATTTTAGTAATAATAAACGAATGGACAAAATGGCTACTGAAACACTTTCTGATTCTGGTTCGAGATGATTAATCGTTGACACCGGCAAACAAAATTTCCCAAAGCATGGTTTGTTGTAGAGTGTGTAGAAACACTGGAGAAAATTGATATTTATGTTCATATTTTTTCAGGCGTTTTGGGTTGAGTTTACCAAAATCGTGTAAAATTTTTAACCGTGGCAATAGTGATAAGGACCACGAAAAAAAATGCTTGTAACATCTCGGTTTCTTCTCTAACAGCTCGGAATTAGGCTAGACAATTGTTCTCAAAAAAACATTTGGACTGCTGTAGAATATCACGAAGAGGGACAAAGAGTGGAAAACGGGTTTTATGGCGTTGTGCACATTGAATTGGAAATAGTGATTTTGATAGAGACTGGGGCGGAAAGCAGTTATAATTGTGGAAAATATTGCAAATGTGCTTCGGCCCTTCGGTGGGCTGGTCTTAAAAATAGCAACAACCTCCTATTAGAGTTACAAATGATGCTTATTGTGATTAGTACATTCATTTATCGTTAAAATGACGTGTAATTCATATAAATAATCTTCGGATACAAATTACGGAAACATACATCGTACTTTCTGCTAACATTACAGGATGTGGTTGGAAAAACATGATGAAGAAAAATGGGAAAAAAAAAAAAAAAAAAGGGGAAGAGGAAAAAAAAAAAAAAATTTAAATTCGGCCACAGTTGTGTTTTTTCAATTTCGGTAAGTTAACACATTAACTACCCGCGAGCGGTGGGACCGGCTTTTGAAATCCTATCATTTGGACCGCGAGCCGCTCAGAGCGATGATCTAATTTTCGTAATAAAAACGAATGAAAAAAATGTACTTGAAACACTTTCTGATACTGGTTTGAGATTTTAAGTTGCCACAGAAAAAACAAATTCCCAAAAGCATGGTTGTTGTGAACACTGGAAAAATTGATATTATGTTTCATATTTTTCTAGCGTTTTGGGTTAGTTAACCAAATCGTGTAAAACTGTTTTACCGTGGCAACTAGTGATTATGACCACGAAAAATTCCCCTTGTACATCTCGTCTAATGGCTGAATAGGCTAGAAGAAACTTGTTTCAACAATTGACTGATAGATCTAGCGACGAGGACAAGAGTGAAAACGGTGTGCACATTGATTGAAATAGTGATTTTGATAGAGATGGGGCGCAAGCATGCAGTTATAATTGTGAATATATTGCAAGTCCTCAGACCATCGGAGGGCCGTATAAATAGCAACAAACTCTATTAAAGTTACAAAACGGTGTTTATTGTAATAGTACATTTATTTATCTTTAAAATGACGTGTAATTCATAAAAATCTATAAACAATTACGAAAACTACAGCTTACTTTGTGCAAACATCTACAGGATGAAAATGGGGAAAAAATTTCTTCTTCTTCGTTCGTCCTGAAAAGGACGGTGGTTGCGTTGTGTCTGTTTACGCCTAAGCTGTGATATCTGCACCTTTCAGTCGACACATCCGACTTCTGCACGGCATTTTTTAGGACCTGGTTTGCCTTCCCATTGCGATCCGCACTCGCTCAGCCAGACTGCACTGCTGCAGACTGTTTCCAGGACCACCACATGGAGGTGGAGTGTGGTCTTGACCAGCTCTGGTTCGCTGGTCCTGACGCAGGCAGTCAAGCTATGAGTCGCTGACTGCGTTCTCTATTGCTGCGTCTTTGGGTCCCGGGAAAAAATTTAATAGTTAATGTGTTAATATTTATTATATTATATAATTTTAAAAAACTGCTTTTATGTATATATTTTTCCTTCCTTTTCTGACTTTAAAAAATGTTTGTATATTAATATTTGATAAAGTGATTTCTGCTTTTTAAAATTTGTTTTAATAACATTTGTATCTATTAGCTTGAAGTTTGTTTTCTTATTTGATATAATGTTTTCATTTTTTTTTGGTTTAATTTCTTGTTTTTAATACTTCTTACATTGCGTAATACTGAATTTTAAAGCCCTATATTGGTATTAATTATGAAGTAAAAAGAGTGTACGTGCTTTTAAGCATTAAAATGTGTATAAAATGACAACAGTGAAAGTGTTTGAGCTGAGGTGTGTTGTGAAATGCATGGTCTATAACCCGTAACAAATGAGAAAAGGAAATTTAGCTGCTGTAGGTTTTATTTTTATTTTTTTTTAAGGGGTTTTTGTTGTGTAGAATATTATTAACATCCTTTTATTTACACTTATTATTTATTTATTTACACATATTTATTAATTTTATTATACTTGACAGGAGAAATGTAGAAACACACCACGTTATTGTTAAATTAGCAATTATTTAAAGGGTCAGAAGTCATTAATGATAGATAATCAGTGGGAGAGATGTAGGTTTAAAACCATAAATGGATGGGTGTATTGGTTGTTTTTAAAACCTATGTTTTAAATAGGTGCTGTACAAGCTTGCTCACACAGAGTCATGCAAACGGGATATGGTTGCAGACTGGCACCAGAGGTTAGTTGTGTAGTCCAACATAATAATAATAATAACCCCTTCAGTCATAACTTGACTATGGGAATGTGCTCCTGAGGTAACAGCCCTCAGCTGTTTTTTTTTCCCTAGGGTTCCTTTCTACGTTTTCTCCTCACTTCTGTTTGCCGTGACAGCTTGTTTGCCCAGTATGAGATGGCATCATAAAGAGCATCGCCAGTTTGTGCGAACCTCAGCTGCAGTCGCCCAACTGTTCTTTTGCCAGTTGTCAATAGAAGATATCTTTTGGGATACGACCATCTTCCATGCTGTGGACATAGCCATGCCAGCGTAGTCTGCACTTGTCTAAGCAGTGTATACATGCTTTGAAGGCCAGCACGTGACAACACCTCGACATTAGTCACTTTGTTCTTCCACAAAATACAGAGGATGCCGCGTAGACACCATCGATGGTATTGAACCTTCTTTCTTGCTTGTCATAGGTTGTCCATATCTCACTGCCATTTAGAGGTGTGCTAGTGACGCAGGCGTTATATACCGCAGCTTTGGTATCCAACAAAATTAGTGTATTTGAGAAGTAGATGAGGTAGTCTTAAGAAGCTGTATTTAAGTAGCATGTCAGATACAATATTGTGATGGTATTGCCTCCCCTGCTTTGCAGTAGTGGTCCAACAGTGGCCAAAACTCAAGAGTATCTAATATGGGCTTCAAAGGTATCTACCTTCGCACAAGATTACTCTTGGCAGAGATGTAGATAGAAGGGTGATGACACTTCTATTACAAAGGGAGTCTTCGAAAGATATTCAGAATAAGCAAGAACACTACAGCTTTGGCTGAGTATGTTAACTCTGTAATTCTGCCGATGCTTTTGTAAAGGATTTAAGCACTTATTACTTTCAGCTCATTTAATTATTTTAGTATAGCTCTGTTTAGAGTGTGTATAGTAATTTGACTGAGCCAAACATGCAGTAACTTTAAAATGATGAAATCTAAGTTAAATTTGTAACATTACAAATAACAAAATTTAATAATCTCTTTAGGTTTTAACAGTTGGAAATAATTTGAATAGTTATGGATCAAGAAAAGATATCCTCACAGTCTTTAGGGAATGTGAGATATTACAAGAAGTTCAATAGGCAGCATATATTTGAACTTAGCTGCCAATGGCGGTTCTGCTCCTTCTTATGGGTTGGTTCTTTTCACTCTGCTCACGCTCGTCTCTGAAAGAGTCTACCACGTGGGTCCTGCGTCTTAAAGCTTAGGCCACGGTTCCCTTCTTGTTCCAGAAATGGTACTTTCTGCTGGTACCACCAATAACTATGTTAAAAGAATAGAACGAAATGCTCTTCTGAGTATGGCGTTTTCCACCCCATAGTTATGGGTTCCTATCTTCCCATGCCACCATCCCAATTACTCAGGCTTTACCCTCGATGAGAATTAAATTTAATCCCTCAGGATAAAACTTTCTTTACATTTAAATAGAATAGCTTTCATAGTTACTTTATATTCAAATGAAAAGGTTAACAATACAGATAGAGTCTGTTTACATATACATCTCCATTGACTGAAAAGTGTTCACAATATAAATTGAACGTTTTCATTTATGTTTTACACTGATTGAAAAGTTTGAAACTTCCATTACTTTAAAATGAATATTTTCAGATAGACATTTACACTGGTTTAAGCTTGAAAACTTACATTAATTTTAAAGTGATTGAAAAGTTTGAAACTTCCATTACTTTAAAATGAATATTTTAAGATAGACATTTACTCTGGTTTAAAGCTTGAAAACTTACATTAATTTTAAAGTGACTATGTTTAAAGGGACATTTACACTGCTTTGAAAATGTAAGTATTATATTTAGAATGTACATCATTTCTTTCATCTTTCCCTCCCTGCTTCATAGGTAACCTAGAACTACTTTATGCTTCTAGTTCTCTTTACGAAACTATCAATAAAGCAATCACCAGCCCATGCAGTGGTGTTTCATGAATCATCATTCTAGACGCTAAGGTTGCCAGCCTCAAATGACTGACATCCAATAGCGAGTTTCACCCATTAAACTTCACATGGTAATATACACTGTACATATATATCTTAGTTCACATGTTAGTAATAAAATAGGAAATGTAAATCACAACTTACACCAATCCTGACTCACAGACTTTTTGCTCAGATGAATAAAAGAGACTTGAATCGGCCTCTTACACGAGTCTGGGGTGTCGTTAACTTTAACTTCAATTCCCTCTGACTCTGTCTTCAGTGTCTTTCTTCAGTTTCCTAGTCCCCGTGTTCCTTATTAAAATATAGAGATTTCCTGTGCTTTGTAAGTCTTATTTGGTTCTCCAATAAAAGGTCCGGTTAAAAAAAGGAATTATGAATCTAATCTTCACTCTGGTGAGCTCTGATGTCGTCTTGGTGAGCGTGAAATTCACAGTGAAATAAAACTCGAAATGGTCAGACTATATCCCTATCTTCCCACGCATTGTTGTTATGAATCTAATCAGAAAGATCCAATCATTTCAAATCATGCAGATAGGGTGTGATATTTTCAAAATAGTCCCACGTGAAATAAGGTGCGTGCTTGCAAAGGTCACGTATTACCCTATATGGACATCTGATGCCTTGCATATACTCTCACAGGCAGATCGGTAGACACACATGACAACATGGGTAAGCTATAATACTTATTACTTTATTAAAAAGTAATATTGTCATAACAAGTCGTCCCAAAAGCGATTATGTCACACTTGTCTGTCCCCATGTGTCACACAGACTGTAATCTCGTTGTCTGATGTATGAGTATGCAAAAATTCCGTGTCTGCCCATCTGGGTTACTAAACGAGTCGTCTTATCAGCGGTTCAATCTAAACACGCTGGCGACTATCTTGTCTCAGTTTCTCAACGCAAGCCAGGATGACTGGGTAACAAACAAGTGACATCGCAGAGAGGAGTGTCAACAAATGTTTGCACCTACAAAATATTTGCCACACAAGCAGAAAAAGAAAGAAAGAAAGAAAAGTGCAACAATTGAGAGCTAATAATAAAATTTAGTACCACAAATGTACCGATACTGCCGGAGTGAAACAAAGATCGTGAAGAGGTCGTCCATTTTGTCACAAATATGTGTACTTGATGCAGACTAGATAGCTATAGAATCTGTGTCAGGTGTAGGTTAGATAGTTGTATAATTTCTGTGTAAGGTGTAGATTGAGTCTTTTGCGTTAAATCTGACATTTTCATAGAATGTTTGAGAGAAGAAAGTAACACTGTCACACATTCTTTTAGTGAGATGTCATAGAGCTTTCACATACCTTGAAATGTTGTTTGTTGGAAGTGTTATGCAATAATCATTGAATTTTGTGAGAGGAAACCTCATCGTGTCAAACAAATTGCTACAGAAACCACTGCTGTAAAATTTTGTGATTAGGTGATGGTTTCCTCAAGAGGGCATTCTGCAGTGGGTGTTCTATGATCAGAGAAATAGGAGATGATGATGAAGCTGTCTTACTGTAATGTGAACCACACATTTTTTTTTTTAACAAAGTTTGCTTTTGCATGTTCATGTTCAACGTTTCTCCCCCCCCCCCCCCCCCCCCCCCCCCACATATCATCATTATTATTTTCCTTCGCATCCTTACACTGAATAGAGCTAGCATTGCAGCTGGTTACCTTACACTGAATAGAGCTAGCACTACAGCTGGTTACCTTACAGAAACCATGAACCAAGCAGTCACATGCTGTTACAGCCGTGGTTTCTTACTTACTTAGTCGTTCCCCTTCTACCTTCTAGAGGTTTGGAAGAGAGAGCGCCAGACTATCCTATCGGCTGTCTTCCTCCTGGCCTGGTTCCATTCTAGTCCTCGGTCCTTCAAAGATTGTCTAATGTTGTCCTCCCAGCAGACTCTGGGTCGTCCTGGGGGTCTGGATCCCTGGCTCTTTGTTTCCCATGCTTGTTGTGGTAGCCAATCTTCTCCCATTCTGCAGACATGGCCAAACCATCTTAATTGGGACTGTTCTACTTGGGTCTGCAGGTGGTGGGATTTTAGGCCTTGACGTATCGTCTGGTTGCAGACCATGTCTCTACTTGTTACTTCAAGCCGTGGTTTCTGTGGTAATTAATGTGACATGATGAGGTTGCCAGCTGCTGACACACGTCCTTATTATGACATGCCAGAGGGTGCAGTCGTCCTGTTCTTTGCCCCTCCAGGAACTACAAACCCCCCCTCCTCCCCCCTGTAAATCTGATAGTTTCCATGAGAAAATGTTTTCCTATCACCACTTAACTATCACTGATAGTATCAGACAGCTTTCATTGTTTAAAGATAAATATTCCTTCCACAGGTCATGGTCTTCACAAGTTTTCTCTTCAAGGAGTTAGCTATGTATGACTTGATATCTCAGTTGTCACATCTAATTTTTGATCACATTTGAACCCTCAGATATTCTGAACATATGATGAAAGTGCATGGAAAAGAGGACGCAGAGCAACATATGGATTAGTGGAAGGATCATTGTTTGACCCTGGTCGACTACAGGTCCCACATTTACTACTAGATCCATGACAAAACAATGTCACAGTGGGGAGAAATTGTTTCACTTTTGGGAACATTTCAGTTGTTCTTGTTTCTATTGTTTTCTCATATTTAAATTTGAATATGCAGGTTTTAAGAATTCATTGTTAGGCTGTTCCATGGTCAGGTGAGTTCGTAAATTTACGCCATCAATTTATCAAAACAATAGTATTTTAATTACATACATAGAAAAGTCAATAGCAGAGTTGTGGTTCCTGGGAAGAATTCTCCAGGGTGATTCAAGAGTCACTGTTTGTCTCGTCAGAGAACCCTTGGAACTACATACTGCATTGTTTATAAATTATAATTTTTCTAATGTCATCATTTCTCATTCTTTGATTTTCTTCTCCTGTGCTCCTGCCAACGACCATGTTTGACACTCATAGCAAAGCATTGGTAATAATAAACTATGATTATGTCTGTAAATCTCAAGTTAGGAGAGACAAAACATATGTTAACCATCCTTCATTCAGTAAAACCAGGGGTCCCCAAAGTGGCTGATATTGATCCTCAAACATCCACAGGGTCATTAAACCCCAGAGTGTCAGTTAAACTTCTGGGGATGAAAGTTTACAATCGTATATGAAAGAAAAATGTGGGTAGTTAAATGTTTGTTCAAATCTTCACTGGCACAGATATTTTCCTTATTATTTAAGCTTAAAGCAACTAGGAGGAGAAGATTTTTAAAATCTTTCAGATGGCGACCCTGAGATATATATATATCCTCAAAAAATTAACGGAAGACTTTCAAGTGTGTTTCAAGGACCTGGAGAAAATGCATGTTCCTGACTGGATTGTTACGCAGTTTAATGTAGAATAGAAAATTCAGTTAGTTGAATCTCACCTGCAAGATGAACTGACATGTGTACAGATCTCAAAGCTAGATCACTGTTCCAAAATAAATGCCTCATAACTACTGGAGCAGTGTAAATACTGCTACAACATACCACAAGTTTTGTGCAGCTGATGAGCCGTTTCTGCTTACATTCCCATGTTCGTACATGGCTGAAGCTGATTTAGCCAAGCAGATGCAGTTTTATCAAAGCAAAGGAACAGACTCACCCTGGAGGAGCATGGTGACTTGCGACTATAACTCACCATTCGCCAACCAAATATCAAAGCCCTCGTTACTGCTTATCAGCCACATCATTTCCCATAAATGAGTTTAACCAGTTCAATTAAAAAAAAAAAAACGGTAATGTTAATTTATTGTACCTCTATAATCACTTCCTTATATTTTTAAGATTTCTATTCTACAAGAGGTCAATTAGGGATCAAGGATTCCATGGACGGGTCTGGACTCAAAAGAAATTTGGGGACCCCTGAGTTATACCATTCCATTCATCAGGTGTCATATTTGATCATTAAAAACTGATTTCTGCATTGTATATTGTTGACATTCACACAAAAAATGTGTGTTGGGGATTTACTGTTTTTTTTTTTTCAATTTTAGTAGCACAATTTACTTTTGATAATAATGTCATCAGAGTTACTTGTGTAATATTTGCCATTTTCTGAATACTGGAATAAATATTAAACTTGGTTATCATTGTTGACATTAAATTCTTTTCTTTTAAGACAACCCTTTCATTCATCATGAGTCGTTGTTCTCAATCTTTTTACGACCACAACCCAAATGTCAGTGCCGTTTCAAAACTGACAAGTAAAAATTCATCATCATGTGACGTATTCTTTCCAGAACGTTGTCTCCATTACAGCTGCTCTGAACGCATCACGATTCTGGGCAAGTCGACCTGCATCAGCCAAAGACAAGTTCAGACTCTCTGTGATGTCCTGGGTCCACCGTCGAGTAGGTCGACCCCTTCCCCTTTTTCCAGGGACCATGCCTTCCATCACTGTTTTTTCCAGACTATTATGTCTTTTTATATGACCGAAAAATTTCAGCTTCCTTATTGCGATGGTATTTAGGAGCCAATGTTCCTGTACGTTTAGTGAGTGCAGTACTTCTCTGTTGGTCTTTTTTTCTGTCCAGGGTATTCTCAACATCCTTCTGTAGCATTTCATTTCGAATGATGTAATCTTTTTTGCAACTGTTTTATTGAGTGTCCAAGTCTCGCAGCCGTATGTTGCTACTGGGAATATACATGCTCTGATCAGTTGTAACTTTGTTTCTTTGCTTGTGCCTTGCCATAGGTTTTTCATCTGTATTAGCTTATGTGAAGCAATTGCAAGTCTTCTTTTAATTTCTACTGCACAGTCGCCAGAGCTGTTAATGATTGATCCTAAGTATTCGAATTCATTGACACTTTCCAGTTCTTCGTTATCAATTTCAATTTCTGGTTTGGTCTTTACTTTGTCTGTTGTCAATACTTTGGTCTTCTTGGTGTTTAGGTATAGATTCTGGGCCTCGCTGTGTTTTTTGGTGGACAGAAGTAATTGTTCAAGTCCTTTTGGGTTGGTCGATAGGAGGACTGTGTCGTCAGCATATCTGATTTCCGGGATCTGGTACCCGCCGATGTTAAATGAGTCAAACTCTGTGTGTTCTTGGTCATCTCTTACGTTTCTCATGATATTCTCGGCATAAATGTTAAACAGGTAAGGGGAAAGGGTACAGCCTTGTCTTACTCCTTTCTGTACTTCAAACCATTCTGATGTTTCCCCCTCTATTCTTACGGCTGCCTGTTGTTCTTGGTACAGCAGTGCGATGAGTTGTATAAGGTGGTTTGGAAATCCCATATTTTTCATAATAGCCCATAACTGCTGATGTTGTACACAATCGAAAGCTTTGGTGTAATCAATGAAACAAGTATGTAGGTCAACGTTGAATTCTCTACACTTTTCTATGATGATCCTCATGTTGAATATATGATCTCTAGTGCCTCTACCTGGTCGAAAACCTGCCTGTACTTCATTTATTTCTGTTTCTAGCTTTTGTTGCATCCTTTTCATTATGATTTGTAAAAGTATTTTGCTGGCATGGCTTATAAGAGCTATAGTTCTGTAGTTTGTGCACAGTTTCAGGTTGCCCTTTTTTGGCAAGGGTATGTAAATTGATCGTTTCCATTCCTTGGGCCAAATTCCGCTTTGCCAGATCTTGCAGCATAATGCATGGTATATACGAGCGCTGCCTTCTCCTCCTGCCTGTATCATTTCAGCTGTTAGTAAAAATTAATAATGGGAATTCAGCCAAAGGCATGATGCTTAAATCTTTACATAAAAGATGTAACCCTGTGTTTTCCACGACCCAATTTAGGATCGCTACCCATAGGTTGCAAACCACTGCCCATGAGGTTTTTCTAGAAACATGGTTTCTTCCGTCTGTTGCAGTGGTTGCAGTATGGTGCATGGTCTGAGGTCACTGTGCAAATGCTTGTTGAGTGGTAAATATCTTGATCTCAACCTGAAAATTGTACTCTGGTCTCTGCAGCTTAAGTTGTTGATACTTCTTCTTCTTCTTCCTCGTTCGCCCTGAAAAGGACGTTGGTTGTAAGTTGTTGATACCATCTCTGGGGTTTGGCTGAGACATTTCTGCATATAGTGCTCTTACAGTTGTGCCAGTAGCTAAGTGGTCCATCTACTGCTGTTTGTGATTATTCCATATCATGTATTTTATGGTTCTTAAGTGAGTGGGAATGTTCGCTTGTGGGTACTGGCTACTTTTTTTGCCAGTTTGTCGGCACTTTCATTGCTTCAGATACCTATATGACCTGGTATCCACTTTAGAGTTGTGTTGATGCCATGGGAGGCAAGTACATCGATTTCTTTAAGTATATTAGTTGTTGGTTTTTCAAACAACCATTAACCCTTTCAGCACCAGTATGACGTATGCTGTATGGCATCAATCTTTACAATTGTTGTCGCTGTGCCGTACGGCATACGTCACGGAAGTAGCGCGATATTTCGTTCCCATTCACCTATATGACGTATGGCGTACGTCCTATTTTAAAAGCACCAGAACTCTTCTGTTTACAAGCGTATCAGCAATTGCTGGGCATAATCGGATTCAGCATTGAAAAATCTGGCCTACTAAGCTTGAAACGAACAAAATATTTTACTGCTAGCGAATACAGTAGAACTGATAATAGCGATTTTACAAAAGCGAAAGTTCACAAACATGGACGCTGCCGAACCATAAACATCTGGTGTAAAAAGAGCACGAAAATTCTTGTTTGAGCTGAATTTATTCAACTTGAATGATTCTGACAATTCTTTTTACTGAGATTAGTGAGGTTCTGGTAATCTTTACCTTTAGTGCTGTCGAGTATGTATAATATGTGTATTTTCATACCATTTAGAGTTAGGGTTAGGTTTAGGGTTACCCTAAACCTAATCCTAACTCAATACACATATTATACATACTCGATGGCACTAAAAGTAAAGATTACCCAGATTCAGAGTATGTGTAGTCTGGTTCAGAATCAGACTCTGGTGTAGATTTAAATTTGGAGCAAAGTGATAGTGAGCTGCTTGCTGAAACGAGGAAAGTGAATGATAGTGAAAGGCTTGCTAAAACGAGGAAAGTGATTGATAGTGTTAGTAGTAACATTCGATCTAGATCTAGTTCACTCAGTTTAGATCAGAATAATTCATCAGTGAAAGGAAAAGGAAAGGCAGTGAAAACAAGATCTGCACCTAAACAAGGAAAGAAAATGTCGAGATCTAGACCTAGGAATAAAAACATTGATGAGGAAGAACGTCACCTAAAAGACACTGGTAACCAGAAGCAGGGGAAGAAAATAATGTAGATGCAAACGTAAGTCATGAAGGAGACAAGAAAACCATGCTGCCCAGCCTGAGTTTACAGCACAGTCTGGTCTACTCTTTGATCATACTGATTGTGAATGCCATGATTTCATGAATGAGTTTCTGAATGAAAACTTTTAGATACTAATAGTGAATGAGACAAACAGCAAGCTGGGTTTGTGCCTTGGGGAATACTTTGAAACTTAACACACTCAGCCCAACCTTCTTCTTCTTCTTCCGTCCTTAGCCACCGACCGTCGAAGCAGTCAGTGGCCATTACGCCTAGTGGCGTCTTAGGGCAACAGCAGATAGGCTTTCTTTGCCATTGTTTCCCATCACGCCTATTGGCGTCTTTAGGGCAACGGCAAATCAATCCATCTGCTGTTGTTTCCGTAATCGAAGTGACTGGCAAACGGGTGATCAGCCCGTTCAGCCCAACCTGTAACTGTAAAAATGTAAGCAAACTCAAGAAAACAAGTGCCAGCAGTGTTTCCACGTTCTTTTATCACAATAAAATGAAAACAACAAAGCTTTTGTGGCTCATACAAATAATTTTTGTTTATTTTTCTCTCAATTTTCATTTATGTACTGTGTGACCTTGACCTTGACTTATGTTGGCCTTGATTAGCATATTCTGAAACTTTGTTTTATGCTCTTTCATAATATATATACTTTTAATGGGTTTCCTTTTACAATAAACTGTATAGTCAAATTAAAAATATGACCCCAAAAATTACAATTATCCTGTTGTTCAGGGGAATGAACTAAGCTGAAAACCCGTCGTTGCGAAAGGGTTAAGTGGCCACAAATTGAAGCTGAGAGCTCTAATTTCAAACATTTTCAGTGATGCATTTTCCCTTAAAATTGAAAGTTTGATGCATAAACAACATGGTAAATTCCGAATAAAATACTGTATATCTTCTTAATTCCAGCAATTTATATAAAACTTATATCCAGTGTAGTTTTCGTGGGCCTCTGATGAGATGAAAAAAGATTAGGGTTACTCTCTCGGGTATTTCATGAGAGGTTGTGCATTGGGCTGGGAACCTGATTATGTCAAACAAATTGCTACAAAAACCCCCGCTGTGTCTCATTCTGACAAATATTAAAAACAATGAAAGAAAGCATCTGTCAAGACTTGTCTTCTCTTTTTTTCCTCTTTCACACCTTATGGAGAAGTAGTCCACCACTAATGCTAAATTCTTTGCAGGAAACTTGCCTAAATGCATTCATGTGCTTTTGTAGTGATGCTTTTATGTAACTAATTGTTTTAGACAAGAATGTTGCCAGCCTTATGTACAGCCTCATATTAGTCACCTCTAACAACATGATCAAACCAGCAGTAGAAGTTCATTTCTGTCTTTGTCACCTCAGAGACCACCAGGAACTTACATGGTTGTGTCAAAGAGTGTTTGTCATCAAATCTGGCACAAAGATCAGTCTGTGCACACAAAAACAAAACAAGCACAAGTTCTTTACAATTAATGTTTTGTTTTTCCCACATTAATTTCACAGGAGCTCTGTAATGTTCATGGGTGGTCTCTGAAGAGACAAGGAAAATAAGACACTCTCCAGCAAGTTGTACAAAACATCTAATATAAGACTGTGCATGGGGGCTACCCACCTCATCTTGTAAAACTAATTGGCACAGAAATTATTACTGCACGTGCTCGTGAATGCCTTGGAGGGACAGACAAGGATATCAAAATAAGAATATAGAAGGCCAGAGGAGTTTTCACTGCACTAGGAAATATATGGAGATCAAAAGAAATCATAACTGATAACCAGAACCGTGTGTTAACGGGGCCCGAAAGGGGAGCAAAGAATAGTAACACTGTACCCTACCAGGCATGTCGTTAAAAAAATACCAAGGAGGGTTGGGCATGGGGCTGGTTACCCCATCCCGTAAAAAACTTGTTACCACAAAAACTTCAACAAACATGGACAAGTCAAATACAGAACCAGACAAGTGCCAGTGGAAGAGATGAGAAGAAGATGCAGGAGAAGGGTGCACATTGGGGAAGCTTGTTGATAGCATTACCAGGGTAAGAGAGTAAAGGAACACATGGAGAAGAGAACTGGAGACCGAGGTGAAAAGCATAAAAATAGACATGGAATGACCTTGAGCTGATGGCACATGACAGGAAGACTTGGCACAAGTTTGTTGAAGGTCTATGCACCTTGGAGACCTGAACGGTGATGATGAAGATAAAACTGGGTTAACCCCAAAATTAACTGGACAAAGGGAGTTAACATAAATGGGGGGAAAAAAAACACATCATCATAAAGGGAAGTAAAAGACAGATGAGGACTTCTGTACAAAAAATAGTATATAAAATGTACTTGATACTACATACAAAAAAAAAGACAAGTGTATCACATGATTTAAGTAAATTTAACTTGGATTGGAAGCAATTAATTGCACTCGTATTTGTGTTTTTTTATAAATGAAACAGGTTAACCATAGTTTTCTCCCCATCCACAGTGCAGTCCAAATATAGTAGCAAGATACAGTTTCAAGATGGAAATATTCAACATGGACACTTCCAAACTTCATCAGCAACAAAAATCAGCTTTTCATCATCATCATTTTCCTTTTCACCCAGCATGGGAGTGACTGGTGCAGCCAAGTCTACTTGCTGGAAGCCTGCACCAAGCATTCATATGTTCTTACAGCATTGGTTTGTGTAGCAATTAGTTTTACAACATGAGGTTGCTAGCCTCATGAACAATGTCATCCTGGTTGTCTCAAACTGAGGGGACAGTGGGCCTATTCTTTCTCAGTCAGAGTCTGGCCTTACTTTTGTCAGTCCACTGTTGCTGTGGAGCTGTGGACAGCTGAAGTTTGTGTACTTGAGCCAAGTGGTGTCATGTTGGCTGCTGTGAGCCCAAACTGTTGTAGGATCTATGTGATGTTGTCTATCCATCCGCCTCTTGAAACCAGATCTTCTACTGTTGTAGGCACATACACTGATAGCAAAGAGTATCCATTATATGAAGTATTTAAAACTAAAGTAATAAATACTTCAAGCCATGATAAATGACTGATGTTTCTAAGTGGGTTTTAAAACAAAAGTTCAAGGTAAACAAGCAACAATGTATACTGCTACCAGAATGCACACAATTTACACAAACATATGTTAAATACAACAAGATATCCACTGAAAACAAATTAGTTAAGAATGTGCAAAATGAACTACTGGGTATTAAAAAGTTTATAATGCATTTACAAATCTTTGGTAAAAGCTATGCCATGCCATATTTTTGCTAAATGTTTTATCATGTGTCATATCATGATTCAACAGATCAATATTAGACTCATAAGAATACACAAAAAATTATGTTAGCAATAGCAAAGATTTGTAAACAGTAATGTTATAAGACTAGAAAAAACACAGATTTTTAAAACAGATGTACTGAGAAGTGTACTCATGACCTCTCTCCCAAGTGGAGACATCATTTTACTAGTGACAAGACCACTGTTCTGACAGTGAAATGTTGACCCCAAGCAACAAAGATAATGCTACAAACCCATAACTGTATATAAACAAAATGCTTCTTCTTTGCATAACTGATCTCAAATGACAGCATGGTGGGAGCAGGACATTACATAAGTGGATTAAATATTACATGTAATGAGAAATTCCTTATTAGGATCATAATATGCAGTTTATGACACAACAGGTCCCAGTAAAATTTGGAGATAATAAACAAATCATATTGCATCGCTGTAGCTCACAAAAGAGCTGCCTATGGAGGATCACTAATGAAAAATACCAACAACAAAAAAAGAGATTCCTTTTTTTTTTTTTTTTTAACATTTCTCAATGCAGAATCGCAATCAAAACTATGAGCTTAAGAGGAAAATACATAAAACAGTACAGAAATTTCTCTCTTTATGCAAATTCAAAGTAATGCAGCTTCAAAGTTATACAAGCCAATATTTAGCTCTGTAAATTCCTTTTAAGTACCTATTCTGAAGTTAAGCGGATCAGGAACATTTTTTTAATTCAGAAAATCACTGCGAAGCAGATCTAAACACCCAACTCCACATAGTGGATGCATTAAAAAACTCATAACCTATGTTAAACACCATGCTAGGCCATGTGGTCTGCTCATTCATTCCTTTGTTATTGAATGTTAATGTACAGAGCACCTCAACTGCTACTGGTTCTTTCATTTATTGACTTCACCTGGATTAATATTTCACATCAATGTAATTAACATGACCAATATATGCGTACATCTGGTTGGGAATTATTATTAATGCTGTCAATCATTAGTGTAAATTAAAGTGGCTGTATGAACTTCCAAAATGGATGGCTATGGCATGAATGGAAAACTCTATAAAAGCCTCGAATCTTCAGGAAGAGGTGTGGATCTACTGTCCTGGTCCTACAGGGGCACACGGCAACGAAAGAGCTGACAGCTTCAAGAGAAACCATAGTAGGTGCACTGTATATGGATAAGGGAGAGATACTGAGGACAATTAATGATCGCCTATTAGAGAATGACACTGCAATCAATGAATCATCAAGGCTAAGACTGCTGGAATTTGGCATCAAATGTAATACTAGCAGGGATGGATGTATGAGAGGATGCATCTGTCTGGTATACAACCAGCTCGCAACAGGAACAGCATTCATACCCTTTGACATCAATTCTGATCAACAACAACAGCAATGCAGTTATTAAAAGTGTGCTGTGTAGATTATAGCAATACTGGTAAGATGGTCGGTCACAAAACAATTTTTAAAAATATTAAGTGAATTTAATACAGATCTCCAAGCTTGCCAACAGTACTTGTATTAGTGCTACTTAAAAACATGGCAGTCCATATCACTAAAACCAAAAAAGATTTTGGCAACTTGAAAGAGGGGCACGGTAGAGATTTGAGAGTTGGGTAAACTCAAGATAATATCTACTTCATAGTAAGTCATGGTTTCTGTATGTATGTATCTTCTTCTTCGTACACTCTCAGACGTCAGCTTGAATATGTTCAAAGAAAGCAGTGGTCAGCTTGAGGCTATTTCTATCTCCATAGAACTTTTCCAATTATTACTGTTATTTAATTAAGTGTGTACTACCATTAAATAGCCAACAAGATATCACTCTATCAGCTTTATTTATAGATTTTCAAGGGATGCGAATGCATTCTCCCTAATTTATATGTAATGTATTTTATTTGGGAGTTGTCTGCTCTTCTTTTCCCATTTTGCTCCTTACGGAGCATCCCCCACAATACAGCTGGTCCTCTTGTAGGAAACCTGCATCAAAGACATTCATGCTCTCCTGCAGCAGTGGTTCTCTTAGCAGTTAAGTTTTACATGATTAGGTTGTCAGTACTGGTACCATCCACAAAAATCCTGTTCTGTTTAACATGATTAGGTTGTCAGTACTGGTACCATCCACAAAAATCCTGTTCTGTTTAACATGATTTTCATTCACTTGAGTCTTCCTAATGCATGTTACATAAAATGGAAAACTTTTCTTTTCTTTGTGCCTTGTCAACAAAATGCATAGCAACATTCAATGTCAGAGCATTAAACCAATAAACTTTTAATACCTTGACAAAAACTTACTCATTAAATTTGACTGCCATGTATTCACACATTGTTTAACAACAAAAAATACACGTCATACAGCATATAATAACAATTATAAAGAAATACTGTGCAAATGCTCTGAAATGAATCACAGGATTAAATTATGAACTGCTAAAAAAATCTGGATTAAAGAGTTTTCTATATGTACATTCAATGTCTGAGTATACGCAGCTATAATCAGCTTTCTATTGCTAAGTAAACATGACAGAAACATGCATGAACAATTTCTGACAACATAATAAAATATTTTTTTTACCTTACACATATCAGTATGGGGCAGCCAAGAAAAGTCTGAAGCGAATAGCCACCTAACTCCACAATTTGATGGTTACAGATGTAGTAAAAAATATATACTAAGAATTCCATCTTTGAGGACAAGCGACACAATTTTTAAAATGACCAAATTAATGCTAAATGGTGAAATCCCACAAGAAATTCTTTTGACAAAAGTGTTTCCACTGATCAAGAATCAAATGACAATTTACTGAGCAGGACAGCAGAAATGAAGGTCTACTATAACATTCACGGTGGTAAATGACTTTGAGCACAACACATCAGACACTGATATGGAACTGCCAGAAGATATGATCAAAGTATTAAGAAGACTGTGCCAAAATGAAGGATGGAAGAAATATCTTGGAGCATGATGGAGAAAGGGACAGAAACACAAGACAAAGGGAAATGTCTGATTACTGACCTACATATCAATAGGAGACGGACACTGACTGATTCAATGTTCTTACAGACTGTTCTCTCATTTAGCTTTCTCCCACGTATTTCACACAGACTAACATAAATTTAAGTTTCTAAGTAATCCCAGAACTTATCTCGCTATCTGCCTATTTATTCTGGTGTAAAAGAAAAAAAGTGTGGGGCTTGAAACTTCACCATATAAAAGAAATTGCCTTACAAACTAAGGCTGCAGGAGCATGGGGTAAGCTTCCTACAAGGGGATCAGCTTCTGTGTTCGCTCCTTGCTCAGTAAGGACACTAAACAAAATGATGATGAACAGAAAAAAAGTAATTTATGCGAGCTCAAATCATCACAAAACTTCCTGTCAATCAAACAATACCCTTAAGCTCCTTAACAAGCATAGGTCTTCCTGTCACATGCCATCAGCTCAAGCTTTTTCCATGTTTTCCTCATCATTTTCACTTCTGGAAAACTTCCTGTGCATTACCAAAATTTGAAATAGATACATCTGAGAAAAGGAAACACTGCTTACACAACAGATCAACCAAAAGAGACTTGTCAACAAAGCACACTTCAGTTGAAATTTGTGACTTTGTCAGAAACCCTGGACCTAAACACACTCTAGATTTAGATTCTGCCTCTTATGATTACTTCAGTTTCTTTATGAGCAAAGAATGTACCAAATGGGCTCAATACAAACAAGGAAAAAAGCAGCAGTAAGCAACAACTTACATGAATGCATATGTGAAAAAAACAATGTTTTGTTTTCTCAAAGAATAAACCAAACACATCTTGTGGGCGTTCTGCAGAGACTGTTTATGACTGCCCAGTGTGCAGAATTCATTGCAATGAACTAGTTTGTTTATAACGTCATGAATATTTAGGTTTCGTAAATAAAAATGACTGTTTATATCTTTTTGTGGTGATGAATTAGCACAACAAATGTTCAGATTTGCTTTAAAAATATTTTCCCCCACATTAATGAAACTGTCATTACATAATACTAATATATACAGTTATTAAGAATACTCCAGATGATATGTTATTCAATTCTGTGTATTTAAAACTAATAAACATAATTTTAGCTCAGTTAGTTTTATTTTAATAAATTGTTTTAGATGGTCACAATGTTAAAAAATGGAGTTGCTCCCCTTGCCTCGGACGTTAAGATAAAAATATAGTAAATTGGACAGTAAAGGGTTAAATTTCATTTTTCTTGTATTGAAACTTACCATTAGTTTGAAATCCACAAGTTAAGTACACCCCAAGAGAAAAAAAGGTAAAGTAAAGGATCCCGTTACACACCCATTGAGGCATATTGAGAATATGGTGTTAGGCCCATATTTTCTTGACCATCGGCACACTAGGGGTGATGTGGTCAGCATCACGCCGGCCGCCTTAACCTTCCCAGAGTTGCTCTGGTACCCTGTTGGGGCTGGGTCGACCCAGGAGCCGTTTGCGGCCTAAAAAAATCCCACCTCATCTGGGGATCGAACCATAGACCACTGTGCTACCGCTGCTCCCCACCCGAAGAGAAAGTGCACTTAAACTTCTTTTTCTTGTATTGAAAGTTACAAGTTTGACAGCTTAGTTAAAGTACACCCCAAGTGAAAGCCTCTAACAACCCAAGATGGGTCTATTTATCTGGAGTATATGTAGATTTACAGTAAATCTTTCAATTTTATGATAGGGAGCAAAATTTCTTAAAACTGTATACACAATTTGCATCAAAAATTTTATTACTGAAGAAAATCAAACCAAACCAAAAATAGTGGACCTTCTGTATTATCTAAAATACATCAACACAGAAGTTTGCTCATTCACCTTTCAGCAAACAGTCCTGCACACATTTTCTCAGCAAGGATGTTATCTTGCTGTTGTTATCTTTTTTCTCTTGACTTCTCCACCCTGACTTCCCCATCGTAAAAAAAGGTAGTCCCATAGCAGAAACTGCCATAGGGGAGTGAAGTGTTAGAGATTCCACTATACTAGGTCCAGCATTAAGAGGTGGGGTGACCAGTTCCCGTCCTTGCTGCCTTTCCCTTCCCTAACTCAAGTTCAAAGTCATTTACAGCTGGGTAAACTGAAGTGTGTCGATACCGTGAATTGAGCCCAGTACTCTTACCACTCTATCAATCAGTTCTTCATTGTATTATTACATAATACTGTATGTAATATGACTACATATTAAGATTACATTATACTTCATCACTGTGAGACACTATCATATGCTGTACTTTTTCAGTGGTCGCCTTCTTCTAGTCCAAATTATTTTCATATTTTTGTGCATTTGGCTTGGCACCCAGGTTAATCCGCATCCAGCTTAATACGATCACAGTTTATTGTATACATAAATTCTTTGTGTAACTCATTTAAAAAAGAAACTGATTAACCTCTCAGCAGTCACTGAAAGTTTGGCAGGCTCTGCTCTATATTATTACGTTGTACAATACTTTATAACTGGCTTTACAAATCGGTCATTACTTTGTACAATACACCATCTAATTACAACTGGCTTTACAAATCAGTCATTACTTTGTACAATACACCATCTTATTACAACTGGCTTTACAAATTGGACACTTTGAAACAGAATGTTTACTTGGAAGGAAAGAGCAGTATTTAAATATCAGCATTATAGTCTTTGGTACCTGGTCATAAATGACAAGGCCAGAGCTTCTGTCAACTTAAACAAGGGATGTAATCCAATAAGCCTGGTACATACTGTCTTGAAGTTTGGCCTAATCACAGCCCATACTCATTCTTCCAGTTTTCCAAGACAGAAGTTGTAACCATTGCCCCACCACAGACAATAATTAATGCCGTAGTGATATCCTCAAGCTGACCTTGTTCAATGAGACAATGAATCACTCTGCTATATATAGCTGCTAGACTGGCACCGCAAGCTGGTTCTACGAGAAATCTGTGATGCTCTAGCAACCAAGCAAAAGACAATTAATCATTTTAATGAGCATCAAATTCAACAAAAATAAATTAATGACACTATCTCAACAAAAATAAATTAATGACAATATCTCAACAAAAATAAATTAATGACACTATCTCAACAAAAATAAATTAATGACTTTTTCAATAAAAATAAATTAATGACACTATCTCAACAAAAATAAATTAAAGACTATATCTCAACAAAAATAAATTAATGACACTCAACAAAAATAAATTAATGACATTATCTCAACAAAAATAAATTAATGATGCTACCTCAGCTAAAACAGATTAATGACACTATCTCAACAAAAATAATTTAATGACTACAGGCTATCTGGATCTGTTTGAACTTAAACAGCTTTTAAAGTTCTACTGATTTAAAAGCTTTTGACAAACCTGCATTTCTTCAACAATTTCTGATTCTATTTTAAGTCCAGTTCACTTTTCTTGGTAGTTCTACAAGAAAATTCTTAATGCAATATGAAGAAATGTTAGATGATTACAGAAAGACCGTGATAATAAAAGGCCTGCCTATCATAAACAGAAATGGTATGCTTAATTTTAAACTTACCTGCAAACTGCACGCAGGCATTTATGGCTTCCTTGTCTGTAACCAATCGGTTAATAATAAGAGGCTGTGCCTGCTTGTAATATTCCAAGGTGACAGGGCTAACACTGAGAGCTCCTAGACACTTGGCAACACTTCATGATAAAGAATCGGTAAAATCTAAGTTAAGTCTAAACCTAATGTTCATTCGTTAAACTCTATAATGTTACTAAACCTTCAGTTAAGTCTAAACATAAGGTTCATTCAATAAACCCTTTAATATGTCATTAAACCCTCAGTTAAGTCAAAACCTAAAGTTCATTCAATAAACCCTATAATATGTCATTAAACCCTCAGTGGGAGCCGCGCTAGCGTAGTGGTTACAACACCGCTCTGGCGACCGGGTGATACAGGATCAAACCCGGGCGACGGCATCTGAGGATTTTTCGTCGACCGGGATTTGGACTGGATTAACTCGAGACCTGGCGAGGACATTTGAAGGAGTGTCGTCGACCAGGGACTGGCGGCTCCTGAGCCGACCCAGCTGCAATGGGTACCTCCGAAATCGGCGAGTATTTGCCTGAATGGCGAGGGACACCTGTCTCTGTACAAGAAATAAAGGGATACTCACGTAAAATCAATGTCAGGTTAGACATAAAAAATAATAACCTGAGATTTCGCCTCGAGTATTAGCGGGCGAACGCAAAAAAAAAAAAAAAAAAAAAAAATTAAACCCTCAGTTAAGTCTAAACCTAAAGTTCATTCAATAAACCCTATAATATGTCATTAAACCGTAAGGTTCATTCATTAAACCCTCAGTTAAGTCTAAACCTAAGGTTCGTTCATTAAACCCTATAATATGTCACTAAGCCCTCAGTTAAGTCTAAACCTAAGGTTCATTCAATAAACCCTATAATATGTCACTAAACCCTCAGTTAAGTCTAAACCTAAGGTTCATTCATTAAACCCTATAATATGTCATTAAACCCTCAGTTAAGTCTAAACCTAAGGTTCATTCATTAACCCCTATAATATGTCACTAAACCCTCAGTTAAGTCTAAACCTAAGGTTCATTAATTAACTCATTCATTCCAGAGTTATTTTGCACGCTGTGCCAGACTTTTTTTGTGGGCAGAATTTTATAGAGTGAAGTGTTCATCTTTCAGTCTAAATTTGTTTTTGAATTTTCCTTTGAACATGTACTTATTATATACCAAACTGTAGGGAAATGGATAGAGAATTCAAATATATAATGTCTGTGGTAGTATTAACACAAGTATGTTCGGTATAATTTAATCATTTTGCATGTAAAATTGAAAAACGCTAAAAAGTTGACTGTAGAATACGATCTTACCAAAGACAAATTACTGTCGTAGACAATAAAACTTTCTTTTTAGTCTTCAAACGTCAAGTTAATCCATATACAAAGTAAAAAAAAACATGCTTATGGCCAAAATTAGTACATTTAGTGTTATTCGCACCAGTTTTTCCGTGGTTCTTTGTAAGAAAAAAATAAATTATGCAATCGTGCATTACGTAATTTTCAAACAAATAAATAAGAATAACGTCATATAAATACTTTTTTACTCTTGTTTAATGTTTTAATAGTATCCCTAGCTTCATCTTCAACCAAGAACTAGTGATTAGATGTTACGGTAGGTCTAGTTTTGTTGCTTTTTGATCGGCCAGAATATGACTACGCCCACTCATCAACTAAATCTAGTGTGTTTAGCTTTTCTGCATATATTCCGTGTTTTGACAACAAACTGTGACTACCAAACAATCATCATCAATGTCAGCAATGTTTCAAAGTAGTTTGACACAATTATTTGCTTAGGAGACTTAGAAAATGTAAATATAAAGCGTGACATATTTCTCTAGCAAAAACAACGAAAAACGTAAACACGCGAATCTTCACAAAAATTGTGATAATAACATCAAAACACGCACATGTGCTGATTAACTAAAGTCAAATTAGTTGTTTAAATAGTAGCGGAAGTCATTCTACGAGTTTTAATATATGAACTGCATTAAGCGGACGATTTTTAGGGTTTATTCGTGATAAACTAAAAACCACGCTCTGAGCGTTGCTCTGGCACGGCGTGTTGAATTTTGCAACGTTCAGAGCGTTGGTCTGGAGTCAAAGAGTTAAACCCTATATGTCATTAAACCCTCAGTTAAGTCTAAACCTAAGGTTCATTCATTAACCCCTATAATATGTCATTAAACCCTCAGTTAAGTCTAAACCTAAGGTTCATTCATTAAACCCTATAATATGTCACTAAACCCTCAGTTAAGTCTAAACCTAAGGTTCATTCATTAACCCCTATAATATGTCATTAAACCCTCAGTTAAGTCTAAACCTAAGGTTCATTCATTAAACCCTATAATATGTCACTAAACCCTCAGTTAAGTCTAAACCTAAGGTTCATTCATTAACCCCTATAATATGTCATTAAACCCTCAGTTAAGTCTAAACCAAAGGCTCATTCTTTAAACCCTATAATATGTCACTAAACCCTCAGTTAAGTCTAAACCTAAGGTTCATTCATTAAACCCTATAATATGTCACTAAACCCTCAGTTAAGTCTAAACCTAAGGTTCATTCATTAAACCCTATAATATGTCACTAAACCCTCAGTTAAGTCTAAACCTAAGGTTCATTCATTAAACCCTATAATATGTCACTAAACCCTCAGTTAAGTCTAGACCTTAGGTTCATTCATTAACCCCTATCATCATCTCATCTCAACCCATAACCCGTCATGGGTTGTAGGGGTGCCATGGTGGAAGCATCAGCAGACAGGGTCCTCCACTGCTCTCTATCCTCAGCAATGCGTACAAGTGTGGAAAAACCGTGTCCTGCCCATTCTTTGATGTTATCAGCCCAGGATTTTCTTTGCCTTCCTCTTCTCCGTTTACCTTTGACTGTTCCCTGGAAGATCGTTTTCGAAAGGGAGTCATGACGAGTTACATGCCCAAACCAGGCAAGCTTTCGACGTTTCACTACTGACAAAAGTGGTTCTTGGTGGCCTGCATAGGTGTTTATCTTCTCTCTAACATAGACATTTGTTTTGTGCTCTTTATAGCAAATGCGCAAAATTCTTCTATAACATTTATGCTCGAAAGCCTGAATCCTTCGCTCCATATCTGCAGTGAGTGTCCAGCCCTCACACCCATACAAGAGAATAGATAATACGAGTGATTTGTATAATTTGATCTTCACAGGAAAACTGATGTTACTTTTCCAGATCACATTCAGCCTTGTCATGGCAGCTGAGGCCATCTCAAGTCTTGTCTTGATTTCTTTACTTGATCTTCCATCACTACATATAGTGGACCCGAGATATTTAAAGGTGTTAACTTCTTCTAACGTTTGCCCATTTAACATAATGTTGGTCGGAACATGTTTCTTATGGCTATTCACCAATATCTTGCTTTTTTCTATATTAATTTCTATCCCATATGTTCTTGTTACTTTCTCCAGTCTAGAGGTAAGGTCTTGAAGTTCTGATTCTGTTCCAGCTATCAGATCGATATCATCAGCAAAACGTAGATTGCAAAGAGGTCAGCCTCCAATCGATATGGTTGTTTTATAATCGTAGAGAGCCTCCTGCATAATATGTTCTAGATATATATTAAAGAGCACTGGAGACAGGATACATCCCTGGCGAACTCCTACAGTTGTTTTGAAAAAATTCTCCAATGTCATTGCTTGCAAAAACAGCACTGCTTGCGTCCTTGTATAGTGCTTCAATGATATCTATGATGTTGGTATCAAAATTAAATTTTCTCATTATTTGCCATAAGCCTTCATGCCAGACTCGATCGAAGGCTTTTGTGAAATCGATGAAGTTATGGTATAAATCGTGTTGATGCTGGAGATGTTTTTCGATCAGTAATCTAATATTGAAGATTTGTTCTGATGTACTTCTTTTTGGTCTAAAGCCAGCCTGTTCCTCGGACAAGATTTCTTCTGATTTCTGTTTTATTCTGTTCAAAAGTATCTTTAACATCACCTTACTTGGATGACTAATAAGGCTAATGGTTCTGTAGTTCTTGCACATTTTTAGATTTCCTTTCTTTGGAAGCGGTATTACTAATGATTGCGTCCACTCTTTTGGCCATTTTTTTGTACTCCATATCTTCTGGCAAATTGTTGTCATGATTTTTACTATATCTGGTCCTCCATATTTCAAGAGCTCTGCTGGGATATTATCCACACCCGGTGACTTCCCTGCTTTCATCGAACATATAGCCTCTTCCACTTCTTCCCGTAATATTGCTGCATTTCCGAGTTCCCTGTTTTCGCACTTAATGTTGTTTAATATGCTACAGTCAGTGTCGAGTTTACAGTTATATAATTCTTTACAATATTCTGTCCACCTTCTCATTACTGCTGTCTTTTCATTGAGCAGAGCCCCATTGCTATCTTCTATGACAGTTACCCGGGGCTGTTGGGGTTTTGATAGTCTTCTTAATGTGTCAAAAGCTGCCTTGCTGTTACCTTTTATTAACCCCTATAATATGTCATTAAACCCTCAGTTAAGTCTAAACCTAAGGTTCATTCATTAACCCCTATAATATGTCACTAAACCCTCAGTTAAGTCTAAACCTAAGGTTCATTCATTAACCCCTATAATATGTCATTAAACCCTCAGTTAAGTCTAAACCTAAGGTTCATTCATTAACCCCTATAATATGTCATTAAACCCTCAGTTAAACCATACTTTGACACCATCTTGCAGCAGTGGTTTCTGTGGCAATTTCTTTTACATTATGACATTCCCAGCTCCATGCACAACCACATATTAGTCACCTTGTACAACATGCCTGAGGGTGGAGCAGTCTTATTCCTTCTTTGTTCTCTTCAGAGACCCCCAGGAACTAACACAGCATTAAACCCTATAATAACAGTTCATTAACTCTTTCAGTCCCAAGCAAAAAAGTGGGTTTGGCCCAAGCAAAAATGGCCACCCCAGTGCGTTTTTATTGTTGTTGTTTGGAAATAATTTTTTAAAATGTTCATATGCATAAATAACTTTGTTGTTGTATATGAAACTGAACGTAATTGGATGTACTTTACTCTTGTGCTACAAGTATAAAAGCTTTCATTATTAAACCTTGTAATAGTTGATTAAACCCTGTAACAGTTGATTAAACCCTGTAAGAGTTCATTAAATCGTATGTTAATTTACTAAACCTTTTTTTTTAATTCAAACAAACAAATGGAAAGAAGTCTGGCATACATCAGATAATTGGGACAGCCAGAAAATCAAATGAAGTCCTCAGAGAAAATGAATAAATTTGTCAATTAATCAACACCATAAGGCATGGACAAAGTTGTTTGGACATGTCAAGAAAGACAATTTGAGAACCTGGCAACAAATAATAAATTCAACTCAAAGAGAAGACGAGGGAGGCAGAAAAAGAAATCATCATCATCATGTGACGTATTCTTTCCAGAACGTTGTCTCCATTACAGCTGCTCTGAACGCATCACGATTCTGGGCAAGTCGACCTGCATCAGCCAAAGACAAGTTCAGACTCTCTGTGATGTCCTGGGTCCACCGTCGTCTAGGTCGACCCCTTCCCCTTTTTCCAGGGACCATGCCTTCCATCACTGTTTTTTCCAGACTATTATGTCTTTTTATATGACCGAAAAATTTCAGCTTCCTTATTGCGATGGTATTTAGGAGCCAATGTTCCTGTACATTTAGTGAGTGCAGTACTTCTCTGTTGGTCTTTTTTTCTGTCCAGGGTATTCTCAACATCCTTCTGTAGCATTTCATTTCGAATGATGTAATCTTTTTTGCAACTGTTTTATTGAGTGTCCAAGTCTCGCAGCCGTATGTTGCTACTGGGAATATACATGCTCTGATCAGTTGTAACTTTGTTTCTTTGCTTGTGCCTTGCCATAGGTTTTTCATCTGTAAGAAATATCTCAACAAAATGATCACACAGAATGGATAAAGATTGAAGATACAGCTTATTAAAACACCAGAGAATGTTAGAGAGATATGATCACCAAGACTAGTCATCACGACACACAGTGAACTAATAATAATATAATAATAATAATAATAGCCCCTTCAGTCATAACTGACTATGGGAATGCGCCCCTGAGGTGACAGCCCTCAGCTGCTTATTTTCCTGGTGCTCCTTTCGACGTTTTCTCCTCACCTCTGCTTCTTGTGTGAGCCTCTCTTCGCCCAATCTGAGGTGGCGCCGTAAATAGCATCGCCACTTAGTGCGATCAGCAGCTTCATCCTCCCATGTTGCTGGATCCATGTCCAGTGCCCTCATATCTCTCTTGCACACATCTTTGAACCTCAGCTGTGGTCGCCCAACTGTTCTCTTGCCATCTGCTAATTGTCCGTAGAAGATATCTTTTGGGATGCGACCATCTTCCATGCGGCGAACATGGCCAAGCCAGCGAAGTCTGCGCTGTCTAAGAAGCGTATACATACTTTGAAGGCCAGCACGTGACAACACCTCGACATTTGTCACTTTATCTTTCCACGAGATGCCGAGGATGCGGCGTAGACACCGCAAATGGAAGGTATTGAGCCTTCTTTCTTGCTTAGCATAGGTCGTCCAGGTCTCGCTGCCATATAGGAGTGTGCTGGTGACGCAGGCATTATATACCGCAGCTTTGGTCTTCATTGTGAGTTTAGAGTTTCCCCAAACACGCGATGTGAGGCGGGCAAAGGTAGCTGCAGCTTTGCCAATGCGGCTGTCGATTTCTGTATCCAGTGAGAGTTTGTCATTGATGGTAGACCCTAGGTATGTGAAGTGGTGCACCACTGCCAATTCATAGTTATCGATAGTGATAACTGGTGCAGCACCCACATCCTGACTCAGCACATTCATTTTCTTTAGACTTATTGTGAGGCCAAAGTCCTTGCATGCTTTAGTGAAGCGATTCATCAAGCTCTGAAGCTCCTGTTGGCTTTGAGTGACGACTGCAGCATCATCAGCGAACAACAAGTCTCTTATAGTGACCCTTCTGATTTTTGTTTTTGCCTTCAGCCTTGAAAGATTAAACAGACGGCCATCTGACCTAGTGAACTAATATTAATTTGTTAAACCTGACCTAAATTCTAATGTTACATTAGCAATATTTATGTCTAGATTTGTTTTGTAGTGCTGTGAGAAATAAAAGGTCAAGGTAGTCCCAGAGCAGATACTGCCGTAGGGGAGTGAAGAGTTAGACACTTCGCTATACTAGATCCAGCTTTGAGAGGTGGGGTGACCAGTTCCCTTCCTAGATACCTTTGCCTTTCCTAACTAAAGAGCAGAATCAGGTACCCATTTACAGCTGGGTAGACTGCAGCTAGATGCCACTGTGTTTTTAAGCCAGTACCTTTGCCGCAAGAGGCCAGCGCTCAAACCACTTTGCCAACTGGACGCTCTGCTGTGAGAATACATAACTAAACTGGGGCAGCTACTTAAAAGCCTATGCTTTCCTTGCATATGTGATACAGAGATGTCTCAATATTTATGTACAGGCAAACCCCACTTTGCTCATACGAGTGTTTTAAATTGTGACTGTACGCTGAGTATCCGACAGCTGCCTTGTTGATATGACGGTTTAGCGACACGACGCTGCCGACTTCCCAGATTCCTGCTGAACTAAGTTTGTTAACCCTTTCGCAACGATGGGTTTTTCATTCCAAATGACAACACCATTTTCAGCTTAGTTCGTTCTCCTGAACGACAGGATAATTGTAATTTTAGGGGTCATATTTTTAATTTGACTTTAAACAGTTTATCTTAAAAGGAAACCCATTAAAAGTATATTCTGAACCAGACTACACAAACTCTGACCCTGAATCTGGGTAATCTTTACATTTAGTGCCGTCGAGTATGTATAATATGTGTATTGAGTCAGCATTAGAATTAGGGTAACCTTAAACCTAACCTCAACCTTAACTCTAAATGGTACGAAAATACACATATTAAACATACTCGACGGCACTAAAGGTAAAGATTATCAGAATCTCAGTAAAAAGAGTTGTCAGAATCATTCAAGTTGAATAAATTCAACTCAAACAAGAATTTTCATGCTCTTTTTCCACAAGATGTTTATGGTTCGGCGGTATGGCAGCGTCCATGTTTGTGAACTTTCGCTTTGGTAAAATCACTTATCAGTTCTACTGTATTCGCTAGCAGTAAAATATTTTGTTCGTTTCAAGCTCAGTGGCCAGATTTTTTAATGCTGAATCTGATTATGCCCAGCAATTGCCGATACGGTAGTAAACAGAAGAGTTCTGGTGCTTTTAAAATAGGACGTACGCCGTACGTCATATAGGTGAATTGGAACGAGGTATCGCGCTACTTCCGTGACGTACGCGGTACGGCACAGCGACAAAAATTGTGAAGATTTATGCCGTATGGCGTACGTCATACTGGTGCTGAAAGGGTTAACAGACACGGTACGTGGTGCATCTCTATGTTACGCTCTGTGATTTAATGAATTATAAACTGTTTGTAACTATTATTTTCTTTTACTGCTGGCGATAAAATATAAAATGAATGAATGATGGCAGATAAAAGTGAAAAGAGGGGTTGTAAGGTAATAACATTAGATACACAAATTCAAAGTATTAAATTTAGCGATGACAGTGTATCGAACAGTACGATAGGTCAAAAGCTAAACATACCTCGCACTACTGTTGTTCCTGTCATTAACTCTTTAAGTCCCAATCGACTTTATAAAGGTTCAGGGGTTAGACGCGCTTGGCCCAATCGACTTTAAAAAGCCTTTAGTATATGTGCCTCTGTTTGAGACTGTTTCTAATTATAACTACCCACAAACCACCCAAAACGTCATTTCCGACTGCAAGTACATTCTTTTAAATACCGCACGTGTTTAAGAGTGAACGTGTTTCTGTTTTGAGATATTTATTTTAGATTTTTAAAGTGATTTTTTTAAGTGCATATCCTCCATTTTACCTTGAATAACTAATCATTTTTTTTAAGCGCATATCCTCCATTTTACCTTGAATAACTAATCATTTTTCAATGAAAGCTTTTATACTTGTAGCACAAGAGTAAAGTACATCCAATTACCTTCAGTTTCATATACAACAACAAAGTTATTTATGCATTTGAACATTTTTAAAAATTATTTCCAAACAACAACAATAAAAACGCACTGGGCTGTGGCAAAATCGCATGCTTCATTTACGTCAGTTATGTACATATAAGATGATTGCAGTACAGTACATCCATCGACAAGTGAAAAAAGGCAATGATTCGCTTTACGACGAAATTCGCTTTAAGACAACGATCTGAAATCTATCATGTAAAAGTGTTTGCGCATGTACAATTGGATGAATATATCTCTCTGAGTATCTTAGTATGTATACTGTGTCCTAAACAATATAGGCTTTCTTAATAAGAATGGTCGGCAACGACATCCCTTTTTGGTCAGGTGAAACCTAGATGATCTTCCCTTCTTCTACCTAGAGACCCCTGTAATTAAAGACCCACCAGGAACTAGAGACCCCTGTAATTAAAGACCCACCAGGAACTAGAGACCCCTGTAATTAAAGACCCACCAGGAACTAGAGACCCCTGGGAACAAATGACCCCTGTGAACTAGAGACCCCTGTAACTAAAGACCCACCAGGAACTAGAGACTCCTGGAACTAGAGACCCACTGGGAACTAGAGACCCACTGGGACCTAGAGACCCCTGTAACTAAAGACCTACCAGGAACTAGAGACCCCTGTAACTAAAGACCCACCAGGAACGAGACCCCTGTAACTAAAGACCCACCAGAAACTAGACCCCTGGAATTAGAGATCCACTGGGAACTAAAGACCCCTGTAACTAAAGACCCACCGGAACTAGAGACCCCTGTAACTAAAAACGCACTAGAACTAGAGACCCCTGGAACTAGAGACCCACTGGGAACTAGAGACCCCTGGGAACTAGAGACCCCTGTAATTAAAGACCCACCAGGAACTAGACCCCTGGAACTAGAGACCCACTGGGAACTAGAGACCCCTGGGAACTAGAGACCCCTGTAACTAAAAATGCACCAGGAACTAGAGACCCATGGAACTAGAGACCCACTGGGATCTTGAGACCACTGGGAACTAGAGACCCCTGGTAACTAGAGACCCCTTTACTAAAGACCCACCAGGAACTAGAGACCTCTGTAACTAAAGACCCACCAGGAACTAGAGACCTCTGTAACTAAAGACCCACCAGGAACTAGAGACCCCTGTAATTAAAGACCCACCAGGAACTAGAGACCCCTGTAACTAAAGACCCACCAGGAACTAGAGACCCCTGGGAACTAGAGACCCCTGTAACTTCTTCTTCTTCTTCTTGCGATCGCATCTTTGATGATTACACCGTCAGACGAGTTCTCATGATGAATTCGACTGTTGTTTGAAGTTCCTCTTTAACTCCATATAGCTTTGAGTTTAGTGTTGAGTCATTCGGCCAGTATATCTTTCTTAACTGGTCATACAGAGGACAGTCCTGTAGAACATGCTCAGCAGTTTGTTCGTTTAATCCACATGTGCACAATGGTGAAGCAGACAATCGTAGCTTGTGCATGTGTTTATTCAGTTTGTTATGCCCTGTCCTGAGTCGAAAAATAGTTATCTGTCCCTGCCGGTCGAGAGTGTGATAGTCGTCTTTGGGTTGGTTCTGTTCTCTTCTGATAGTCTGGATAGCTCTCTTTTTCTCAAAGTATGTGCCTTCATTATCTTCTTGTTCACATTCTCCTCCCTTTTTTGCAAGTTTATCTGCCTTTTCATTTCCGGGTACACCACAATGAGATGGTACCCACTGAAGTATGGTTCTCTTTTTGGCAGCTACCTGGTTTAGTTCATTTCTCAGATGCGGGAGTTTACCACCCTTGAGAGCTTGCAGGACAGACAGTGCATCTGTGAGGATGACTACCTGGTGGCAGTCAGAGTTGGTGTTATAAATCATATTTGCAGCTTGCTCTAGAGCTTGAACCTCAGCTGTATAGTTGGAACAGAATTTACCAGTGGGAATGTGCCTAGTCTCATAGTTGTTGTCAGGATATGAGATAAAGATACCGGCACCTCCATTCCTAACAGCATTAGTTGCTGATCCATCTGTATAGGCATGTATCCATGATTGATCGGGATAGCTTTCTTGGATCATACTCAATGGAGCAGTTCGTTTTTGCAGATCATTATACTCACATCCACTTGTGAGACCACTGACTGATGTATTAATTTGGAGGGCACTGCTGGCCTGCTCCCATGGTACAGGGTATAGGGTGGGCTTCAGTGGTGTTGTCTTCATGGATAGGTCCTCTTGATGCTGTCTTATAAGTCTTTTCCCCCGATGCACAAAGCTGCTACGCTTTAGACGTCCCAATGCCAGATCATCTAGTCTTGCCTTCATTGGTTGCATTGGCATACTGTTGTACTTTTCCATCTGGATCATGGTTTTTGTGTCTCTTCTATGGGACAATGTCTGTAATCCAGCAACCTTCTGCATCTCTGTTATTGGTGTAGTTTTCATGGCTCCTGTAATGAGCCTGAGAGCTTGATTTTGCACCCTGTCCAAAGACTGCAGATGTGAGTTAGCAGCTGATGACCATGCTGCTGAGCTAAACTCTAAGTGTGGTCTTATTACTCCATTATAAATCTTCTTTAGATTTCGTTCATTTGCTCCCCAGTTGGTACCTGCTAATTTTCTGAGTATGCCTAGTCGTCTTCGGGCCTTTCCTTCTGCGTTTTCAATATGCTTATTCCATGTAAGCCTTTGGTCAAATGTCACCCCAAGATAGGTGGGGTAGCTTTCTTCCTTGATCACGGTTGTCCCTAGGTGTATGTTAGCTGATTTGTCCTTGGGGGCGAGGGAGAACAGTGTTGTGGAGGTTTTGTCTGTGTTTATTGTGATAAGCCATTTCTCTGCCCATGACACTAGCATGTCTGCTGCCCGCTGCATTCTATAATTTGCTGTGGTGACATTTTCATCAGCGCACCAGAGTACTAGGTCATCTGCATATAAGGCAGCTTTAACTCCTGCAGGGAGATCTTTCACCAGGTCATTGATGTAAACAAGGAAGAGTGTTGGGGAAATTACTCCTCCTTGAGGTACCCCCTGATGGAGCAACACTTTTCTGCTCTGCAGACCGTCAAGAGTGACTCTAGTTCTCCTGTTATGCAAGTATGACTGGATCCATTTCATCATGTTGCCTTGGATTCCACTTCTCCTAAGTTTTGCAATGAGGCCATCTTTCCACACCTTGTCAAAGGCCTGCTTGAAGTCGACCCAGATCGTTAGGACCTTTTTCTTCTCCTGGAAGGCATCTTCTATTGCTTGAGACAAGTAAGTAACTTGGTCTTCTATACTGTAGCATTCTCTAAATCCAGCTTGTTCCGGCACCAGGATCTGCTCAGACTCTAAATACCATTTCAATCTGTGGTTGACTATTCGCTCCATAGTCTTCCCAACACAGCTTGTGAGACTGATTGGCCGGTAACTTGCAGCCTCGGTCTTACATTTCCCTTTCTTTAGTATGGGTATTGTGATGGCTTCTCTCCATACTTGGGGTACCGTTCCTTTCAACCAGCTGTGGTTGAATATCTCAAGCAGTTTTGTCTTTGCTGCTGAGCTCAGATTTACTAGCATTTCGTTGCTGATTTTGTCTGGGCCGGGTGACTTTTGAAACTTAAGCTTGGAAATAGCCTTCTGTAGTTCTCCTAGTGTGATGGGTTCCCTCATTGGGGCAGGAGTATCTGTCTGTCCCATGGTTGCCAGTATTTCTTTTCTTATCTCTCTCTGATGATCTATGTTAATGGGTAAGTTGCTTTCTGAACTGTATCTTCTAGCAAACAAGTCTGCAGCTTGTTTTCCTCTGAAAAGTTTGCCACCTTCATCCAATGTGATAGTCTGCCTAGGTGAGGAACGCTCTTCATTTAGAGACTTGACTAATCTCCAAAGTTTCCTGCCGTCTTTCTCAAGGTTCAGCGATGCCGTTTTAGTTCTCCAGCTTTTCCGTTTTTCTTCTAGCTTTGTTCTCTGAAACTCTGCTACAGCCTTTTTCCATTTGTTGTGAGTTTCAAGTGAAGGCTGAGACTCTGCATCCTTTCTAGCCCTGTCCATGGCTTCCTGACGTTCTTGGAGTGTGCTGGACCAGTATGGTATGTAGTTACGCCGGCATCCTTTGGGAATGGTTTCTTTTGCAGCTTGTAGTATGCATCTGTTGAAGTCTTTTACCACTTCATTAATGTCTCTGTTCTGTACTTTGAGGGTAGACAGCAGCGTGTTCACCTGATGCCTGAATAAACCCCAGTTGGCTTTTTTGTAGTTCCATCTTGTAATGGCTGGGCCTGTACTGAGAGTTGCACTCTGGACAGTAAGAAAGATTGGGCGATGGTCGCTTCCCCCTAGCTGGTCTCCTACTTCTCTACTAATAGATCCAGCTATATCTGGTGTGGAGAAGGCAAGATCTGGTGTTGAAGTTGTGTGCCATCCTCTGGAGTAGAAGGTAGGAGTATCTGTGGCATTATTGACTAGGATTAGGGAGTGATCATCTTGCCAAGTTTCAACCTCTTCACCTCTGTGATCCAGATGGTTATAGCCCCAGCCCTGGGAGTGGCTATTAAAGTCTCCAACTGCTATAAAGTTGGTGGCTGGTACCTGTATAGAGCTGAGACTCAGGGGTTTGTTGTTCGGACAGTAATAGTTCAGGAGTTCTATTTCCATCTTGTCTACCTTTATCTGCAACAGCTGATATTCTGATCCATCCATGAAGGTTTTCCTTTCGTGTGCAGGAATGTTATTCCTTACAAGAGTAAGTACTCCTCCTTTTCGTCTATCTTTTCTGTCGGATCTGAAGCATTGATATCCCCTTATTTTAAAGGTTTGATCTGCTTTCAAGTGAGTCTCTTGGATACAGCAAACACTGACTTGCTTCTCATACAAGATGTTTTCCAGCTCTGTCTTTTTGCTGTATCCAGCCTGCTTGCTGTTCACTCCCTCTGCATTCCAGTGCATCATGACAAGTGGCACTCTGGGTTTCTCTTTTTCTGTTTTGTTTTGGTCAGTAGTTCTCCTCTGCCGTCTGCTGACTCCACAAGACGGTCTAGAGGGTCCTCCAGTAGCTGAGGGTGGGCTCTGTCGAGGCTCAGAGCCCGGCACTGCACCTGCCTGGTGGAGCTCCACAGGGCGAGCACCAGTACGAGATTTATTTGACGGTGTACTCTCCATAGAAAAAAAAAAAAGCGAGTTGCGTGATACTGTGGTTTCCGGTGCGCCTTCTGGCCCAGTATCTATGACTTTAGCACCTGTTCAACGGGAGAGTGGGCTCATCCCTAATCTGTTTATGTTCCCAGTAGTAGACTATTCGCAAGCAGCCTGGGGGTGTCACTGCTCTGCGCGGACCTTGTTTACCGAGGCGGCGTCCGAGCTCGTATGGTGAAAATATGGTTGCATTATCTTCAAAATAGCCCTGTCTTTCCTGCCATCCTGCAACTTTGAGTTAGGGAGTTCTGAGCTCCAGTCTCTTTCCCAGGCATTTTATCCTGGCCTGGCACGCATACAGAGGACCCCACTTCTGGTTCTAAGTTAGCAGTTGGGGACAGGTGGGGTAGCACACTGTGCATTCCCCGTCATCCAGGGGGCTCTCCAACTATGCAGAGCTTGCACAATGCTGTGCTCTGGTTCTGGGCTCACCCAAGGAATCCTCACGTCCTGCACAGAGCCACTTCCAGATACCCACCACCTGCCAACCCCCCATTGTAGAAATCTCCTGCATGCGGCCATCCAGTCAAGAGCCAGTATTAAGTCTGGTGCCCAAGTGATTCCCCCCAAGCTCAGTGTGCAATTCTGGGTTCTCATCATGCTGCAACACAGGGGGGATTGTGATGCTCAGCCATCTCTCTCAACTCTGCACCGATAAATGACATCGGGGACTTAACTGTGTCTCAGTACTGGGAGGCCCCGTTTCCGGGTACACCACACACAGCCAGTTGAGGCAACGGTCGCCGTGGGCGTGTCTTCAGTGGGGAAGTTGTGGAGTCTTCCTGTCCATGTTCTTGCACATCCTAACACTGCCCGCAAGACATCGGAGGTTTGGAGAGTGGCCTTCTCTGCTTTTTTGAGCCGGGGTGGGCTCCCCGGGCAAGTCTCGATGGGGATCGGGACGTGTCCACGCGCCAGTGGGCCCAGCATCGGCCACATCTGTTGGAGGACTTGCTCTGCCAGGTTTGAGTTAGTAAATTCCAACTTTGTCATCTTCTTGGCATTGTGATGCTGGGGTGCCTGTGGATTTCCTAACGCCCCGGGTAGAAGCCAGAAGTGTACTGTGCCAGCTCTGGGGGAGATAAAGGGGGTGTTTCTGCGTCTCCTTGTGATACGTAGCCAAGGTAGGGCTCACAGTGCTCTTTCCCCGCCACCAAATTGCCTGCTGGTTACGCCGAGTTCTCCGAGGCTCTAGGCATGTGACCTAGAGACCCCCAGGAACCCCTGGGAACTAGAGACCCCTGTAATTAAAGACCCACCAGGAACTAGACCCCTGTAATTAAAGACCCCTGGGAACTAGAGACCCCTATGAACTACAGACCCCTGGGAACTAGATACCCACTAGGAACTAGAGACCCCCTGGAACTAGAGACCCCGGGAACTAGAGACCCCCTGGGACTAGAAACCCCCTGGGACTAGAGACCCACTGGGAACTAGAGACCCCTGGTACTAGAGACCCATCAGGAACTATAGATTCCCTGGATCTAGAGACCTACCAGGAACTAGAGACCCCTGGAACTAGACACACCAGGAACTAAAGACCCACTGGGAACTAGAGACCCCTGGAATTAGAGACCCCCTGGAACTACAGATCCCTGGGAACGAGAGACCCCAGTATTTTTGTTAAATACTTGCTGTTCAACATATTGTTACTCTGTTAAATAAACATTTCATGATTTTTTTTCTCTGCATTGTTTTTGATGAACTATTCTGATAAAGAACAATTTTCTGCAACATAAAATCTGTATACATCTCCAGGAAATATAAACTTCTGATGAATTCAAGAAAACCAGACTTACCTTGTGATAGCAGGAAGTGTGACTACTTCACCTGCTGCGATGGCAGCATTGAAACAGTTGGCACCTTCAGTTTCCAGAGCCACAACAGGCACATCACTCCAGCCTACTTTTCTCATGCCCTGTACCACACCATTTAAGAGTCCGCCTCCTCCAACACTTGTAATGACTACATCTGGTTTGGTTTCCATCTGCTGCCCAGCTTCAATGATCATGCTGGAGTGACCTTCCCTTCATAAAGCATAAATTGTTATAATAACTATCAGGCTTACAGCTAGCAAAAATAAATCTGTATATTTATCACAAACATCAAACATTTTTTCTACGTTCAGTTTATAGTCATGCTAAATCTGCAGGTCTGTCGCCAGGACAAAGTCCACAGTCCTTTCTAGGTCAACACGTCAGCCCCATAGCTTCTGCTTGAGCTCAGCACCACATGGTCAGGTCAGACGTCATGGGTCATCATGGGTTAGGCAGTTTTGGAGAATGTGTTCGGGGGTCTAGATTCTAGTTTCACATGGACATTCATTTGTATGAGATATTCTGAGGCAATAGCGATGGCTCAGTATCACACATTTAAAACCTAACAGAATTAACTCTGCACAATAGTCTGCTGTCTAATGTTAAACAACAACATGATCAACTTTTTTTTAAAGTAGCAACAAAAATAACATTATTTGGTGTCCAAGCTAGCCAGTGAGGAATTTTGTTGCTTGCGCATGAATTCCAGGTTAGACTGTTAGCCTAAAACCAGATGTGAGGATACTCTAAATGCATGCTGAGCCAGGACAAAATACCTACAAAAGAAACTGGAACTCATAACTCCAATTTAACAAGTTGTGAAATGGCAGAAAAGTCACAGGAAAACCACAGATCTACAATGCCAAGGAAATACATTTGGAATTGTCTGCAAAAGAGCGACAAACTCAGCAACTTTCGTTAAATAACAACCTGGTTTTTAGTTTTTTTTTTTACAAAGAGAATCAAGCTAAGTATTTTAAATGGCTCAACTTTATCTATACCACAGCTCAAGTGAACTCTAGATCTAATCTGGATAATAAATGCTAATAAAAACTGGAGAAAACAAGATAACTGCATAGGGGTCTGTTTAGTTTGGGTCTTGAAAATAAGAAATAGGCTGGACTAAGTTCAGCCATGTGTAGTCCTAGTAGTACATCTTTACTTAAATAAATGCCATGTTTCTCAGAGTACAAAAACTTATATCACAAAAGCTTGTATGCACGTCTGTGCCCAAGACCTTCCAACTATTAATCCTTTAGGTGGTACAGGATTCATGTAGTTGAGCCAGGCTCTCATTCATAATGGATCAAAATGAGGGAACATGAACTTTAACAACAAGCTGCCACATCCTATCACAATTTCCAGAAATGCAAAGAAGGAAGCTGACTCCATTAGGCAAGACCTAGTGCCTGAGATTCAGTGTGCACTGATCAAGGACCTTGTTCAGCAATCACAAACGAGTGGATTGATAATTATAGAATTATAGCAAAATGTTGCATGTAACTCTTACAACAAATCATTATTTATCAGCAAAATGAGCAAAAACAACAGAATTCTGTGCATAGTTCATTTTTCACCAGACAGAAAAACTGAGGAATGTATCCAAACTTGAAGGCCATTTTATATACAGTATTATCTGTGTAGGTACCTGTACACCTCACAGTGGAGTAAAACGTAACAGACAGTGTTTAAAGCTTAAATGAATGCACTAAACATTGATTATACTCACCAGAGGTCAGGATGTTCAAAAGCTGGAACATACAAAGAACCTAAAGAAAGTAAATAACGGGACAAATTAACTAAATATGCTGAATCACTGTAAAAAGAATACAACATAGTACAACAGGCTGATTGAAAAGTCATTTGTTATTTTTACACTGCTATATGCTCACTTGTATCCCCTAGATATACATGAAAGAAATGTTAAAACATTGCGCAATAACAGCCATTTGACAAATACTTTTTTGTTGTTTTTTTAATATTCCCAGAAGCAAAACAAAGTCTAAAATTGCCCACTATGAAATCATGTATTGAACAAACAGTATCTTTGAACTATAATGTTAATGTGATGAAGCACTTTATGTAATAAACTGGCAGTAGTTGTCTTTACTGCGATGTTTGTTTCATAAAAATTAGCTTTTTAATCACCCTGTAGTTTTATTAACTTAAACTTTTTATTTTTTGTAACCAGGTTTTCATTATTAATCGTACAAAAATATATTTTTTTAATATTTAAAATTAGGAAATTAACTTTCCCAAGTGTTTCCCCTGTGATCACCAAAGATTTCCCCATATTGTGCCAAAAATAATTTAAAAGTCATCCCTGACAAAACACATCACTACCTTATACAATTCTAAATAAAAATTTCTGGTGTCACTATTGTTTTCAAAATTTCAAGAACCAAACAAATGTGACTATGTTGTTTGTTATGTGCTTAGTTATAGCTCAAAGACAGAATTTTTCTTTAAATTCAACCACATTTTCTGAAGAATTCTTTGTTTAAATCACATCAAACTTTAAGCATGCTCTCATGGTTACTGTACTAACCTGGCTGCTTACTGAGCTCCTGGGCTAACTTCTTGGACTCATCATAAACATCTCCATGGACCCTCACTTCTGCACCCTGAAAGATTCAGTTCCTACAAGTTTTAATCAATCACAAATGAATAATAACAGAACAGGAGATCAAAAGTATGTCACAGAAGCCACACAAAATCTACACGGTGGTTGAAAAATCACTCCAATTTTCAACACTGTGCTGAGTGTCTAGAAAACAATAACATAGAGCATTTCCTACTAAAATGTAGGAAGTATGAACAACAGAGAAAACCAATATAAGATTATTTACAGGCATGCAATTCATCCATAACAGTGGAAAAGGTGTTGAGAATAGACAGACCTAGAGAACTGCACAATATAGTAAAACAGTATATAACACGAACTAAAATTAATATATACGGATCAATGATAGTGTGAGGATAAGGGGTAGTTTGATGGGGTGCTTGTGTGAATTTTCTTCTCTTTCTTTTTCTTTGATCTTTAGCCACCGACTGTCAAAGCACTCAGTGGCCATCACAAATGGTGGCATCTTGTAAGGGAGCAACAAACTGCTTCCACTTTGCTTAGTCGGTGGCCTTCTTTTATGCAGTGCCCCAGCTCTGGTTCATTCTTTGCATCTCTGCCTCCACAGTTCTCCGCCAGGTTGTTTTTGGTCAGCCTCTCTTTCACTTTTCTTCAGGGGTCCACAGCATAGCTGTTCTTGTGATGGCATCTGGGTCTCTTCTGAGGACGTGGCCAACCCAACTCCAGCGTCTGCCAGCTATGATGGCGGGCATGTCCTCTTGGTTGCTCCGAGTAAGCAGTTCTTGATTAGTGATGGTATTCAGCCAAAAGATTTGGAGAATTTTCCTTAGGCAGATTGTGTGGAAAGAGGACAATTTTGATATTTCCTTCTCTGTTACTCTCCAGCATTCCGCACCATAGAGAAGCACAGAAAGTACACAGCTCTCATATAATCTTAATTTGGTGTTTGTGCTGTACTGAGAGGACTTCCAGATGTTGTTTAGACTAGCAAAGGCTGTTCTCACTTTATTCATTCTGTTGTTGACATCTTTGCTTGATCCGCCACATGGTGTTACTATGCATCCTTGGTATAAATGTGTCTGTTTGTTCCAGCTTCTGGTTCCTTATAGTTATGGGCTCAGGACTACCCACACTGAGTGTCATGACCTTGTTCTTCTTTAGACTTATGTTCAGACCCACCAGCTGGCTATATTTATTCAGTCTGTTTTTTCTTGAATATGTTAATGCGAATGTGCGAGTAGTGCAATGTCATCTGCATATTCCAGATCTTCCAGTGCAGAAAACGTTGTCCATTTTATTCCTCTTGGACTACCCTTCGTTGTCTTGTGCATCACCCAGTCTATGGCTGTCAAAAATAAAGTGGTTGATGATGGGCATCCCTGTCGTACTCCTGTCTTCACCTCAAAAGTTAGGTTGCTCTGCCCAACACTACAAGTAAAGTTAGCATAATAATAATAATAATAATATTAATAGCCCCTTCAGTCATAACTGACTATGGGAATGCGCCCCTGACAGTAAAGTTAGCATAGTGGCTATTTATTATGGAAACAATGCAGCTGAGAATTCCAGAAGCCCTCAGTATTTTCCATAGGCTGCCCCTGTGTATTCTGTCAAAAGCCTTTTCAAAATGAACAAAGTTAATGCATAGCTGTCTCTGTCATTCTGAGCACTGCTCTATAATGTTCCTGTGGGTGAATTTATAGTCTGCATATCTTGTGTTCTTTCTAAAGCTCGCTTGTTCTTTCTTCAGTTTATGGTCTACTTCTTTTGAAATCCTGCCTAGTATTTTACTGGGAACTGAGAGAAGAGTAAGTCCTCTCCAGTTGTTGCAGTCTGCAAGGTCGCCCTTCTTGGGCAATTTGACAATTATTCTTTTATTCCACTCTACTGGTGTTGTCTCTGTTTTCCAGACTTGTGCAAATTTTGGTTCTAATAGTTCTGCTGCTAGTCCAAGGTCTGTCTTAAATGACTCAGCATTTAAATTGTTGTGACCATGAGTTTTTCGGTTCTTTAACCCTTTGATAGCTGTGATGATTTCTTCCCTTCGGGGAATGTCTGTATTTACGTCTAGATCATTTTCAGCCTCAGGAAGATTTAACTGTGTCCCTGGTGGTTCCTTGTTCAGTGTTTACCCAGCTGCAATGGGTACCTCCGAAATCGGCGAGTATTTGCCTGAATGGCGAGGGACACCTGTCTCTGTACAAGAAATAAAGGGATACTCACGTAAAATCAATGTCAGGTTAGACATAAATAATAACCTGAGATTTCGCCTCGAGTATTAGCGGGCGTACGAAAAAAAAAAAAAACTAACGTAATATTGTTTGCACCCCGTTTTCCACTGCTTGTGTGAATGATGGCAGATAATTGGTGGATTGGGTGTCATCTCGGACATCCTCCGGGCTTTCTCACCCCTTTTCATCTTGCTAACAACAGGGCAGGTATGAGAGACTTTTTTTGTCTGTGTTTTTTATTTTGTTTGCTTTTTGGGGGTTATTTTTGGGGGAGGGGAGAGGGGGGGGGGGGCGCGCACACAAACATTCACACAATTTTACAGTTTTGATTTACTATATTTGGACTGAGTAGAGATACTATATTTAGATATCAGAAATCTAATATTGTTATTGTTATTGTTGAATAGAATCGGCATCATTGCACTCCGGGCAAACCCATAGGTGCTCAGTCTCCCTCAGTATATGTCGAAGAGTGTGAATGCTAACTGTTCCTGTAGCTCGCTGGTTATAAACATGATGGATGCATCCTCTCATACGTCCATCTCTGCCTGATGTTTGATGCCAAATTTCAACAATCTTAACCTTGATGATTCATCAAATTTTATTATCTTGAATTTAATACACTATATATCCTTATTACAACCCATCAAGGGTTGAATGGAATACTTTATCTTTTAAAAAAAAAAACATTTTAAATTTTAAAATTGTTATTTCTTCACACTTATTCTTTCTTCTTCTTTGTTCATCCTGAAAAGGAGACGTTGGTTGCGTTGTGTCCATTTACAGCGAAGCTGCGATATTTGCGCCTTTCGGCCGACACATGCAACTTCAGCACAGCATTTTTGTGACCGGGTTAGCCTTCCCTCTTCGATCCCTACTCACTCAGCCAGACTGCAGTGATGCAGCCTGTTTCCAGGACCACCACTTGGAGGTGGAGTAGGGTCTTGGTCAGCTCTAGTTCGCTGGCCCTGACGCAAGCAGTCTAGCTATGGGTTGCTAACTGCATTCCTCACTGTTGACGCGTCTTAGGTCCCACACTTATTCAACTAATGTATATGAAAGAAAAACATCAAAATAAAGACAATTAACTGTTAGTTTATTACATAAGATGCTATGTGACATTAACATGACAACTCATTGTGAGATCCTGTTTGTTCTACACATAATTTCATAAAGGGCAGCAACTTTTACTATTTCTTGTGAAGTCAGTTTGTTGACTGTTTTAGATAACATTTTGTTTCTGAGAATTAAAAATTAAAACACAACTTATTTGTCAAATATTGGTTATTATTCGTTATTTTGACATTTGTTTCTAGCATATCCAATGTATAAAAGCGAGGACATAAAAATTTAAAATACAAAGTAACTTTTCAATTGCCAGGTAATATATCAGTAAAGAAAGAACTGGCAAAATATATGCACTGACAACAAAGCATGAAATATTGTACTGAGCTCACCATTTAATTTGACCTCACTTAAGCCAATTTTTACTTAAATTGAAGCAATTCGTGCAGTCCTGGGTTGTTGTTTAACTAGGGCTGCTGAGCTTCCCACTCTTTTGTAATCAATACCAAGTTGAAGACTTCTTGGTATTATCTATACTGTAGATCTAGGCTATTCCTGTAGCTGTTCTGCCATGTCAAAGTGTGCTGAGTTGAAGTTATGAGCTCCAGTTTCTCCAACTTGGCTTGCATTTAAAGGATTGTCACATCTGATCCAAAGCTAGGAGTAAGAAGCACAGGGCATACTGTGCATTCCTCACCATTCAACTATGCAGAGCTAAAATACTGTGCTCTGGATCCTACTGCATGCAGTCAACCAGGTCAAAACCAAAGAATTACGCCTGGGACTCAAGTGATTTTTCCAAGCTTACTGTGCAATGCTGGGTTCTCAACAGGTTTCACCACAGGAGGAATCCCTGGAAGTGTGTAGATGATTTCAAGAGTCAATGAGAGTGTAATTAGCCTCACAGAGGTTCACTTCCACATATGTATATTGTAGCATTGTGCACAGGTGGTGGTCATATGACTCCAGATGGGTAGCTATTAAACGACGTTTTTTTTTTAAACAACAAAGTTGTCTACTTCTATAGGCTGAAATATTCCAGAAAGCTGATCCTAATATTCTGCCTCAACCCAAATTTAGACCATTCAGCTAAGTTTCTTCAATTTAACAAGGCTAAATTATTTAACAAAAGAGATACATAGAGCAGTTTATTTTTTTTAAAGCATGCTCAGACAGGGTAGTCATAAGAGTCCCATACCTTAACTTTTAAATCCTGACAACGCTACTCTTATATAATTAATAGATCATTAAGCCACTAAATAATGTGTACATTTTTATAATCACTCTCAATCAATCAATATCCTTTAGCTCCCCAAGGAGCATCGACCTTAACAAACACAGGCTAAGTCCTCTGTGCCATCCACTCAAGCTCTTTCCACGTTTTCCATAATCACTCTATTACATATTTAACCTGTGATCCACGAACCCCTTGGAGGTCCATAGATGAATTCTAGGGGACCCATGTAAATAATCTGAGGGAACCCATGTAAATAATCTGAACTTGTAAATTAAAGTTTCTTTATGTGCACTTTTTCCAAGAGGGCGTCCATACCCTTCATCGGATAACCAAAGGGGTCCTTGGCACACACAAAAAAACAATTGTTAAAAAACCCTGCTCTACAACAAAGTTTACCAGGTGCCTGAGCTGATCTGCAACAAAGTGTGGAGTGGTGCTGGGTAGAACTATTGTACATGGAATGTTTAACTGCTTTGATGCATGTGCTGCTGCCAGACCAGCATTTCCCCCTGAAGCACAGTAGACATGTTCACAGGAACCATTCTGTATTGCCTGTAATTACAAGAAACAGCATGTTCTATTAGAGTGTATCAAAATTTCCTTGTTTGATAAAACTTTCACAACCATCTTTTTATTTTAAATACTGTTTATTCTCATGAGAATAACCTTTGAAAAATTGTCCTAATGTGAGGAAGCTCTATCGCAGCGGAAGGCAACCCAGTAGCTGTGGAATCTACTTTGAAACACTGACCTCTCTAAAGATCTACCTTGATAAATTTAGGGGGTCGAGTGGCTAAGAGGTATGGTGTCCGCCTCGAATTCTAAAGGTGCCAGGTTCGATTCCCAGTAGAGGGAATATAATTTTTGGAAATTTTTTTTCCAGAACTAGTGGTCCATAATGATGTCATTCTCCCCCCTGGTCTCCTGGGTAGTGAGATCGGATGCCTAGCCTTCTTGGATAAGGGCGAAAAAATAGGAGGTCTTGTGTGCACGTTGTGCACATTAAAAATCCCTCACCAGTTGGAAATCGTAAAGAGTAGGCCACAATGGCCGCGGCCTTGGCAAAATTTAAAAATTAGAAACCTACCCACCACAAAAATATGTATAGAATGTGTGATTCCTGTATACACACATTGGGATTCTTCCAGGTGCCATGGAATCGTGCAATCTGCTGAGATCCTCCTTGTGTGATCTAAGGGAGATCGGAGCACTAATGGAGTTTTCCGTGTGAAATGAAGATAGTCCTTAAAACCAAAACTAAACCAAACTACGTTGATAAAATTCATGTCTGTTTTCAAGTTTCAAAGTATTTGAAATTTGGAATATGTGCAACCTGTATGTAACTTTTATCTCTGCTAAACGTCCTGCTTCCAGCAATTCCAACGGCAGAATTTTGAATATTCAAACTGATACTTTAGCGACAGATATCTTTATTCCAAGAAACGATCCTGTTCCTGTTTTATGCAGTTCACAAATCAAGTGAATTTATTAAGCTGTTGTTATTGATCCAGTGGTGCTTTGGCTCTCGCCCTTCGGCTCAATGCCATGTAGTGATATCTGCATGTTTTTGCAAGTTGTTTTGTTTCTCCATACAAGGTGTTCCACTTATCTGGCCTCGGAGGAAGAAACATTTCCTAACATCATCGAGTGCTGGGCACTCAAAGAGGCGGTGGTCAACAGTTTCGTAGGGGTGGTTACATAGCTGGCACTCTGGAGTGTGTTGTGGTTGGATTCTGTTTAGGTGATGATTGTTGAGTGGTATATGTTGAGTTCTGAGCCAGAAAACGGTGCTCTGATCCCTCCTTGTAAGATGGGCGATGCTGTCATTAGGATCAGGGCTGGTCATATGTCTGTAAGCCTCTCTCCCAATGTTTCCCATGGCCCATTAGTTCAGCCAAGTTTCTTTCTTGTTCGTATGAGTGATTTGGCTGTTTGGAGAGTTGTTGCTGTGAGTGGTTATTCTTGTCTTATTTTATTAGGCTAAATCGTGGGTTTTCACAAGGAATGCTTAAAAGTAACTTTAATACCGGGGAAAACGCTTACAAATACTGGTTTATTTTTTTTTCCCTCTGCTGTCACCTAGATATCCACCAAATCATCCGCTATGATCTATCAATAGATTGGGGGCGACCAGTTCCCCACCTCTGCTCTACAGGCATGATAAAGGTAAAAGTAGTTCCATTGCAGATACTGGTGTAGGGGAGTGAAAAGACTTCACTATGCTAGGTCCAGTTTTATGAGGTGGGGGGTGATCAGTTCCTTTTCTTGCTGCCTTTGCCTTTCCTAACTCTTTCTTACTTGCTCATTCCTCTTCTACCGTGAGGTGTAGAAGTTTGGAAGAGAGAGCGCCATACTATCCTTTCGGCTGTTTTCCTCCTGGCCTGGTTCCATTCTAGTCCTCAATCTTTCTGGAGATTGTCTAATGTTGTCCTCCCAGCGGACTCTGGGTCACCCTGGAGGTCTGGGTCCCTGGCTCTTAGCCTCCCATACCTGCCATGGCAGCTAATCTTCTCCCATTCTGCAGACATGGCCAAACCATCTTAGTTGGGACTGTTCTACTTGGGTCTGCAGGGGTTGGTTCTTAGGCCTTAACGTATCATCTGGTTGCGGACCATGTCTCTTCTTGTTACATCAACCACTTTTCTCAGATACCTCATTTCTGAGGTTTGGATCTGACTTTTGTGAGTTGTAGTCATTGCCCATGACTCGCATCCATACGTCAAGACTGGGACATAGGTGGAGTGCTATACAGCCATCTTCGTTTTCTTGCCAACTTCTCTTTTGCTGAGAAATCCTCGATTTATGTCCTGAAAAAGTCTCCCAGCTGCTGCTCTTTGGGTAACCAAATCTTCTTTGATGCCTCTCTTCCAGTCTATCACAGGTCCAAGGTATTTAAAGTGGTTGACCTGCTCCAAGACCTGTTCTCCCAGCTTAATCTGATGCCTTCTTTCCTCTTGTGATATCGCCATGGTTTTTGTTTTGGAGCTGCTGATGACCATCCCTTTCTTCTCCAGCTCTTCCTTCCAGACTTGGAGGTTGGACTGAAGATATGCCTCTGATTTAGCAATCAGGGCAACATCATCAGCAAATGCCAGCTCTGAATTTCTCTAGCTTCTTAAAAGGTTTTTCTTTTTCCCTCTCCTGTCACCTAGATATCTACCAAATCACCCGCTATGATCTAGGGATCCAGACCCCCAGGACGACCCAGAGTCGTTTGTCGAGTGGCCAACTCTTATAGCTTCTATCCATAGATCATGATCGACCAGTTCCCGACCTCTGCTTTGCAGGCATGATAAAGGTAAAAGTAGTTCCATTGCTGATACTGGTGTAGGGGAGTGAAGTGTTAGAGACTCACTTTGCTAGGCCCAGCTTTATGAAGTGGGTGTGATCATTTCCTTTCCTTGCTGCCTTTGCCTACCTTAACTCAAGAGCAGGTATTAATTTACAGCTGGGTAGATTGGAGTATGAACTGCCTAGTTTCGAAACCGGTAGCTTTTATTCTGTATTTCACTACAGTTTTAAAACCTGTATTCTACAACTTTAAAACCAGTGATTTCAAAAAAAATTTAATATTTAACCTTTTTATATGAGCATCTGAGACGTTAAAGTCCTTACTTCTTAAGGCAAAGGGACTAGGTTCAAAACCAGGCCGTGTCACACTCAAGTCAACCAAGATGTTGCTCGTTGGTTAGGCAAAGCAAAGGCAGCAAGGAAGTGAACTGATCATCACTACCTCATAAAGTGGAGATAATGTGTATATGTGAAGTCTCTAACACTGCACCCCACTACAGCAATATCTGCTACGAAACTAACTTCACTTTTTAAAAACCTTTCTACAAACATATAGAAAGACATATCTTACCTGCTAACAAAATGTTCCAGTGCTTTAAAGGATGGGTGTCTAACAAAAGGTGTTCCGAGGAAAAAAGAAACAAAGAAAATAGCCAACGTGCCACAAGGCCTTTAAAGACATGGTATCCTAAATAAATGAAAAAAATTAAACCAAGGTACTTTTAGGCATTGAAGTTTACATTCATTACTTACTATATAATGACTTCCACCAAAATACATAGGCAACTAAATTAAAATTTTATTTACATTCATTAAAATAATATAGAACATTTCCTACCAAAATTTAAGAAGTCTGAACAACAGAATACCAATATTATATTATTTACAAGCATGCAATTCACCCATAACGTAGAACAGACAAGACCTAGAGAACTACACAGAATAGAATAAGGAAAAAAAATTAACATATAGACTAATGAATGATTCGTGAGGGTATGGCAGGAAAGTGGAGTCTGGTGAAGTTCTAGTAATGCATATTGATCATGACAGATGAATAGTGAATTGGGTGTCATCCCAGACAACCAGGTTTTCCCCCCTCACCGTTGTTAACAACATTTTTTTTTAAAACATAGTATTCCCTTCAACCTTCAATGGGTTATAATTTGGATTTATATTGTAATAAATTCAAGACAATATAGTAACTTCTTCCTCCCTCCACTCAGTCCAAATAGAGTAAATGAGAACAAAAATTGTGTAGGCCTATGCGTGTGTAACCTCCCCTTTCCAAGAAACAAACAAACAATGCTAACAACGTGACAGGTGTATGATCCTAGGTTGACAGTGACATTTTTCTTCATAAATTTAAAAAAAAAAAAAACAAGGTACCAAAATCAACAACAATAAAGTTGCAAGAAACCCTGAAACTTTTTTTTTTATGGTATGCTTTCCCACCCAAATTTTTTTAAATAATGTATTATGAACATAATAATGTGCACTCACCTTCTGTATCAAATGCGAAATCCCCCTGATCTTGAACGAGCCTGGTGGTTGTAGATTCTCCAACTTCAGAAAGACTTTAAAACCTGCATGTTTTGACATGGGAAAGCTAAATAAAACTGGGGTATCCACATATAACTTTTCATCTGGCACGTGTAAGGCCCCATTTTGTTGACGAGTGTCTAGAATGGGACAGCGTTCAGCCGCATCAGACAAGCCGTGCTGGATACCATTCTGCTGAGAAGTCATCTTTCGTTACCTATATAAGCACAATCTTTCAAATTTTCGTACAGATCATACCTACCTACCTAGTCAAACGGGCAAAAATGTGGCGAATGACTACAAGACAAAGACAAGAGCAATTTTATCTATAACTGACGTAAGTGGTGTCTGCTACTGACTGCTGCCAGCTGGATCTAGACCAGCGGTTCCCAACCAGTTTTGATCCCCATACCCCATGAATTTTAGTAAACCTTCCCGTACCGCCTATTCAGTATGAGAGGAAATAGTTTCTGGAGTTTACAGTGCATATGCACATAAGAAAATAAATAAATAGATTAATTATTTTTTCGTTAAAAAAAACGTGACTGGGCACATAATAACATGTTTAGCGTCATAACGGGTTTATAGAAATACAACGAAATAAATTAATGAGACTCTTGATTCTATTTCTTGTTGACCAACAGTTTTATTTTTCTTACAGTTTTCGAAATATATACCCACATGTTCAGCCTCCAGTTTGTTTAGTGCTTTGAATTCAATTTTTTTTTTTTTTTAAATTAACCCAAACACCCCAGGCTTTAACACACTACCCACCCCTCTTTTTTCATCATAACAAGTATGAAGAACTACCATTTTGGGGCAAAGAAAATACATACATAATTTGGAATCTTTCATTTATTATATTTAGAATAATTGGATAGGAGTGATCATGCCAAATGCAAATTCAACCCGGCCCTCGATCTGTGCGCATTCAGCAAATGCGACGCTGCTAATATGCGAGACACAAATTCTTCCGGTTGGCCATTATATGCAAGAACATTCTGCTGTTATGCGATTCTGTCCGGTGCTGCGCAAAGTGACTGGACGGTCCCACACCTGCTGCTTCCCACAACAAAATGCGCGCCAAAACGTGGTATACACGCTGATTTGACGCTGGAATTATTCCACTGTAGTGTTGACACTTCGCGGGAATTTCCGCCAAATTTGTGGGAACAATAAAACTACGTGAGAGATGTCGTGGCATACTACAAGGTGTTAGTACACGAGATAATATTCTGTTGGAGTTTTTGATGGAATCTGTTACTGGATCGTGGGAATGTGTGGGAACTATAGAGTCAATATGTAGGAATTCAGAAATTAAGAAGTGGCACCACAGTCCCGCTGGCACCACTTAGTCTCGTAATATGCACTGTGCTGTGCGGTCAATACTGTTGATTGCCAAGGGTCATCACTTACCATCCTGTTTATTGCGCCCTGCTTACTGCTTATTTATCACTGTTGCTATCAAACGTCCTGCAAGTGCTTCTACTACTGATAGAGCAGAAGCAGACGGAAGGGGGGCCGCTAGCTTTAGAAACAAAGTTTGAAATTATGTCTCCAATCCACACTTTTTTTCACTAACACTACTGCTTTTGGAAGATTTCAGCAGAATAATATAGTTATTTACCAAAATATTCCCTACGCCCCTTTGATAGACTTCTCGTACCCCGTGGAGATACCCATAACCCATGTTGGGAACCCCTGATCTAGACTATTACTGGTAAGTTCTCACAATGCAAGTCAAATAACATCTCGAGAATTAGCCAAGCTGGTTAACTGTAACGATCGCTTTTCACTTAATTTAATGACCTGCTTTTTTTTTTTTTTTTTTTTTTGTAAAACTTTTGGCGAGGCGCGTCCCGTTCAACCTAGTCGGTTATATTAGGGCGCATGTCCAAATATAAAAGACCTTTAGGTCTGAGGGTTGTAATAAGATGTATTTCGAAATTGTACAAATAATAATACTAAACATTCAGGTATTGTCACAGATCTCGGACAATTTACATCTAACGGTTACACGATTTAGTGTAATCCCAAACCACGTGCTAGTATGTGAAAGTGGAGCAAAGGTCGACGGAATACACCCAGTGTTGCCACAGCTGGGTATTTTTTACTAGATCTGGGTTTTTTGGCTTCCGTCTGAGTTTCTGGGTATTTTGTTTCAAATCTGCATATGGGTATATTTGACAATTTGCATTTACAATGTATGTATATTCTGTGCACTGAGCATTATACATTAATATTTATATTATAATTAAATGTAAAAAAATTATGTGCTATATATTTTTTATTCCACTTTAATTTAATTCTTGTTTTTAACCATATCAATGACGTTGTTTTTTTACTCGTTTACATCAGCTATCTACTGTATTTCCTATTATTCGGTAATGGCTGTCATCTACAATACTCAGTCATTTTACCGATATGTTTTAAAGTATTCGTTTTAAATTTTAGACTTAAGCGATGATGAAAGTACGCTAGGTAGTTGTAGCAGCATGACGACACACACGCCACCGCTTTAAAAAGTGAAGCCATATTATCAGCAGGCTATTTGTGAGGAATGGCTAACAGACAGCGAACTGAAGGATTGGATAAAGCTGGACTCTGGCAAACGTATGCTGCGACTTGTACGGTCTGTACCTGTACATTAACTAATGCCAACAAAACAGCTTTATTGACACATAAAAGCACACAGAAGCACATGAAAAACTTCGAAGCCAAAAGCAAAACTCTGAACAAGCGGAGATACTGTTGTCGGCTTTCATGGCAGAACATAATACTCCGTTTTCGCAAGCTGATCATTTGATTGAATGTTGCAAACAGATGTTTCCAGACAGCACAATTGCTCAAAAAAATGTCACTGAAGCGCACCAAGGCGCCGTTAATCCGACAACCTTTAGGAGATAGAGAAGTCCAGTTTTGCAAGGATGTATTGGCATACCTGATTGAACTTTGTACTCAAATACGACGCAGGTTCCCACTTGGACAAAACAGTGTTCTGTCGCAAATGCAGCTGTTGGATCCAAAGCAAGCTCTCGAGATCAACAAACCTTCTGTCATTCCATTAGCAGCGCAGCTCCCAACAGTTGTGTCAGAAGAAAGCCTTGATCGTCTGCCTGATCAATGGCGAGAACTGGCATCGTACCGGAAAGATCTTGGACATCTGGTGGATGACGATCCGCCCACGTTCTGGCTGGGACTGCAACAAGAAACAGATGCTAATAACCAGAAGAAATTTGATGTTTTGGCTGACCTCATGTGCACGCTTATGGCCCTACCTCACTCCTCAGCATGCGTCGAAATAGTGTTTTCGAAGGTTCACTTAGTTAAAACTAAACAAACCAACAAGCTTTTGCTAGTAAAAGCGTGGTTGAAGATGTGCGTGAAGGACGTTGTCGGCAGAGATATGCAAAGATTTTGGAACTCCACAATCAAGATTCCACGTTGTCAATTCATGCATATGATCTTGACGAAGGAGAAGTTGTCAACATGGATGCCGAGTCGCTGACAAGTGACAATTTTCAACAGTAACAAGTTACAGCTAACATTTTATATTTGATTTGAGGAACATTTTGTTAATGTAACTACTGTAAGTATGTTACTGCTAAAATATCTCATTTTCAAGAGTTCAAATTATTGAGGTGTTAATAAAATCATTTTTATTTAATTGTGAATTTTTGGTAATAAAAATAAAATTAAATGAAGAAATAAATAAAAATTGGTAGCACACAGCTTATTTGTGCTAAAGTTGCACTAAAAGATTGTGTAAGCATCGTCTATCCCGTGTATTAGAGGCATAAAATAATCTGGGTATTTCTGGGTTTTTTAAGAAGAAAATCTGGGTTTATCTCTAGAACTTGAGTGGCAACCTTGGATACACCATTGATCACTCGCCAGCAGCGTTGCCACTCATCATCATCATCATGTAGCATGTTCTTTACAGAACGTCGCTCTCATCACAATCAATTTAAAGAAGTCTGAGGTCATGACGCTCAATGTGAGCAACCCTGAGCCCAAGGAATCAGCAATTGGTACAGACAGATACCTTCACATACCTAGGAAGCATAGTAACACCAGACGGCGGGGCAGGTAAAGACATCAACATCAGAATGAATAAGGCAAGAACAGACTTCTTTAGCCTAAACAACATCTGGAAGTCCTCCCAATACAGCACAAGCACAAAATTAAGATTATATCAGAGCTGTGTGCTTTCTGTGCTTCTCTATGGTGCGGAATGCTGGAGAGTTACAGAGAAGGAAATGTCGAAATTGTCCTCTTTTCACACAACATGCCTAAGAAAAATTCACCGAATCTTTTGGCCAAATACCATCACTAACCAAGATCTGCTTACTCGTAGCAAGCAAGAGGACATGCACACCATCATAGCTGGCAGACGCTGGAGCTGGGTTGGTCATGTCCTCAGAAGAGACCCCGATGCCATCACAAGAACAGCTATGCTTTGGACCCCTGAAGGAAAACGAAAGAGAGGCCGACCAAAAACAACCTGGCGGAGGACTGTGGAGGCTGAGATGCAAAGAATGAACCAGAGTTGGGGCACTGTACGAAGGATGGCCACCGACCGAGCAAAGTGGAATCAATTTGTTGTTGCCCTACAAGACGCCACTAGGCGTGATGGCCACTGACTGCTTTGACGGTCGGCGGCTAAGGATCAAAGAAGAAGGAGAAGAAGCTCTCATCACAGCCCGCCTGAAAGACTCTCGATCTCTAGCCAGCCCTCCTGCCTCCTCCAATGTCATGTTCAAGGTGTCTTAAATGTCCTGTGTCCACCGTCGTCTTGGTTGGCCCCTGCCTCGCCTTCCAGGTACCATACCCTCCATCACTGCTCTCTCTAAGCCACTATGGCGTTTAATGTGGCCAAAATATTTCAGTTTCCGGGACATGATATTGTTTATGAGCCAGTTTTTCTCGATGTTCAGGTCGTGTAGGATGTCTATATTTTTCTTCTTCTTGGTCCACGATATTCTGAGAATTTTTCTGTAACACTTTGCTTCGAAAGATTCGATTTTTTTCTTTAATGTTTGAGTAATGGTCCATGATTCACATCCATATGTTGCTACCGGAAAGATGCACGTTCTCAGAAGTTTTACTTTTATTAATTTGCTGGTGTTATGCCATAGGTTCTTCATTTTATTTAACCTCTGCATTGCTATGGCCAGTCTCCTTCTGACCTCTTTTGAGCAGTCTCCATTGTTGTTAATTATGGAGCCAAGATATTCAAAATTTGTGACATTTTCAATTTCCTCATCATTGATGGTAATTTTTGGTTGGCATCTTGTATTGTCTGTGGACATTATCTTTGTTTTTTTCTTTTGTGTTCAGAAAAAGGTTCTGATCCTCACTGTGTCTTTTAACAGACAGGATTAACTGTTCTAGTCCCTTGGCACTGTTTGAAAGAATAACTGTGTCATCTGCGTACCTGAGTTCTGGGATCGCATTTTCACCAATTGTGAACGGATCGCAATGTTCATATTCTTGGTCACACCGAACATTTCTCATTATATTTTCTGCATAGATGTTAAACAAGTATGGAGAGAGGATGCAACCCTGTCTTACTCCCCTTTTCACCTCAAACCATCCTGATGTTTCTCCCGCTACTCTGACAGCTGCTTGTTGTTCATGGTATAATGTTTCAATTAGATGGATCAAATGCGCTGGAAACCCCATGTCTCTCATGATGTTCCACAATTTCTGATGTTGTACGCAGTCGAAGGCCTTGGTGTAATCTACAAAACAGGCATGAAGATCTACATTGTATTCTCTGCATTTCTCGAGGATGTTTCTCACATTAAAGATGTGATCTCTCGTACCTCTGCCTTGTCTAAAACCTGCCTGTACTTCATGTATTTCATGTTCTAACTTTCTTTCTATCCTCTTCATGATAATCCGCAAGAGGATTTTGCTGGCATGACTTATTAAAGCAATAGTACGATAGTTGGTACACCGTTTTAAATTGCCTTTCTTTGGGAGAGGGATATACACAGATCTTTTCCATGCTTTGGGCCAGATTGCACTGTTCCAGATCTTCGCACATAGTGCATGATAAACGAGGACACTGGCCTCTCCTCCTGCTTGGATTAGTTCAGTTGGTATATCATCGCATCCTGGTGATTTCCCTTTCTTCAGGCTTTTGATTGCTGCACGTACTTCATCTAATATAGGTTCTGGCTCTCTCTCTTCACTTTCAATCGTCATGTCTAGGGTCTTTGTACTGTCTTCATACATTTCTCTACAGTACTCCTTCCATCTCTCCAATATATCCTTACTTTCTGTTAATATGTTACCATTTTTATCATTGATTACATATAATTGTGGTAAGTTGGGATTATATAAATAGTTATAGGGGACTTAGTGTACTGACTGAGATCAGCTGTGAAGGTATCTGTATCTAATAAGTGTGGTGTGTTACAGATGACCTTACTTTGCTACCACATTTAGACCTCAATCAGACTTATTCTGGAATATTGTGATGACTACGTTGAATGTTTAGGGTTATGATAGTGATGAAGTGTAAGTTCACAACAACCAACAGACAGATAAACACTTTTATTAAGATCCACAACACTTTACAACACTATGACAAGCACATACATATAACACTCTAGAAGACTAGCTTAAGTAAGTCAAGTGTTAACTTTTAAATTATGTATTAGTTTCTTTCAATAATAGATATCCTGATCCAACTACAGAGTGAATCAGGAATCACAATCAAATGTAAACACAAGGTTTATGTACAAAATTTATACAAAGGATCTTTGTCCTGACATATAATATTATTACAATATGTGTGTAGTGTTGTGATGTAGTATTATGAGGTAATACTGGCTTTTGAAGCTAGGTTGTTGTTTGTCATCACGACTTCATGTGTTTGTTACTGGTGGAAATAATATTGAAGGGTTCACAGTTTCTTTTTATTTGTAAAACAATAACTGTCCCTCTTGATTTAGTATTACAGTCAATTTTAGGGTGGGTTATACAAGGGTGAGCTGCTCTGGCTGACGAATTCTTAGCTTATATGTCGGCGGCAGGAAAACTGTCTCCTCTGCTCGCTTGCTTCTCAGTTATCTTGAAATACACCACTGGTCGATATCTTGGACAAGGAGTCTGCTGCCCGCCCTCTGGATCCAGCAAAACTCAGACCAGGTGCTGCTCTAATACTTCAGTACCACGGTCCCTGAAATAAGAAGGTTGTACCTCCTTCTTCAGAACTAATATATATAATATATTTCCACACTGAAGTACAGGACATTACAAACACAGAGTTCAGTGCTGTAGGTCAACTGCTAGCTTCTCATGTGACAATATACACCAGTATTCCTCTCCCTAATGGTTACAACGCCTCTGCAATTCCAGCGTTAATTCCTTCTATACAATAGGATAGGTGTCATGTTACTAGTTGGCAATCCCATATATGCCTATGCAGTTATACTCCTCTCTGACAAGCTTTTACATGGTGGAGCAATATCTAGGCTTTGCCTTCTGTTTGCTACTGAACCACACACATACAGACACAATTTGTCATTTCATATTCAATTTTCATATCATATATATATATATATATATATATATATATATATATATATATATATATATATATATATATATATGAAATATGTCTAGCTTACCACAATTCAAGGAAATATACACAAGTAACGTTGACTGGCGATGAATTCTGGCACAATTTTGATCTGCCTTATCCCAGGCTTTTATTAGAAAAATATTAGCTTGATCTCAACGCACTTGCTTCTTACAAAATTTATTTTCAAAACTGGCCCTGAACTGACGCTTCTATTTGCCTATATCGAACGTTCTAACCAATGAGACCATGTTTACAAGAGCCTTTGAAAAAACTTTACCCATCCTACACGTTGCTATTAACCACAATAATAGTATTTGCAGTTCGACTAATAAGGTTTCGCCTTACATATTACTACAGCCAATCAAATCGTATCTAACTTGTTGGCCTCATTTCCCCTAAAGCAGTGTTTTTCAAACATGCCATTATGAGCAAATATGATCTTGTGCTGTCAGACAACCCCACTATAGTATTTTGGCTATAATTTGTTAATTACTAGACTATTTGCGTAACACATAACATATTCTTTGTCAGCAAGTCCTAAGTGTGGTGAAAAATACAGTGATACAACGTTAAAATATCTCCAATTATAAAGATAACGGGTAAGATAACATGTAGGGATAAAATTATACGTAAGGTACGAGGATACATTCTCGCATACGCCAGCGCTTTCTACCGCCATTGAAACTAACTAGTTGGAACCTGCAGACTAAACGGTTTACCCCTTTAGACGGGAGGGAAACGGAGATAAAAGGAAAAATTATGACGGTCGGAACACGTGTTTGAATCTAAAAGGCAAAAAGACGCAATTTGTAGTTTAAAGAAAGAAATCACGCCACTAATTGACACAATGTAAGGAATTGGTAGAAAAACGACCTTAGCTCTTGTTAGAAACAGTCGTATCTTAGACGTTTTACCGTAATTGGTTGTTTTGTTTGAATACAGCGGCAAACGCCGTGGACGAAGGTTCATAAACAAATTTCAAAAAACTAACCTTGAGAAAAGTAGGTTTTTCTTTAATAATAAAGTTATGAAAATAAAACCTAGCTAGTTTGATAGCCCATCTTGAGCAGAGAAATAATATACTTTTAATTATACAGACGGACAGATAACACGGAAGATATTGACGAAAGACCGTATTGTTCCAATCAGACTAGCGAACAGTTTTTTGTGCATACTTTCACTAAAGTTACATTTTGGCGTCCTTGAGACTAAAAATGCAAAAATCAAACTGCAGATGAACGAGGGGCAAAGTCGGAGGATAGTAGCTAAAAATAACTTAGTGGGGCAGGTTTGTGTAGTTTTTTCATGTAGTTAGTCCAAAAAACAAGTGAAATTTTGGAAAAAAATACTACATACTAGACTGAGACTGGACTGAAATTTGACTTTTAGTTTGAATATTTGAAAAAGTTAGAGGGGAAGTCCGCTGATTGGACAAAACCATTATATTATTGAGAAAGAGACGCACACTTGTGACATTTGATAGAAGACTGTCCATTAACACAGTTCTTGACTGCTAGAGGTGATTTCCAGGAATTATTAAATAAAAATCAGTGGGACGCCCTAATCTAGCCAGCAGCTCAGCTGAGTTTTGCTAGTACTAAGTAACTGTGTTCTCAATTCTGAATTGTGGTAAGGAAAAAAGCATTTATCTTGTTTATTTTCATATTTTGAGTGATTGATACTGCCATATCATGAAAAATGATTACGACAAGTGAGTGCTTGCTCTAGGTCCCCAGCAGCAGTCCAGGGCCTAGAGACAAACTAATAATATATGAAAACCTATCTAAGACTATGGAAGGAGGATCTATAATTGAGATCAGTGGGAACATATCACCCACCTTATTGAATGGAAGAGGAAACTATTGAACATATTTCGGATGCAATGCAGTCTTGGGAAACTGGTACTAATTGATAACAACTGGGTGAGATGTGCTAAGTTGGTCAGAGAGATCTGACCCAATCTGTGTAATGTTGTTTTGTGGTGTTGTGTGTAAGAGTGGCGCAGTAAATAGAGTGTTGACACATGGCACAAATTTTATTTCAGAGTTTCTGATCTGCATTACGATTGTGCCAGATGCTTTTGTAGAAGTACAAAAGCGGGTGTCTGTGCAGCCTAACATTTTACTCCAGCTACTGAGAGGAGTGGGCCACAAGAATTCTGTACTACATCGTCACAGGCCAGTTAAGTGCAAACCTGGCCTGCTGGAGATTCATAAACTATTTCCACCATCAATAAAGAAATAAATCTTGTTATATAAACATTAACATCAGTCCATATGTCAAGGACAATGAACTTTGTAGCCATAGATTGGGCATGATGACGCCACCCCAACTAAACATCCAGTGCTAGTTTTTCCCAAGACATTGTAGATATTATTAATATTAACCATTGTGACCAAAATAATATACCTATGTACAAACTTAAAAATAACAGATTTCAGTGTATTATTATTAGTATTATTAACTTTAATTAGTATTATTACTTATTTAACATTCATTATTCAGTACCCTAGAAGCTAACATTCATTATAGTAGAATAGGTCTGGTTGAGGTCGTAAGTGGTAGCAGAAAGGCCTTCTGTAATTCACATAAACTTTTATCTCAGGAGCCTTCACAGCTGACCTCATCCAGTACACTAGGTAACATAACCACCATACAATAACATCAAAAACCACTACACTAAGGCACACAAATATATAAGTTTAATGGGGCTAAGTGGCTTCGTTCAAAATATGTATTTGCTTCTACCACCCGTTCACTTCCATACCAAGGGATGTCTTCTGTACTGTCAGACTAATGTCAGGAGCTTAGACATAAATCAGTAGAATGTCAGGTTTCCCAATAAGAGCTTAAACCTGTTTTCAAAACCTAACCTCGTATCGTTAGTGTTTTTTGTCACTGTTTATTTGAAAAAAATCAGGTCTTCATGCCTTTCGCGTGGGATTGGCATTCACTTTTTAATCGCGAGACGACGTGGTATTATTGCATGCGTTCCTCCGTGCATCTCTCTCTCTCTCTTCTAAGCCCGTCTGTCTTTTAGGTTAACGTAGTGTGTATAATGACATTAATGTAGTATTATATCTAGGTCATTATGCAGTTTGCGTATCTCAAGGTTTTCTAAGAAACACAGTACCAGTTTTATTTTTAGAAACGCGTGTATGATGCTGTAGGCTTTTACTATCGTACGTGGAAGCGTTACAGTTATGCAGACGAAGTAGAAAAAGGGGATCTCTGGTTCCGAACTTATGGCGCTCTACAACGCAGGCGTATGCTATTGGGATAGCACTGGTCTTTCACCATTCTTCTTTCTTTCATTTGTATTATTTCGTTCTACTTTACATTTATTTTCTAATTTATATATGTGGATTAGAATTTTTCACCACAATAATGATGGTCTAAAATCATCTGTTAGCGTTATGATTTCCTTGAACATATCCCTATCCTTTCCCTGAAATTGCAGCTCTTCTATTCTATTGCAGGTATTCGTTATGTACTGTTTCTTGTCTTTCCTAATCTCTCTCCTGATGTTTCTTGTGCAGTTTTTGTTATTGTCACTGTTCCGTTCTACCCCTGTTTGCTTCAATTTTCTTCTTTCCTCCATGAGCCTCAATGTTTCCTACGTGATGTATATCTGCTTCTTATGCACTTTTCTAGGGATCATGTTTTCTGCTGATGTGATGAGAATATCTCTCGCAAGTGTGGCTAGCTCATCCGGTGTCATATCCTCTTGTACAGCCATCAGTGCTTCGAATTTGTTTTGTACTTCTATGTTATATTCAGGTGGTATGGCGCTTACGTCGAGACGGAGAGGTCGAGCACCTTTCGTCACTTTTAACTTAAAATCTGCAATTAGTAGATCATGACCTGAATCACAATCTGCTCCTGGGAGTGTCTATGTAGATGATATACCTGACCTCCATCTTTGTTGTATCAAGATGTAATCTATTTGATTCCTGCTGTTGCCATCTGGTAAGGTCCATGTATAGAGCCTTCTGGGATGTTGTCTAAATAGGATATTTGTAATGGAGAGGTTGTTGCCACTACTAGGTGGATTCGCCTAGATCTAGTTTTTTTTTTTTTTTGGCCAGTGCGGAGTCTGAAGATTATCACTTGTTCTCTTCTGTTGAGCTGGTAGTATGCATCATTTTGTGTGTGACCTGCATTTGTTTTTTTTACCTGATTCTGATAAAATTTTTTGCCTCCTCCAAAGTTACGCTTGTATCAGGCTGAGGTAGATTTCCACCTTCCTTTGCCAATCTGTCAGCCTCTTCATTGCCGGTGATATTACAATGAGATGGGATCCATTGGATTATAACACTTTTGAATCGTTGATATAGTTTGTGGAGCACTATTTTGAGGTCATCCAGATCTGTATTATTTTGGCTTTTTTCCTTCTTCTTTTGGCTTTTCAACCCTGCAATTACTGACTGTATCGGTAAAGAAAGCAACTTTTGTTCCGACATCATTTATGAAAGAAGTGAGCCTCACTGGTATGTTTTGTGTGATGTCACATTTTTTATGAAGAGCCGTGGGACGTCCTTTTCGATGCCACCCAAATAAGTCACCCTCGTCGTTAGGGTTAGGAATACGGTTAGGGTTCGGATTCCTAGACCTAACTCTAACCTTTAACCTAATTTCACTGCGTCTCTCTCTTTTTTTTTAAGGCCGTATCGAACAGACGACCCATTGTGCTTCATTTGAACCGAATCTGCCTTAGAAACTATTGAGCTTTCTAAAGATCTTCTTTCTTCTTCTTCTTTGATCCATAACCGCCAACCGTCAAAGCAGTCAGCGGCCATCACGCCTGGTGGCGTCTTGTAGGGCAGCAACAAATTGATTCCACTTTGCTCGGTCGGCGGCCATCCTTCGTACAGTGCCCCAACTGTGGTTCATTCTTTGCATCTCAGCTTCCACAGTTCTCCGCCAAGTTGTTTTTTGGTCGGCCTCTCTTTCGCTTTCCCTCGGGGGTCCATAGCATAGCTGTTCTTGCGATGGTATCAGGGTCCCTTCTGAGGACATGGCCAACCCAACTCCAGCGTCTGCCAGCTATGATGGTGTGCATGTCCTCCTGGTTACTCCGAATAAGTAGTTCTTGGTTGCTGATGGTGTTTGGCCAAAAGATTCGGAGAATTTTCCTTAGGCAGATTGTGTGGAAGGAGGACAGTTTCGACATTTCCTTCTCTGTTACTCTCCAACATTCCGCACCATAGAGAAGCACAGAAAGTACGCAGCTCTCACACAGTCTTAATTTGGTGTTTGTGCTGTACTGGGAAGACTTCCAAATGTTGTTGAGAATAGCAAAGGCTGTTCTCGCTTTATTCATTCTGTTGTTAATGTCCTTGCTTGTTCCGCCGTCAGGTGTTACTATGCTTCCTAGGTAAGTAAATGTGTCTGTCTGTTCCTTACTGTTATTGGCTCAGGATTGCCCACATTTAGTGTCATGACCTCTGTCTTCTTCAGATTGATGTTCAGGCCAACCTGCTGGCCATACTTATTCAGTCTATCAGTTTTGTTTTTTAGTTTTGTCTTGAATGTGTTGGTGTGAATGCGCGAGCAGTGCAATGTCATCTGCATATTCCAAATCTTCCAGTGTAGAAAACGTTGTCCATCTAATTCCTCTTGGACTGCCCTCTGTTGTCTGGCGCATCACCCAATCTATGACTGTCAAAAATAATGTTGTTGATAAGGGGCATCCCTGTCGTACTCCTGTTTTCACTTCGAAAGTTACATTACTCGATCCAACACTGCACGTAAAGTTAGAATAGAGGCTTTTTTTATAATGGAAACAATGCGGCTGGGAATTCCATAAGCCCTCAGAATTTTCCATAGGCTGTCCCTGTGTATGCTGTCGAAAGCCTTTTCAAAATCAACAAAGTTAATGTACAGCTGTCTCTGCCATTCTGAGCACTGCTCTATAATGTTCCTGAGGGCAAATATATGATCTGCACATCTTCTGTTCTTTCTGAAGCCCGCTTGTTCTTTCCTCAGTTTATGGTCAACTGCTTTTGAAATTCTCTGGATGATTATCCTGCCTAGTATTTTGCTGGGAACTGAGAGGAGGGTAATTCCTCTCCAGTTGTTGCAGTCTGCAAGGTCGCCCTTCTTGGGCAATTTGACAATTGTTCCTTTACTCCACTCTGTTGGTGTTGTCTCAGTTTCCCAGACTTGTGCAAATAGTGGTTCTAATAGTTCTGCTGCTAGTTCAGGGTCTATCTTGAATAGCTCAGCATTCAGATTGTCGTGACCAGGCGCTTTTCCATTTTTTAGCCCTTTGATAGCTGTGATAATTTCTTCTTTTCGTGGAATGTCTGTATTTACGTCTAAGTCACTTTCAGCCTCAGGAACATTCAGCTGGGTCTCTGGTGGTTCCTTATTCAGTGTTTCTCTGAAGTGCTCTGCCCACCTTGTTTCCTGCCCCTGTGCTGTGGTGATGAGATTTCCTTGCTTGTCTCTTACTAACGTTATGTTGTTTGCACCTCGTTTTCCACTGATAGCTTTAGTTATTTTATAAACTGTGCTTTGTTCATTTCTCAGTGCTGCCTCTTCTGCCTGTCTTGCAAGGTCATCCAGAAATGTCCTTTTGTTAGCACGGGTTTGACGTTTTACTTCCTTGTCCAGCTGACTGTACTGTTCACTATATATTGCCTTTAACCTGGGAGACTTAGCTTCTGTTTTCTTCCTTTTCATTTCCTTTCTCTTCGCTATGGTGTTTAGCGTTTCTGGTGTTATCCAGTCTTGGCTCTTTCTTTCCTGGAATCCCAAGCATGACTTGCTGCTTTCTTTATATATTGTTGAGATGGTGTTGAATTTCTGGTCCACATCGTCGGTCTCTGTTCTTTCCTGGCTTTTGGTAATCAGATATCGTCTCTTTACGTCGACCACAAACGCTTTTCTGGTGAGGGGGTCCTTAAGTTTCGTGATGTTGTATCTTTCTGTTTGACTGCAACTGGTCCAGCAGCTCTGAGTTTCACCTTCAGTCTTGCTACTACTAGGTGATGATCACTTCCCACATCTGCGCCTCTTCTTACTTTCACGTCTTGTAGTGCATGTCTCCATCTGCCATTGATCATTATGTGATCTATCTGGTTTTTGTCTCGTCCGTTTGGTGATTCCCATGTTAACTTGTGCACTTCTTTGTGTTGAAAAAGTGTTCCTCCGATGACCAGGTTGTTAATACTGCAGAAGCTTATTAATTTGTCCCCATTCTCATTTACTGTTCCACTGCCGCATTTCCCCATTACTCTTTCGTTATAATTATTGTGTGTTCCAACTTTCGCATTTAGGTCTCCCATTACTATAATAAGATCGTACCTGGGTACAGTTTCCATTTCCTTTTGTACCTGTTGATAGAACTCGTCCTTGATCTCTTCGTCGCTGTCATTTGTTGGTGCATAACATTGTATAAATGTGGTGTTGGTGAATCTCCCTCTCAATCTTGCTCTTATTAGTCTGTTGTTAATGGGTTTCCATTCCAGTAGAGACCTTTCCATTCCTTTCTTAAGGATAATGGCTACACCTTCGTTGTGCTGACCGTCCTCTCTACCAGAATAAAGTACTGTTTCCCCTGTAGCTGTTTTTATTCTCCCCATCCCTGTCCATCTGCTCTCGCTTATTCCCAGGATATGTAGTTTGTAGTTCCTCATCTCTGCTGTAATCTGTCTCAGCTTTCCTGCCTCGTTCATAGTTCTGACATTCCAAAAACCAATTCTGGTTTCGTGTTTTGCGGTCTGGGCATCCGTTTTCATGCCAGTGGCTTCCTTTCGGCTTTCACCACTGTCAGTCATACGAGCCTGAGACTCCGGATGTCCGTCCCGCATCAAAGTATTTCCATTTATTGCTGTTTCCGTAACGTGTGTGATTTTTTACACAGACAGGGGTGTCGGCCCTGTGCTAAAACCCCCAACCTGGAGGACCAGGGTACCAGCTTTTGTCTGACCCCTACCCACGCAGACCAGTCCAGCATGGTTGAACCTACCAGGAGTAAAACTCCCACTGGCATAGCTCTGGGGATTGTCAGGGTACACAAGCTGCCATACCGCTACAAGGTATAGGTACCATTGATGGCAGTCTAAAGATCTACCTTAATAAAATCATTTCGGAGTATCTGGATTTTGGAATAAGTCCAGGCTACATGTAACTTTTATTTCTGCCGCACGATCTACTTCTTGCAGTCCCGTCACCAAAGCGATGGAAAATTAAAACTAAATATTTTGCATTCACTTCACGAAAAGATCGCTTTCTATCTAATACAGTTCACAAATGCAGTGAATTTGAGTTAGCTAGCTTGAGAAATGTTTCTGGCAATACCTTTACACCTGGGTGCACCGCACTTTTAAGTGCTAGTGGGAGCCATGTAGTCCGACATTTACTTAGATTAAATGATGCCTTGGGACAAGATCTACCGGTTGCCGACACCTTCGTTAGACCACCAACGGAAATTACCATGGCTAATCCCCTTTACACCTAGGGGGCACAGCACTTTTAAGTGCCAGTGGGAGAGAGCTAATCCGAAATTTAGCTAGATTACCGGTACATATTTTCCCCCCGTCCGTTAACTAGAGATAAACAACATAATAATGCTTAGATTAAATGATGCCTTGGTATCTACCGATAGAACCAGATCCACCAACGGATGTTACCATGCAACTTCCCGTCTATTGGTCTGTGTGTATCCGATCACCTCCGTTAGCTTGAGAGTTTCTTCGGAAGTTCCCGCTAGCTTCCTTCACTTCGCACTTCATTTCCTGTTTAGATTCCAGTTGAAGGATTTCATTCATTCGTTTCTTATGGTTGCTATGATACGATGGTTACAATAATGGTTTTATTTAACTTAATTAGTCGTTCCTCGTCTACGCTTGGGTGTAGGGGTTTGCCAGAAAGAGCGCCATACTATCCTATCGGCTCAGCGGCTGTCTTCCTTCTGGCCTGGCTCTAGTCGTCGGTCCTTCAGAGATTGACAATGGTGGTTATAACACTGTTTATGATGAAGTAATAAATGCATATGGCATTTTGTGTTAAGTGGTAAAGTTTTTACCTGAGAAAGGTGGTTGAAGTAACAAGAAGAGACATGGTCCGCAACCAGACGATACGTCAAGGCCTAAAAACCCAACCCCTGCAGACCCAAGTAGAACAGCCCCAACTAAGATGGTTTGGCCATATCTGCAGAATGGGAGAAGATCGGCTGCCACGGCAGGTATGGGAGGCTAAGAGCCAAGGATCCATACCTCCAGGATGACCCATAGTCCGCTGGGAGGACAACATTAGACAATCTCTGAAGGACCGAGGACTAGAATGGAACTAGGCCAGGAGGAAGACAGCCGATATGGCGCTCTCTCTTCCAAACTCTACACCTCATGGTAGAAGAGGAACGACTAAGTAAGTAAGGTAAAGTTTTTATCCTGAAAACACTGAGAATTATTTTATCGCATGGCAGAAATGTAAAAAGGCAATAATGCATATTTCTTAACCCCGATGAAATAAAGATTTCGTTCGTTCGTTGCTACTAAAACTAAAAAAGTATCAAGCTCCTTACAGCTTATCGTGGTTCCTTACATTAAAATGTTTCTTACTCTTGTACCTTTCTGGAACTTTAACGCTAATATTGTAGTATATATTAAGAGGGAACTATTGATCAGATAATCAAAGTAAAGCATGAAATGTATATGGATCGATGATGGTGTGAGAAAAAGGGGTAGTCTGATGGGGTGCTAGAATGGCTGATAATTGGTGGATTTGGTGTAATCTCGGACACCTTCGGGATTTCTCACCCCTTTTCACCTTGTTAACAACAGGGCAGTTATGAGAGACTTCATTTTACTTTGCTTGCTTGTTTGTTTTAATTCGTTTTTTCTTTATTGTTTGTTTCTTGGACAGCGGAGGTAACACACAAAAACATTCACACAAATTTGGTTTTTATTTACTCTATTTGGACTGAGTGGAGGGAGGAAGAGGGTACTATATTTGGGTATTGGAAATCTGATTTTATTTTCTTGAATTAGTACACCATATGTCCTAATTATAACTCATCAAGGGTTGAATGGGATACTTTATAAAAAAAAACCCATTAATGGTCTTATCATACCACTTCTATCCTGCTATTCTACGCAAGCATCCATTTATGAAAGTCTGTAGCTTTTTGGTTGTTTTTCTTGTTCTTCATGTTTCAGAGCCATACAACAGGGCTGATTTAACATTTGAACCCAGAGCAGTATTGCAGTTCAGATTATTACGTCTAGCCTGAAGCTGCTTGAAAAGTTATTCAATTCTGTTTCTTCATTCTCCATACACTGGTTCCAGTTGTCTAGAAGCCAATATCTCTGTGAGCTTAAATTAACGTTATTTGTTAATAACATTCAATCAACACGCTACAATAAAATCAATCCACCCATGTGTAAAATGAAATAAGCAATCTGCCAAAACCTGACGTAAACACATGAATACCAAACAAATCACAAATATGACTGTAAAATTAATATTTTTGAGTATATCTTTTATTTCTGTAAGATGTAATAAACAGAAAGAATGGAAAAGGCAGGCACACATCATCCAGTTACACACTGACAGACACAACGTGTGACACAGTTCACTGATTTTTAACAAGTGGCCACTACAATATTTTTACATCTGCCAGATTTTGATGTTTATGCAAACCAAATGAAAGTTCTAAATACACTGCATTTTACTGCTGGCCACACGGATAATTTAAAAAAAACCCCCAGAAAATAACAATATCAAAGTAAATGTCTTATTGCAGATGTTGCACTCAAAAGCCGCTGTCATAGCCAAAACATTGTGTTACTTTTTCATACATGGCAAAGTCAACATTGCAGGGAGTGATAAATATATTACACTGTCATACATCATCACATGTGCATAAATGAAACTTTGAGGTGAATTTGAAGAACCAATACCTGCACTTTTTTTTTTTTAATCTGAAGATTTGCAATTAGAAAAGCTTATAAAATAGAATATGAAGATTTGATATTAGAAAAGCCTATAAAATGTATTTTAAATAGAATAGATTTGTCATTTTACATTACAATGATATTCTACTTTAAGACCTGAAATTCAATGTGAAAAGTACAGTATTACAAGAACAAACAAATAATCACATTAGTCCTGTGACAAGCTTACTCATTACTCATAAAAGAACAGAAACTAGTACTGAATATAACAATTTAGTAGATGTCCTAAAGTGACATGTAAAATGAAAACAATAAATGTTAGTGGATAGTCAATTTAGGCGCCAAAAAGACAAAGTGTGCACACACTTAAGTACAATTAACTGTATGCTGACAACAGTCTTCATTGGTCAGTCAACAAAAATAATGCCAAATTTCAGTTTCTTTACATTTTGTCAGTTAAAATTTTTTTAAACTTGCATAACACTAAAAAAAAAAAAAATGTGGGATAAGGGTCTTTTATGATTGGTTTGCAGTCTCACTAGTTTCCTTTTACCAAAACATTTAGGTGCATTTTAAATTAATGGTACAGAATACAAACAACAAGAACCTGGAGTAACCTAGTACTGCAATATCATCCCAGTAATAAACAGAACAGTATGTATGTGTTACACGAGGACTGTATATACAGACACTATTTCCTTAAAGATGGGGGGGGGGGGGGGAAGAGAGAATATGGGAGAGGGGGGGCGCCACCAGGGGATTTTTGGTCAAAATAAGACAAACGACCTCTACACCTCACGGTAGAAGAGGAACGACTAAGTAAGTAAGTAATAAGACAAACGTCAAAATTTGGATTAGTTCATTTTCGGACAATTTAGGATTCCCTGAATCTAAATATATCAAAATTGGTTTTCAGAACAATTTAAACAAGAAAAATCTGACTCAGAAAATTGTATTTCTTTATCAGCTTTTTTTTTTTTTTTTTTAAACAAAGACAAATATTGATTTCTCAGTGTCTTGCTTTGTGCTAATAATTTTCTCATAACTTGCTTACTAATTCATCAATCATCGACTTGAGATTTGGCACTATAAAACAATTACCAGGATAACAAATACATTCAGCATATAACAGATTTTAACAATTTAGTTTAAATTTACTGCAATTAATGTAAAATTTTGAAATGTGTTCACATTTTTAGATACTAAACTCAAAGCCGTGTAGCTATGTATCTATTAAATTTATCCAAAATCTGACCTAATAAAAGTTTTAAACTATCATGATGGTCTTCCTAATAAAATTTAGTGTTCATAACTCAGGAAAAAAAAAAAAAAAATGCCTTAGGAAATTGAAATATGACATAAGATCTAATACTGTCACTGTTTCCATGACAACCAATAGAACAGTACCATCAAACTCTTCATCACATGTAAATATTATTGTAAGTTCTGTGCATTTTAATTGAAATCCTGCAATTATTTATGAAAATAGTACCTCAATGTAACTCCTCCCATTAGCCATCCTGTGATGACTTTCTTCGTACATCAAAAAAATCAGTAAATATTTCTGCATTGTGTTTTGTTACATTTCTTTTACTTCCACTAATTTTTATTTCTGTTCTACAGTGGTATCTACCACTGCTTTTATTATTATTACTATTTTTAAAATGCTGCCTTTTTTTTGCTGATTTAATGTGTTGTTGAGTCTTATAAAGGTTATTGCAAAAAACATCCTTTATTTATTCTTGTCCATTTATAAAACTGTCTTACCTAAAATTGTGTACAGTTATCTTTATACACAGATTTAAAGTGGGACTCGGATCTACCAAATTCTGTTCATTTATTCTAAGCCACCTTTAGCATCATTCTTACCAGCCTCAACACTGACCTAATGAATTTATCAGCGGTTAGTAACTGTCATCTTTCATTTTCTCAAACACCTGGTACTAGCTCAAGATTTAAGAGATAACAAAGTGCCAGGTCAACTTTATTGGACTTGTTCCGAGAAAAAGTTAGACTGCATGGTGAAAGTAGAAAAAAAAAAAAAACATAACGACAATAAAGACAGAAAATAGTAGACAGTCCACAATATGGCACAAGACAGAGTTAATAAAATAACGGACAGATGCAAGGACTGAAAATGTAAACGATCTCGTCTGAAAAATGGCATATCTGAAGAAGGAAATTTTTCTATCAAAACAATTTTTGTTTGTCTTTCCCAAATTTGAATTACAGGATCAGTTACAAATCGTCATATTTCTATTACACTTAAAACATAACCAGTGAATTTCAATTTAGAACTTATCATGTCTGACCTTCCTATTAAAAAGTTTAAAGGACAAAGAAGCTCTCTCGCCTTTCCTTTTGCTCCACATGGAGCACTGGTTTTCAACTCTGCCCATGATAACTTCCTTCTGCCGTAGTTTTTCTTTAGCCTCCCCATTTTTCTCTCTCTCCTGTGGGCTCCAAGGGCACATCTGGCTATAATGGTTGGATAATTACTGAGGGTGTGCCCTGAACATATCCATTCACAGATGTTTGTTCTTACATTTCAAAAAAAAAAAAAATGTTGCCCCATTCAACCTAGACACAGGTCTGTCTGTTATATTAGGGCCCATGTCCAAATATAAAAGACCATGTGATCTGATTATTATTACATCTGACAATTTGATGTGTCCGATGAAATGGAGGCATCTGTTCGTGAATGCCTGCACTGCATTCTTGCTTTCTTTTCTGAGACATGGAGGACAGATTTTCTATTTGTACTAAACAGCCTAATTGTATTTTTCTGGGACAGAGCTCCTTAGTTCCATACTGGTCGGATAAAGCTTACACCAAATCTGACTTCATTTATTCTGGCATTAAAAATTAAATTTTTAAAAATTGGAAAAACACATTAAATTGACAATACTATGATTTAGCCCCAAACTTCAATGGTAGATATATGTGAATGATTCTTGTTATCGTAAGTATGGGAGTGAGTCGTCATGACAAAGCTGGCAGCAGGTCCCCATGGCTCGAGACTTGCACGTATCTCCAGCTTCAAAATCGGACAAACACCCAGGATGGATATGTCATACTCATGTCATACCCATGATCAATACCCATGATGGATATGTCATATTCACCTTCATATGTCACAGAATGGCAAATCTGCTCCCTAACCAATACAACATGGTAAAAGAGCAGATGTATCACAATGGATTTCTAACTAATGTGAAGGGCTGCCGAGAGGACAAGGCATTGCAGCCTTGAGCAGGGTGGCATTCTCGGTGTTAACATTACAATACAAATCTGGTAACAGTATATGTATTCACTGTACATACTCCCTGCCAACCTCATCATGTAAAATATATAGCTACAGAAGACACTGCTACAAGAGCTTTAATGCAGGCTTCCAGTAAGTTAACAGCAGAGGTGGCTCCTGCTCCATAGGGAGAAAAAATGAAAAAAGATGATGATACATACTAGTAGATAGTAAAACATCTTCACATAAATAAATCATATTAAACATCAAAATCAAACCTCAATATCCATTAAAAAACAGGATGTGAACATTTTGAAAATTGGTTACAGAAGTAAACTGTAATTAACAATTACACAAACGGATCTCCATGGCAGCAACGCCAGCAGGGTCTTCAGAATGAACCCAAATCTTGAATAAAATTATTTTGTGCCAGAATCCATCTCCAAGAAACACTTTTACACATCAGTTAACTGCATTTATTTTTGGTCTCGTTTCCTAATCTATCAAACACATATTTGTAGTACAACAGCAAATCAACTAGGGGCAAAATCTTAACCCTATTTTTTCCATTTTTCTTGCACGTTCAAAGGTAACACTTCTTATTTAAAAATGGAATATAATAAGGTGCTCACTTACAGGAAAATTTTATTAGGTAAACCTCAAGGTCTGGATCTCAGCTCCACTACTTTGCAAGGAGCATGATCATATCATGGAATTTTGAAAAATATTTTCATATAAAATTGCTGGGCTTAGTTAAAAAAAAATAATAATAATAATAATGTAGCAAGCATTACTTGCATTTCAGAAAAATTGTTAGACACCGGTCACTGATTCACAGGATATCAATTCTGAAAGTGAACTTGTTGTGATGGAAATTTTATTTCTTTGGGTTTTTTTTTTTCTTCTTCGTTCGCCCTCAGACTTCTACATTAATGACTCTAATAAAGGCAGTAGTCAGCTCAAGGTTCCTGACATCTTCAAGCAGTTTTTCATTGAGAGAAGTGGGTTGCTGCCATATGCCACTCCATTCACTGCTTAAGTTGGGCAGGACTGCTGCAGATGTTTGGCTGGTCAGGGGGCTAGTGCCACAGGAGCAGAGATCTGTTGGACCAATCCTGTACTTGTGATATAGATGGTACCTCAACTTATTGTGACCAGTACTAAGCGGAAATGATGACCTGGTCTCGCCTTGATAGCCAGTGATAGGCATCATCTTTTATGTGACCTGGGTGTTCTCTGTCCCATTTGGACTTTAATATAGCTTTTATAGTTGTTTTAGCCATTTCATAAGTTGTCTCTATATCATTTTGTTGCAGTGCTCCCCCTTCTTTATCTGCCTCTGGTTGCCTGGAATGTTGCAATGGGTGTTTTTTTTTTTTTTACCAAGTTTCTGAAATTCTACACAAATATTTTCGTATACTATTTGCTGAGCATCTTCTTCTTCCGTCCTTAGCCACCGACCGTCAAAGCAGTCAGTGGCCATTACGCCTAGTGGCGTCTTAGGGCAACAGCAGATAGGTTTTCTTTGCCATTGTTTCCCATCACGCCTATTGGCGTCTTTAGGGCAACGGCAAATCAATCCATCTGCTGTTGTTTCCGTAATCGAAGTGACTGGCAAACGGGTGATCAGCCCGTTGGTATTTGCTGAGCATAGTAAAAGAAAAAAAAGCAAAATAAACAAAAAAAATTCAAATTCTAAATGGCGTATCAAGTATACTCATATAATTTCAGAAGAAGTGTTAAGATGCCAGGCATTGAAAAGTAATTACTGAAAGTGAGCTGGCTGTGATGGAAATTGTATTTGTTTTTGAGAGCAAGTGTTTCTGACATTCTGAAAAATGAATGAACAAGAATATAGAGTTTAAAGTCGGTACAAGTCACCCCATATGAAAATAGTCTAAATGCATCTCTTGTAATTTATTAACTATAACTATATACGCTGACAGTAAAGAGCCTGTTTTGTTTTTGGTTTTTATCTAAATCTCAAAATTTATACTCTAACCTCAGAACTGATACCATATGATTATTTCCCATTATTTTTTCATGTAGGCTGGGATTCTTGGTGTTAGCACTATAATAAAAACCTAGTGCCAGTATTTCTATTCAATAAATATATCAGTATATAAGTAATATAAAACAGTTTTTTAATAAAATATTAAACATCAACAGCAAGTCTAAGAATTGGTAACCCAACTGGAATGTTTCAGCAGATAGAGCAGACATCAGGCAGAGGTGCATGCTGTCACTCGATCTGTTCTCTCTGTACAGTGTAAATGTTTTGAGTCCACAGGAGATATGCAAGTAATATCACTTGGTGGAGATATGCTGATGATACTGTGTTATTAGTGAAAAGTGAGAGTTACTGGAAACGACAGATACGGTAGGGACAGAAAGTAAAATTACAGGCCTTGGCCTACATAACAAAATGAGAGAAAGAATGACCATCTAAAACAAAAGAACTTCTCCAGGATGCACCAAATAGGTTGACCTGTTATATATCAGTGATGCATGTCAGAGATGAAGAGTTGAATAGCCCAGAAAAGAGCATCATTCCATAACATGGAAGGTATTGTATGCAACAAATCTTTGTCCACCAAAGCGAGAAATGGTATTCTTTATTGTCACCAATTTTCACTATCGATAACTATGAATTGGCAGTGGTGCACCACTTCACATACATGGAGTCTACCATCAACAACAAACTCTCTCTGGACACAGAAATTGACAGCCGCATTTTCCCACCTACCAACATATGTTTGGAGAAACTCCAAACTCACAATGGGGACAAAAGCTGCGGCATATAATGCCTGCATCACCAGCACACTTCTATATTGCAGTGAGACATGGACAACTAATGCTAAGCAAGAACGAAGGCTCAATACCTTCCATCTACAGTGTCTACTCCACATCCTTGGTATTTCGTGGAAGGACAAAGTCACAAATGTCGAGGTGTTGTTACGTGCTGGCCTTCAAAGCATATATACACTGCTTAGACAGTGCTGGCTTGGCCTTGTCCGCTGCATGGCAGATGGTCGCATCTTGAAATATATCTTCTAAGGACAAAAGAATAGTTGGGCGGCCGCAGCTGAGATTCAAAGATGTGTGCAAGAGAGACATGATGGCACTGGACATAAAGCCAGCTACCTGGGAGGACAAGGTTGCCGATCACACCAAGTGGCGATGCTCCCTACGGCACCATTCAGATTGGGTGAAAAGAAGCTCTCACAACAAGCAGAAGAGAAAGGAAAATGTCGAAAGGAACACCAGGAAAAAAAAAGCTAAGGGTTGTCACCTCAGGGGCACATTCCCATAGTCAGTTATGACTGAAGTGGGCTATTATTATTATTGTTACATAGAAATGATCCTGCCATAAAGAAGTGAATCATGGAAAAAAATACATTGTGACAACAAGAACAAATGATGGAAAAAGACAGAAAGAAGATACTGGACAAGGAAAGAAGTCAACAACAGAACTGATAAACAGCCCAGAGATCAGGAAGTTGTGCAGAGATGTGATCTGGCTTACTACTTGAAGAAGAAGGAAACACAGACGTGAAAACCTCCACTAAAACCTACAACTCTTAGAATTAGAACATATGCCTAAATCTAAATTGGAATGTGATTGAATATTCATAAAAAGACCTGAAAACTTGAAAACCAGTTATAACTTGTCAGAACACGGTTCTGAAAATAATACAGTACATGCTGCCAAAAGGATGTTCCTATCTATAAAAAAAAAAACAATATAAAAACACTTGATACATTTTTCCACTTCTAACAGGTAGTTCTCTGGAAATCTTAGGCAGGAAACGCTTAATTACATAGATCTGGTTCCAAGCTTAATTTTATGTTTTAAAATTCATTGTTGTTAACTTCATCTTACCATGTCCTAATAACAGTGACTGTTAATTAAAGAGATACATGCTGGATTCACCAACCTATAGAGTGAATGCTAGGTAAAACAATATAAATAGGGTTCACCTGGCTTTACAGTGAATATTAGATTCACCAGTCTAACTCTGTTCTCAGTCTGTCACTGTCACACAGAGAGGTATTCAATAAAGTACTCACTTCCTTACTAGGGAAGTGAAAGGATATCTTTTTTTCACAATATCACACCCACTTTATAAGATACATAATCCATAAAATGAAATCTGACTTGAATTTCAATAATTACAGATTCACAATCACAGTAATTCAGTTTAGAGTGGTGAGTTTTTCATACTATAATGCAGGCTTTTTTTTCCTGCATTACAGAGCTTCCCTACAGGTCTGATATATTTGGAATCACTCTTCTTTTCATCCCATGTAGGCAAAAAAGCCTTTTTACAGATTAATGAGCCTAAATAATGCTGGAAATTTATATTTTGGTTGAACCTCAGCCAAACAAAGCATAATTAGAATATACCTTTAACTGATTCCCTACGCAAGATCTTTTAAAAGACGCAATGGCCGACCGTTGTGTCCGCAAGATCTTTTAAAAGACTGATTTATTTCGTTGTTTCTTTCCACTCTGATATTTTATACTGACCGGAATTTATCTCGAACGGAAGTAAACACAAAACTGCGCAAATTTCAACAAGCTTCAACTTCCTTTGTTTGAGTTTGAAGGGAATTTTTCACATTTATCTTCATTTTTCATCGTGTTTTGCCATTTCACTATAATGGCCGAAAACATGCATATTATGTGAACAGTGAACAAACTGTGTGATCAAGCACAACTTTCTTACTTTTTCTGTGTTTCTAAATGGATTACCTTCACAAAGAGAGCAGTGAAACTGTATTGTGATAATAATTTATGTTACAAGCCTTAGGTAAGTGGAAAATTTATGTTCAAAATTTCAAGTTATCTTTTGTTCTGTGTACATATTATCTGTTATAACATAAACATAATATAAAATTAGCTAGAAAAGTATATATATTCATATTGTCCATCCAATGTACTTTAATTTGATATATAATATATTATACTTAACTCATGATTAGACACACATTGTTAGTAAAAGTAAATTATGTATTATGTACATTTTTGGGGCTTAAAAATAATTCCGTCCAGAGATGAAAATAATTACGTAGGGAATCAGTTAAGCAACCCTATGGTAGTGTTTTCTTGCATTTGTGGCCTAGATTCTTATGAAATAATAAACAATGTTCCCAAATGAGATAGCTGAGCATGCTTTGATGCCTGCTGTATAATGAATAATATAGCACTGATGACATACTGTAAAAACATAGAACTTACTGCTCTACGCTGGTAATATCCTAAGTGAGTCATTAAATCCAGTGAAGCCTCAAATAAGGCACAATTCTAAATATGCCCACATGTATGAATAATTAAATTTAATAGTTGACTGGAAGTCTGGAATTTTTGGAATGTGACCTAATTAAACAAAGCAATCAGTTAAAACTGTTACAAAATGAAAAGTTCAAAATCCTACATATCTAAATGCTTCACAGAAGTTTGCCCCTGACCTAAATTATTCTTGGTTTTTTTTTAGAAAAAATTATAAAATAAAACAAAGGTTCATTGTGTTTAAGGTTGAGCGTTGGCTAAATAAGGCAACATTATGAATCTACCAATCTACAAAAATCTGGCTTGTACTGATGCCTCCTCTAATACTACAGCAAGTTAGTGCACAGTCTGATGTTACTTCCTGTTTCTCAGGAAACACTCTAATGCAAAACTGCTTTAAATATTTCACCTGGCTGTATCTGGACTTACATCATGTCACCTGTATACTACTAACCTGATGGTTTGAAAATATATTTTGTTTAATTTTCTTCTCACACGGTCAAAATTTGTCACCATGGATTCTTGTAATCTGAGTCAAAGTGTGCAAGCATGGTTGATCTCCCTCTAGGTTTTCAGTTTCCCTAAAAATATTCCTGTACGTGGGTTCAATGCCGTACATTATCCTCAATACAAGATGAACCTCTGGACTTGCAGACCATGCAGATGGACTATCATTATTTTCACTCACTCTATTCTTCAGTTTCTTTGTACATTATTCTACATAACTGTTGGTCTTTTAAGTCAATGTCTGCTCTCCTGGAACTTCCTTTCACAAAAGTGCTAACAAGCCACCAACACCTAAAAAAATGAGCAGACATGTCCAGGCACACCTTCATGCTGACACATTCACCACTTCTAAACTTGGTGAATTTTTGAGTTCCACTTGTCCGCCCCACTGTAGTTTGTATTTGTTGTTTCGCCACATAACATGGTCCTGAAGGTGACAGCGGAGGATAATGTATGAAGATAAGGTCTCTCGAAGCAGCCATGCAACCACAAATTCAAACTTTGAAAATGGAAGTGGTCCATTCTGGAAAGAACAAAAGAAACAAGTCAGTTAAAATACAGGCAATAATTATTTGGTAATAAAATATACAAATGGTAAAGACACAGTGAAGTTAGACAAATATGTATCTTCTTCTTCCATCCATATGTTCAGTACTGTTCTGTGTAGTTCCCAGTGGTCTCTGATGAGTCAAAAAAATTATAGGACTACTGTTCCATACATGCCAACTAGTACAAGTTACCCATATTTTGTACAGGTTATTTTGTTTTCAGATTTGTACAGCTGTACATACATTCTGTACAGATATTTTTTGGCCAAATTATATATATATCTATATTTACTTACTTACTTGGTTGTTCCCCTTCTACCGTGAGGTGTAGAGGTTTGGAAGAGAGAGCGCCAGACTATCCTATCGGCTGTCTTCCTCCTGGCCTGGTTCCATTCTAGTCCTCAGTCCTTCAAAGATTGTCTAATGTTGTACTCCCAGCGGACTATATATATAGATATCTATATATATATATAGATATATATTGTTGTAATGCTCCATACTGAGTTTCCTATTATGTCCAACATGAAGAATTGTACTAAATGTGCTCAATACAAACAAGGAAAAAGCAGTAAACAATAACTTATGCGAAAGCATGGGCGAAAAAAATACTCTTTTTTGTTTTCTCAAAGAGCAAAACGTTTGGTGTATGGTTTTTTTTTTCTATCTTTGCATGGTTCTTTTAAATTTTGTGTACAGGTTTCTCAGTTTTGTAATTGTTTCAGATTTTTTTGTACAAGTTTTTCATCTCCGAGGATTGACATGTACAACTGCTCCCTCAGACATGTCAAACAATGAGGCTGACAACCTCATAACGGACAACAAACTGCCACAACAACCACTGATGCTGGTGAATGCTTGATGTAGACTTCATGTAAAGGAACCAGCCGCAAAGGTGGCTCCATGCTTCATAATGAATGAACAGAAAATAAGGCTCAGCACTGCCCATAAATGATGCAGTCAAACAAGCCACTGAAACTTATTCCAAGCTCAAACTCTGAGATAACCTTGTCAGCATGAGACCGAAAAGTGGGTCAGATATCGCTGAACTTCAGGTGAACTAAACTGGGTGATAATGTAATCTGATGCCCTGTGATCAATATATTATCCCACCAGTTCTCAGGCTGATTATCAAATACACGTTAGCTGTAAATTCCCATGCCGACTGATAAATACACCAGGTAAAACGTGTTTCATGCCGAACTCCGTATTTAGTAGCCTCTAAAGCCATGCCTAAGGGAGCGATATTCCTTTTCTCCCTTTAGACACTGCGATATCGATTTACACGAATTCAAAAACAAAAACGCGATGAGAGAGAGAAAGAGAATGCAAATAATATCCACACTACGAAAAAAAATTCAGAAGTTCATGTTGTTATTTCATGTTTCTCGTGTGTTATGTTCATTTTCCTATGCATTTTTTTTTCAAAATGAAAACGTGTGTTAAATTTTATTTTCATATACTTTGCAGAAGCCCCCCCCCCCCCCCCCCCCAAAGTAACTATTTAATTTCTATGCAGAAAATGATATCTCAATTTACGCGAATTTCGAACTGCGCGCGTGCTTCCGGAATGTAACCCATGGGGCGTTGCCACTGCATTTGGATTCATCTAGATCTAACTTTTTTTTTTTTTTTTTTGGGTCCCGTCTAGGTGTCATTTTCCTTCATTAGTTGAAGAACGTCATCAAGATCGACTTTCGGTCTTTGGCCCAAAGTAGCTCAAAAATTGCCACACCGAAAAAACACTGCCTAAAGTTACCCAATATTCAAAATGTAGGTGTAGCTAGGTTAGGGTTCCCATAATGTTTTGTTTAAAAACCGGGACATTTCCAAATTTTTACCTAAAAAACCCGGGACATTTTGTAAAAAAAAACGGGACATGTTAAAAATTAAGGTAAAGCACAAATAAATCTGTTATATATTATATGTTGCACTTAAAATAAGATACTGGTATAAAAATACACACATTAACTAACACAACTTCCACTTTAAAAAATAATTATAAATTACAAACATACTTAATTAGCAAAATCGCACCTTTAAAAAATACACAATAGTCAAGTTTATATTTCAGATTCATCAGAATATTTATCAGATTGATGGGCCTGTTCAAAAAGTTTTTTTTTTCCTGATATTTGGACATAGAACTTAGCACAAGAGAAATCCTTAAAATGGGTCTTTATAATGGTTAAAGCTTTCACTGTCTCAATTTTAAGTCTGTTTTTTTCGTCTGTCCAAAGCGCATTTATTAATGAAAAAACACGCTCAACAGCTGCATTGGATCCTGGCAGTGCCAAACAAAAACTAACTAGGCATTTCAGGTTCTCAGCATTTATATCCTGCTTTGTAAAATGAGCGAACATCTCATTTTTATAAACCATTTTTCACTGACACTTTGATCCTTCAGTTCACCCCACACATCAAATTTGCTTTCACAATATTTTTTCACACATGCAAACTCATCAAATAAGTCCTCTTCATTCACAGTAAAATTTTGTGACACTGTCTTCATGAATATGTAGCTTTTTTGGATGTTCTTCCAAGTCACAGACTCCTTTCCCTTCAAATTAATCCAATCCATAGACTGAAGAGGCGTAAGAAATATTGTACACCACTCCTGAATATATTCAATGCAGGTGTCATAGAAATCTACTGCATAGCTTTGAAACTTTTCAACTGTTATGTGTCCTTCTTTTTCTAATTCTTGCAACTGATTTCTCACAGTAGTAGTAAGAAACTTTTCTGCCTTCCTGTAGTTTAATTTTTCCACCAGTTTGTTTACTTCATCTATCACTTCAATTACTGTTGTCTCTTGCTTTTCAACACTGACTGGTAGGACATTTGTGAATGGAAAGGAAATATGACTTCAATGCAGGGAAAATGTCAATAACTCTCTGGACTGCAGGCAAGAGAGAGAGAGAGCAATCTTGTCTTGCTGTTACCCAAAACAGTTTTATATTCTGTATTGGTGAATTCGCAAAATGATTTGAGTTCCTCAACTCGTACACAATAAATGTGGAAATGCTGGTAAATCTTGTTAATTATTAACTGAAGATCAATAGGTAAGCAATCCGCAGCAATCTGCACAGCATTATGTATCACATGTGCAGGACAACCAATACCAATTAAATTGTTCACAGTGTTTTCTTGCATTTTGAAGTACAGATTATTCTGTCCCTTTCTCTTCTTTCCACCAAAGTTTATATTTGTATTATCTGCTGATATAGCAATAACCTTTTTAAGGAGATCTGACTTCTGTAACACTTCCACTGTAACCGGAAATTGATAAAGTAACATTACTAAAACACGGAATAAAATCCGTTACCCAAAGATTTTTATTTCAGGAAGGACCCTTAAAAAGCGGGATATTTGGAATAAATTCGGGACACCGGGACATTTTATTAAAAAACGGGACTGTCCCGGGAAAAACGGGACGAATGGGAACCCTAAGCTAGGTGTTTTTTTAAAGTACCTTGTAGGTTTTTTTTTTTTAAATTAAGGGTGGCAACACTGTATATTATATACACACGAGCAAGCAACCCGCCAACACATGACGGGAAATAAATATGTTGTGCTCTTTAAGCTAAATAATGGAGGACACTTTTGAGTCCTGTGAACAGTAAATATATGAGTAAATAAATAAATAAAGGTAATTAACAGGTACTCGTTGGCCAATTTTGTACTCCCTGGGTGAGCGACCTTTCACGATGTACTGTCACAGCAAGGCGATGGCGCCGTTTGGTTAGTCCTAGGTTCGATTCCAGGTAAGCCCATCACTTATATTTTCTTGTCTGTTGTCTAGTGTCATCCTTTATGTCCAACGAGTACCTGTTAATCACCTTTATTTATTTATTTACTAATTTATTTACTCTTTAAGCTGCATGTCTGATGACGGTACTAATTCTCCTCCGGTCATTTCCTTCCTTTCCACTGGATCTGTGTAGCCAAACTTATCACAACTTAAGAACCATGCACCATGGACAAAATGTTAATGGACAGCGTGCTCTTTTGATTGGTCAATTTAGCTTTCATGATGAAATACGCGCCTTTTCCGTATTTTCATGAAATGTGCACCTTTTCTGTATTTTCCAGAAAAGATGACGAGATTTTTAAACTGCTGGTCACATATATTTCAGTTAAGACAGTTTACAGGGAATAATAAGTATTATTATGAGGAATAATAAGTATTATTATGAGGAATATTATTATATTATTATGAGGAATAATAGGCTTCCTGCCATTCATATGATACAAAAAGGAAAATCAGCAGGCATGGATAACATAAAAATTGAAATGATAGAAGCTCTGGAGAGCTTTGGTATAGATACAATCACAGAAATATGCAATGATATATACAATACAGGATATTTACCACACGACATGAAGACATCAGTTTTTATAACATTGCCCAAAAAACCAAATGCAACAAAATGTTCAGACTTCAGAACAATCAGCCCGATGAGTCATGCAATTAAGATACTGCTCAAAATCATACAGGAAAGAATAAAAAGTAAAGTAGACAGCGAAATCCAAGAAGAACAGTTTGGTTTTAGACGGAACAGTGGAACAAGAGAGGCAATATTTTGCCTAAGAAGATTAGCAGAAAAATATACAGAGGTCCAAAAAAGTATGTATATGTGCTTCATTGACTATAAGAAGGCTTTTGACAGAATCCATCATGAGAAAATAATTGAATGCCTCAAAGACATAGGTATTGATGGAAAAGATATAAAAATACTCAGTAACCTTTATTGGGAGCAAACTGCCACAGTAAGATCGGGAAGGAATTATTCACCATACATAGACATAAAAAGAGGTGTCAGACAAGGTTGTGTGCTGTCCCCCTGCCTATTTAATTTATACACCGAAAAAATTTTCAAACAGATACAGGAAATACCAGGACTGAACATCAGCGGAAGATCAATAAACAACCTTAGATATGCAGATGATACCGTGTTGTTAGCTGAAAGTGAACAGGAGTTACAAGAACTAGTGAAGCAAGTGAACAGTATAAGTCATGAATATGGACTCGACATTAATATTGAGAAAACTAAAACTATGATAATTAACAAAACAGATGATAAACCCACATTAAAGATAAGCGTAAATGGGAAAATCCTGGAACAAGTCAAGAGCTACGTATATCTTGGTCATATAATAACAGAAGATGGCAGATGTGGAACAGAAATCAAGAAGATAATAGGAATGGCCAAAGCTACATTCAACAACATGAAACATATACTGACATCCAAACAGTTATCTCATAAATTAAAACTGAGAATCATAAAGTGTTATATATATTCTGCATTTCTGTATGGTGCAGAAACATGGACGATGAATAAGCATTTGGAAGAAAGAATTGAGGCTCTTGAAATGTGGATTATAGAAGAATGGGGTGTATCTCATGGAAAGAGATGAAAACAAATAAGGAGGTCCTAGAAAATCTAGGTATGAAAAGAGAACTAATGAGAGAGGTCAAAGTTCGGCAGCTAAAATACTTTGGCCACATAAAAAGACATAACACCTTGCAGAAGACCATAACAGAAGGGAGAGTTGAAGGCAAACGTGCAAGGAGAAGACAGCGCTATAAGTGGGAAGATAACATCAAGAGATGGACGGGAAAGAGTCTATCAGAGTGTACCACCAAGACAAGAGACAGAAGACGTTGGAGATCCATTACAGCCAACCTTCGTTGTGGAGATGGCAACTGATGATGATGAAGGAAGGATAATAAGTATAGTATGGTACAGTGTAAAATAATCAATATAGGCCCTACAAAAGACGTCTTCGTGAGAATTTGTACTGATATTACCTGGGTTGTGAAGTCGGCCAAAGAATTCTCTGACTCCTGCACTTTTAGACGCCCCACTGCGACTACAGTTTTTACTAACGATTAAAATCTGAAGTCGAGTCTGGACAATTTTTTTTACTGACTCCACTAATAAAACCACTGACTCCACGACTCCGACTCCACGGCCGTGGATATCACTATACTTCCCTTGCCTTCTTTTTCGTCTTCATAAACTCTCAGACGTCTACTTGAATATTTTCAAAGAAAGCAGTGGCCAGCTTCAGGCCTGTTTGCATCTACATAGAGTTTTTTTTTTCTTTTCCGAAAATGATACTGGAGACGGTGCTTTCTATGTTCCTCATAGGTTGGGCATCTTTGAAGCAGATGTCAGCAGTCATTTTATCGGTGCCACATTTACACTCATCTATAGTTCCTATCTTGACCTTGTTGAACAGACGATATTCCAATCTGTTGTGGCCCGTGCCGAGTCTGAAGGTTATCACTTGTTCTCTTCTGCTGATTTTGTGACGTCGTCTTACTTCCTGCATGCTAGTGGTGTTTCCTTCAATCCTTTCACGTTAATGTATGTTCTGCGTTTATCTCCTACTTCCCGGTGAAAGAACCATTCTGCCTGGTGAAAGAACTATTCTTCCCGGTGAAATAACTATTCTTCCCGGTGAAATAACTATTCTTCCCGGTGAAAGAACTACTCTCTTTGTTTCATAACTTACTTACTTACTTATTTAGTCGTTCCCCTTCTACCGTGAGGTGTAGAGGTTTGGAAGAGAGAGCGCCAGACTATCCTATCGGCTGTCTTCCTCCTGGCCTGGTTCCATTCTAGGCCTCGATCCTTCAAAGATTGTCTAATGTTGTCCTCCCAGCGGACTCTGGGTCGTCTCATTTCTGAGGTTTGGATCTGGCTTTTATGGGCTGTAGTCATTGCCCATGACTCGCATCCGTATGTCAAGACTGGGACATAGGTGGAGCGGTATACAGCCATCTTCGTTTTCTTACCAACCTCTCTCTTGCTGAGGAATCCTCGATTTATGGCCTGAAAAAGTCTCCCAGCTGCTGCTTTTCGAGTGGCCAACTCTTCTTTGATGCCTCCCTTTCGGTCTATAATAGCTCCGAGGTATTCAAAGTGGTCGACCTGCTCCAGGACCTGTTCTCCCAGCTTAATCTGATGTTTTCTTTCTTCTCGTGATATCACCATGGATTTTGTTTTAGAGCTGCTTATGACCATCCCTCTCTTCTCCAGCTCTTCCTTCCAGACTTGCAGGTTGGATTGGAGATGTGCCTCTGATTTAGCAATCAGGGCAACATCATCAGCAAATGCCAGCTCCGAAATATAGACCTGTCTCATCTTCCAGTACCCCACTGAATACTTTCTTGTTCTCTCCTTACATGCCTTGATGACATCGTCCATAAGGAGTATGAAGAGGTAAGGTGATAGGATATCACCTTGTCTTACACCAGTGGTGGTCCTGAACTCTTCTGATTTATGGTTTGCTGTCCTCACATAATTTCTGCAAGACTTGTAGAAGCTCTGTATAGCATGAATCAGAGGTGCTGGAATATTCTTCCTTGCCAAACAGTCCCAAAGTTTGCTCCAGGGGACCCTGTCAAACGCCTTTTCCAGATCTATGAAACAACGATGCATCTCACTCTTATACTCAAGGGCCTTTTCACTCAGCTGTCTGAGTGTGAAGATTAGGTCTTGAGTACTTCGGTTTGCTCGGAATCCGCACTGGACCTCATCCAATTGTGGCTCAGCTAGGCGTCGGAGTGTCTGCTCTAGGATTCTAGAGTAGATTTTACCAGGGACACTGAGAAGGGATATACCTCTATGGTTTCCACACTGTCGATTGTCACCCTTTTTGAAAATTGGTGTTATGATGGCAATCTCCCAATCCTTTGGTATGGTCTTGTTGTACCACGCTGCCTGTAAAACCCTTAAGAGTAATAGGTCGCCTGATGCTCCCATGAACTTAACCATTTCTGGTGTTATACCATCATGCCCTGCTGCTTTGCCCATCTTGATTTTCTCCAGTGCTGCCTTCAGTTCTTCCATCTTTATGTCATCTTCACCATCATTGGTTTTCTCTTCTGTGCTAGTGGTTATCATTTCTGATGCTTCACCATGCTCACCATCCAGGAGTTCTGAGAAATATTCTTTCCATCTTCCCATTACTTCCTTTGGGGCAGTAAGCAATTTGCCTTGCTTGTCCTTTATAAATTTGAGAGGGCATTGTTTTTCCTTCCTCATGTTCTTTAGGGTCTTATAGAACAATTTCTGGTTTTCTTGTGCATCTTTTTCTAGCTTTTCTCCAAATTCTTCCCAGGACTTCTGTTTTGCTGCTAGCACTTTGTTCTTTGCTTCTTGTTTCATAACATGAACACAATATTGTGGCAACCGCCTCTAAGCAACACTTTCTGATAGCTGACCTATTTTAATCAGCATTTCAAGAATACCTGCGGGTGTCGCTTTCTCTGCCCACGATATTCTCAGCTTTCTTTTATGACGTGGAAATTATAATGATCTGAATTCCTAAAGCTATTACAGCGATATGGTACGAGTCAGTAGCGTTCTACGGAAGGTGCGAGGAAGGCGGTCCGCACCGTGTGACACTGGGGGTGGGGTGACATCGGACACTATTAAGACAGTACTTACTGTTAAAAATATACTTGCAATCATATTTCTGGGTGAGGGGTGCCAAAGTATGGTTCCGTCCAAGGTGCTAAATACTTTAAGTACGCCCTGTTACAGTTTATATCAAACGTAACTACCTACTGGTCTTTATTAAAATCAAACACAAATACATATCTAACCCACCTTCTGATCACCCGCCCCCTCAACGAAAGATACCCACCTATTTGTCCGCATGTAAGTAAACTAATTAATTATAAATACATGCCATTCGTTCAATAAACGCTGACGTAAAGGTACAGTTGTGGAATGGCTATACCGCAAGCCATTCTCTGAGGTGTCCAATCAATGTGGATCATTGTCTGAGGTGTCCAATCAATGTGGATCATTGTCTGAGGCGTCCAATCAATGTGGATCATTCTCTGGGGTGTCAAATCAATGTGGATCACGGAGGTAACAGTGCATGATTTCTTGTGATCAACCGTGCAGCTTTCATATACTGGAGGTACGTTACGTAACCTACGCGGATGTCCTAGAATCCATTCACGGACGTCCTCGAAGCCAAACTAGAACCCATTCACGGACCCTCAAGTAGACCGCAGGTTAAGAAGCCCCGATCTACTCATTGCCGCCTCGCGGTCGCATATTTCTGGCGTGTAAAATACACACGGCAACTTTACAGAGAGCTAGAGATATAGACCGAGCGACACACCTACACAAATCTTCTGTTTGTATTCAAATTGTTGTGGCGATGGACGGGCCATGGTTGTCGTAAAGGACACGTTTTACCTGCTTAAGTAGCTAGACTGGTCTTGATGCCAGCACATATTTTATTGCGACAGACTTGGAGGGGTCAAGTGAAGTAGCACTGAAGAGCTAAATATAGCAATCATTGGCGGTAAGACGTAACGGAAAATTTCCAAGCGTCACACTGGCTTTCTTATCTGTCAGACTAATATTCTCTCCATTTGTTCCTAGCTCTCGTTAAAATACCCGACTTCCTAACAGTTTTGGAAATTAACTCTTCAGATTTGCTCTTCCATTATAGCAGGGTTTCTTAACATATGGTTCCCGGTGAAACAGATTCTAGGGGGTACGTGTACATAACCTAAAATTTAAAACAATTTTTTTTCCAAGAAGGGTCCCATAGCCTTCATTTGACAATCAAAGTAGTCCATAGCCTTCATTTGACAATCAAAGTAGTCCATAGCCTTAATTTGACAATCAAAGTAGCCCATAGCCTTCATTTGACAATCAAAGGGGCCCATAGCCTTCATTTGACAATCAAAGTAGTCCATAGCCTTCCTTTGACAATCAAAGTAGTCCATAGCCTTCATTTGACCATCAAAGGGGTCCAAGTCGTCATTGAACGATGAAATGCCTTCATTTGACAAAGTAGTCCATAGCCTTCATTCTACAATCAATCGGGTCCAAGCCTTCATCGGGCTATCAAAAGCCTTCATTTGACAATCAAATGAGTCCATAGGCTTCATTTAACAATCAAAGTGGTCCATAGCCTTCATCGGACAATCAAAGGGGTCCCCATGGTACACAAAAAATGTTAAGAAACCCTGCTCATGGTTTGGCCGTCTTGGCTAAGAATAAATCCAGACCTCCAGGACGAAACCCAACTGGGAGGGACAACATTACAGTTCCAAGAATGGGGCCAGGGAAGGGGAAATGGGGGCTCTCTCTTCTCTACAACCTGTGAGGGAACGAGAATAGTAACTAAACTTCTCACCGTCTAGAATAAATACTGCCGTACAGTTCCAGGGCATGCTCTGGTTTAGACTAACGTGATGACTTACTAACGTTGAGACGTACGTGGAACCAACGACCTCAGCAGGTAAAACTAACTGATACAGACACCACCCCTACAAGAGCACATGCATGCTTTAGTGCTACCTTCCTGCCCCCATGCTCCACAATAAGTGAACTGTTGATTACATTTTATACGTAAGAGCAGGGGCGGACTGGGTGCTGGGCATTTTGGGGACTGCCCGAGGGCCCACAGCAGTAGAGGGGTTCACCCTCCCCTAACTAACCTCTCCAGCTGGAATAATCACGGGCCAATGACCCTTTCTGCATTGGGGCCCCGTTCACTGTCAGTCCATCCCTGCGTAGCTCTTCTATTTATTTGCTCCAAATCCCTACCTACTGCTAAGAATCATTGTATAAATACTATGGGTTACTTACATAACTAATTCTCCAGACTTAAAGGTCCTTTATATTTGGACATGCGCCCTAATATAACCGGCTAGGTTGAACGGGACGCGCCTCGCCAAGACCAGGCAAAATAGTATTTTTTTTTTAAATCTTCTCCTTCTTCTCAACGAACTCTGTATGTAAGTACCCTCTTTCCAACGAACTCTGTATGTAAATACACTCTCTCTCTCTCTTTCTCTACCTGTTGGCCACCTGTTTACTTCTATCAGATCTCTCTCTCTCTCACTCTTCCTATTTCTGAAGCAGAAGTCCAATGTACAGACTGGCAGAACCCAAGATGATCAACAACCACGTTCATAAAATCCCATTCTTCCATGTCAGTTGTCTTATTTGTTGCCAGATTTTGTAACACACATTATTTTGATCATCACATATTGAAGTTGTGGCAATATAACAAATATGTCTCAATCCCGTCGGGATATGTCAGATGCGGTTATTACTGTGACGAAGTAAAAATCGCCTTCTTTTCTCTCTGTCAATCTTTTATCATACCAGTTCTCTTTCCTCTAGAAAATCCACTACTCGTCTAAAAATCAGATCTCCCATTTTTTCTGAATGAAATTCCTTTCTCTTTGTTCTACGTTTTACTGGCAAAAAGTCTTTTGACTCCTCGCCATGAACTTTTGACCGCGGTTTAGTAACATGGGTTTACCCCTGGGAATAATTACTCTTTTAGCAAACTGGTAGGCAGTCGTATTGTCATGTGACTTTTGACCTCAGCAACCAGTACCAGTTAATTTAAAATCACAACTCGCCTGGTATCAGAATGCCAAGTACCGGCCAGTGTGTGTGTGTGTGTGTGTTTGGGATGGGACAAGGAGTAACAACAGGTCACGTCCACCACCCCCATTCAAATTTAGCAGGAATAACCCCGGCAAACCTTGTAGTGAATTTAGGGGCATTCTTCTTCTTCTTCTTCGTTCGTCCTGAAAAGGACGTTGGTTGCGTTGTGTCCGTTTACAGCGAAGCTGCGATATTTGCGCCTTTCGGCCGACACATCCGACTTCAGCACAGCATTTTTGGGACCGGGTTAGCCTTCCCTCTTCGATCCCTACTCCCTCAGCCAGACTGCAGTGATGCAGCCTGTTTCCAGGACCACCACTTGGAGGTGGAGTAGGGTCTTGGTCAGCTCAGGTTCGCTGACCCTGACGCAAGCAGTCTAGCTATGGGTCGCTAACTGCATTTCTCACTGTTGACGCGTCTTTAGGGGCATTCACGAAGCATCAGCCTAGACTGGCAGACCGGCTTGAAAGATTGCTCCCAAGAAATACAGAGGAGCCCGGTTTATTTTAAACTAGCAGGTTGGCTTAGCTGAGCGAGTGAGTAGATCTAATAATGCTATATGAATAACATGAATAATAATCATACGTTTATATACAGCATATTTTTTCAGTATCTTTTGTTAGACAAAGTTCTAAATGTACTTTGATCTTCACGGTGACAGCAATTAATGTCCTTGATTTTGTACAGCAGACTACGGCACTATGTACACTGAAGGTTTCATCTACGAACTACCCTTGTCAACTCCGCCTAGGCCGGTCCCAAGCCCTGCTGAAAAAGGAGGAGGGTGGCCTGCATGGAGGCCGTAAGGAGGCAGCCACTCCACCATGCAAAGGCACAACAGGCCAATCAGCTGTTTGCTTTAAACTTTTGATTACGAGAAATACAAGAGAGAAAACCGGACTCATTCTAAAGGTGACGAACTGGAATGGACTACGACTTATGGAACTTGGAACACAAGAAGTATAAATGGGAAAGAAGAGGAGCTGGTGGAAGAGATGAGGAAAGCAAAACTAGAAATCCTGGCTATAACGTAAACAAAGAAAAAAGGACAAGGAGTCATGGATCTCATGGCAACACGCTGCTCTACAGTGGTGTACCCACATCTGAAAGAGCTAAAGGGCTCGTGGGTTGCATTGTGGCCACAAACATAGTATCAAGGGATGGAACTTTGTCTCAGAGCGCATTATGGTTGTAAAACTAAAAGAAGGAGAAACCATAGCCAACCTGGTCATAGTGTATGGGCCAAATGAGGATGAGCGAGCAGAGGTCAAGGAGGAATTCTTCGAGCTGCTTCAAAAGGACAGTGAATGACTGCCTAGATGAAATTATCATGCTCGGAGATTTCAATGCCAGAGTTGGAAATGACCATGCTAGATGGGGTGGAGTTATCGGAAGATATGGAGAAGATACTCTCAATGACAATGGAAAGCGACATTCCCCCATAAGCGCATACATGCATACACTAGATGTGAACCAATAAAGAATGAGAAGTCAGTGATCGACTATGCCATTGTTAGGAGGAGCTCACTCAAATATGTCCGGGATGCTAGAGTCTGGAGGGGGCCAGAGATTGGAAGTGATCACTACATGCTTACAATCAAAAGAACAACTGAAAGAGTTGCTCAGCCTAGGAACTGCCCAACATCACGCAAGAAACTAAGTAAACGAACGGGAGAAATGAGCATTAAGACCTACAAGCTGAGAGAGCCAGAAATTAAGACCAGATATCAGGGGCTTATTGCTGCAGCGGTGAGCAACACAGAAGAACAACCTGATGACTTGGAAACCCTGTGGCTTAAATTCAAGGACATCATAAAGACAGCTACTGCAGAAGCATGTGGTGAAGTCCGGACTTGGGAACAAGAGGGCACCTTGGTGGACAGAGGAAGTCAAAGAAAAAATAAGAGAGAATTTTTTTTTTTTTTTTTTTTTTTTTTTTTTTTTTTTTTTTTTTTGCGTACGCCCGCTAATACTCGAGGCGAAATCTCAGGTTATTATTTTTTTTATGTCTAACCTGACATTGATTTTACGTGAGTATCCCTTTATTTCTTGTACAGAGACAGGTGTCCCTCGCCATTCAGGCAAATACTCGCCGATTTCGGAGGTACCCATTGCAGCTGGGTCGGCTCAGGAGCCGCCAGTCCCTGGTCGACGAGACTTCTTCAAATGTCCTCGCCAGGTCTCGAGTTAATCCAGTCCAAATCCCGGTCGACGAAAAATCCTCAAATGCCGTCGCCCGGGTTTGATCCTGTATCACCCGGTCGCCAGAGCGGTGTTGTAACCACTACGCTATCGCGGCTCCCAAGAGAGAAGTAAATGGCATGGAAACAATACTTGGGAGCTAAAAACACAACAGGACAAATGGAGAAATATAGAGAATATGTGACACTCAGAACAGAAGCAAAGAACAAGATGCTAGCAGCAAAACAGAAGAATTTGGAGAAAAGCTAGAAAAAGATGCGCAAGAAAACCAGAAATTGTTCTATAAGACCCTAATGAACATGAGGAAGGAAAAACAATGCCCTCTCAAATTTATAAAGGACAAGCAAGGCAAATTGCTTACTGACCTGAAGGAAGTAATGGAAAGAATATTTCTCAGAACTCCTTGATGGTGAGCAAGGTCAAGCATCAGAAATGATAACCACTAGCACAGAAGAGGAAACCAATGGTGATGAAGATGACATAAAGATGGAAGAACTGAAGGCAGCACTGGAGAAAATCAAGATGGGCAAAGCAGCAGGGCATGATGGTACGAGTATAACACCAGAAATGGTTAAGTACATGGGAGCATCAGGCGACCTATTACTCTTAAGGGTACTACAGGCAACGTGGTGCAACAAGACCATACCAAAGGATTGGGAGATTGCCATCACAACACCAATTTTCAAAAAGGGTGACAATCGACAATGTGGAAACCATAGAGGCATATCCCTTCTCAGTGTCCCTGGTAAAATCTACTCTAGAATCCTAGAGCAGAGACTCCGACGCCTAGCTGAGCTACTATTGGATGAGGTCCAGTGCGGATTCCGAGCAACCCGAAGTACTCAAGACCTAATCTTCACACTCAGATAGCTGAGTGAAAAGGCCCTTGAGTATAAGAGTGAGATCCATCTTTGTTTCACAGATCTAGAAAAGGCGTTTGACAGGGTCCCCTGGAGTAAACTTTGGGACTGTTTGGCAAGGAAGAACATTCCAGCACCTCTGATTCATGCTATACAGAGCTTCTACAACAGAGCAAACCTTAGTCAAAAGAGTTACCAACTGGTGTCAAGGTGATATCCTGTCACCTTATCTTTTCATACTCCTCATTGCAGAAATTATGTGAGAGAACAAAGAAAGTATTCAGTGGGGTATGGGGACCAAAAGTCAGAAGAGAATTCAGGACCACCACTTGGAGTAAGACAAGGTTACTATCCATCCTGAAACCTGCAGCAGTGCCATCTGGCTGAGCGAGTACGGAATCGCAATGGGTAAGACAAACGGTCCCTAAAAAATGCCGTGCTGAAGTCGGATGTGTCGACCGAAAGGTGCAGATATCACAGTTACGGCGTAAACAGACACAACGCAACCACCGTCCTTTTCAGGGCGAACGAGGAAGAAGAAGAGGAGTGGGGTACTGGAAGATGAGACAGGTCTGTATTTCAGAGCTGGCATTTGCTGATGATGTTGCCCTGATTGCTAAATCAGAGGCACATCTCCAACCCAACCTGCAAGTCTGGAAGGAAGAGCTGGGGAAGAGAGGGATGGTAATAAGCAGCTCTAAAACAAAATCCATGGTGATATCACGAGAAGAAAGAAGACATCAGATTAAGCTGGGAGAACAGGTCCTGGAGCAGGCCGACCACTTTAAATACCTTGGAGCTATTATAGACCGAAAGGGAGGCTTCAAAGAAGAGTTGGCCACTCGAAAAGCAGCAGCTGGGATACTTTTTCAGGCCATAAATCGAGGATTCCTCAGCAAGAGAGAGGTTGGTAAGAAAACGAAGATGGCTGTATACCGCTCCACCTATGTCCCAGTCTTGACATATGGATGCGAGTCATGGGCAATGACTACAACCCACAAAAGCCAGATCCAAACCTTAGAAATGAGGTATCTGAGGAAGGTGGTTGAAGTAACAAGAAGAGACATGGTCCGCAAACAGACGATACGTCAAAGCCTACAATCCCACCCCCTGCAGACCCTAGTAGAACAGTCCCAACTAAGATGGTTTGGCCATGTCTGCAGAATGGGAGAAGATCGGCTACCACGACAAGCACGGGAAACAAAGAGCCAGGGATCCAGACCCCCAGGACGACCCAGAGTCCTCTGGGAGGACAACATTAGACAATCTTTGAAGGACCGAGGACTAGAATGGAACCAGGCCAGGAGGAAGACAGCCGATAGGATAGTCTGGCGCTCTCTCTCCCAAACCTCTACACCTCACGGTAGAAGGGGAATGACTAAGTAAGTAAATACTACCCTTGTCATGTTTTATACTGAATGATTTCTACTGTATGATTTCAGCCATGATTATCCTGTCATATTTTAATCCTGAACTGATTTCTGAAATATCCTTATTATGTTTTAATGTGTTTATGTGCATATATCCTGTGTTATGATGGTATTATCAAGGTATATGAATGCTTATAACATAACCATAGAACTATGTAATAAGTTGGACTTACCGTAAGCCAATGGTTCTCAAGGCTGAGACCAGGAACACACTCAAATAGATTTAATGCTAAAGTAGCAAACATGTAAATCTGTGGTTCTCAAGCCTTGGCCGCAAGGACACCCCAACAGGTTTTACGGCGGCATGGGAGACTATATCCCAGTGGTTCTCAAACCATTGGTACCAGTGACCCCAAATTGATTTGACTGCTCTATGGGCACAAGGTAGACAAGTGGTTCTCATGCTCTTGATGACAACATCCCCCAATCTTCACAGTTGGTGAAGCTAACAGCCCATAGGTTGGAAATCAATGCGGTAGACAAGCCGTTTAGATCCACCGGTATGCTTTTAGCATCAGTTATGTCATAGTATTTAAGATGGATAATAGATAGCACATTGTTGTTGATATTAGGGATGATGTTTTAATGTTATTTCTGATGGACGATTAGCGTCCAGCAGATATGGGAAATGACTTCTTTGGCAAGACTACTAATGGAGCTTCAATTTTTTGTCAATCTAATCCTACTAGGAGACCTAACCAAATGCAGTGTTCTCGAGGGCAGACATACTCCATCCCAGTTGGTGATGAGCCCTGTGTCAAGACAGAGTAAGCAGCCTGCCATCCTCTGAAACCCTAAAAAGGACTGGACCTTGGAGTGCTGGGACAGATTGAACCCCCTGGCAACTAGACAACATTTCAGAACCATAGATAGTTTTGTTTTCTACACATAACAACTTATAGATGTACATTTTTAAACATATAATTCTATCATCATTTTGTAAATTCAAAATATGCGAGAATCTATCTCCATGTTTCTGTAACTTAACATAACGAGTCTGTTGTTATTTTTCTTGTAATATTTAATTGGGTTGTATAGTTTTAGTCCAGCTCCCGGCCTTCATGTGTGGCTCAATTTGAGCCCGGCGGAACTGTTTCCACTGACGGGAGAAGGGGCAAAGGCGAGCGACTGGTGCCTTAAAACCAGCAGCTTCGGGCAGATAGGGCTCGTGATCCTTGGTTGGTAGCTTATCTAAGAGAAGGAACTCTGAATTCAAACCACCGCTGCCTTGCGGGAATATCCATTTATGGAATTGGCTTCGGGAGTAAACCCTGAGGATAAATCCGGAGTCGGAGTCCCTAAGGCAGTCTAATGTCGATTCGACATTATTCTGGCAACTCCTGCGACATGGCTGGTACCAAACTGTATCGGCTACTGCCGTTCCTTTGGATCTACCGGTTGTTTGGAGAGGGGGAACATGCGGCATGGGCAACAGCTTGATCATCCATATAACTGTGCCCAAGCTCGCGCCCTGGAGAGGACACTCCAGCTTCACCCTATAGGTGTCGGCAAAACACGGGAAGTAGCAGTTACCGGTTATAAGCAATTTTGCCCAATTTGGCGTAGGGCATGGCGCCAGGGGCTACTTCCGACAGTGGGAGAGGTTTCCAGGATCCTCACTGGGACTGCTACCGCCCGCCTCAAGGCTGGGCAGCCCCCAGTCAATAAGGTGTTGTCCCGCCCACTGTCTGCTTTCCCCATTGGGTGCATGGGGGATTTAGGGTCAAACCCGAACTGTGGACAGCGAAAATTTTGCACCAAGCAAGCAATTATCGAAAAAATAGAAATAAGCAACCTCTCAGATTGGGATGATGGAACGTCCGGACTATGTTGACTGGACTATCCGAAAACCTACAGGATGTAAACGATGTAAGGAAGACAGCCATAATTAATGATGAGCTTAAACGACTTCAGGTGGATATAGCTGCACTTCAGGAAACGCGCCTGGCGGGCTCTGGAATGGTGAGCGAGAAGGACTACACATTTTATTGGCAAGGGAAAGATCTTAATAAAGCTAGAGAACACGGAGTAGGTTTTGCGGTCAAAAAATCGCTAACTAAAATGGTTGAACCAGGCAAGAATGGATCAGAACGCCTGTTAACGCTCCGCCTGCAAACTAGCACAGGTCCCATCATCCTTGGCAGTGTGTATGCTCCTACTCTGTACTCTGCCTCAGAAGCTAAAGATGAGTTCTACGAGAATCTAACAGCAATTATCAAAAGCATACCTAGGCAAGAACAGCTTGTTCTCCTTGGTGACTTTAACGCTAGAGTGGGTGCCGCTAATGTTTCATGGCCTTCATGTCTGGGCAGGTTTGGTATTGGCAAGATGAATGAAAATGGACAACGGCTCTTAGAGTTGTGCGTCCACCATGACCTCTGCGTGACCAACACCTACTTTCAGACAAAACCCCAGCATAAGGTGTCATGGAGACACCCACGATCCTAGCACTGGCACCAACTTGACCTGATTCTCGTCAGAAGGCCACTCCTCAGGTCTGTGCTCTCCACGCGCTCGTACCATAGTGCAGACTGTGATACAGATCACTCCTTGGTTTTGCTGCAAAATCAGAGCACAACCAAGAAAACTCTATCGTGTCAGACATGAAGGGAAACCACACATTGATACCAGCAGATGTCAGACCCTTTCATGATCGCTCAATTCACTGCGACCTTCGAGAAAGTGCTCAGCTAACCCTCAGCATGGTGAATTACTAGATACAGAGAACTGGGAGCATCTACGGAACACCATTCAAAGTACTGCACTTGCCACCTTTGGTAAGAAAACAGCAAAGTCAAATGACTGGTTTGATGCTTCATCAGATGTGATGGCACCTGTCATTGAAGCTAAGCGCAGTGCTATGAATGAATACAAACGTTCACCGAGTGTCAGAACCCTACAGATCCTGAGGGCTACGAGAAGCAAAGTTCAACAAACTGCTCGACGCTGTGCAAATGACTACTGGCTCCAGCTCACTGAGAGCACTCAGATCGCAGCGCAAACAGGCAACATTAGACAAATGTATGACGGTATAAAGAAAGCACTTGGCCCCCATAAAAGTAAACGCACCCGCTAAAAACCATCAGCGGAGAGAAGCTAACCGATAAGGGTAAGCAGATGGAGAGGTGGGGTCCGAGCACTACTCTGCGAGCTTTACCCTAGAACAATAACCGTTACGCCTGCAAGCCCATGATGGTGTCAACAGTCCCTGCCAAGACTATGGAGGAGCTGGATGCCGAACAACATTAAGAGGAACTTCAGCAAGGCCAATTGATAGCTTGCCTGCAAAGCACCAGGCAGTGATGGGTTTCCTCCTGATTTAATCAAATGCTGTAAGAGCACGCTATTACATCCCCTGCATAGGATGCTGTGCCAGTGCTGGGAAGAGACAACTATTCCTCAAGACATGCGAGATGCCAAGATTGTAACACTGTATAAAAAATAAAGGAGACAAAAGTGATTGCAATAACTACAGAGGCATCTCTCTTCTTAGTATTGTTGGTAAGGTTTTTGCCAAAGTCATCTTAATGCGACTACACAAGTTAGCTGAGCGCATATATCCAGAGTCACAGTGTGGATTCCGAGCTGGCAGATCAACAACAGACATGATCTTCTCTCTCCGCCAGCTTCAGGAAAAATCAAGAGAGCAGAAAAGACCATTATATATCGCCTTTATAGACCTCACAAAAGCATTCGACCTGGTTAGTAGGGATGGACTCTTTAAAATCCTCCTGAAAATAGGCTGCCCTTCTAAAATGCTGGAAATGATAAAGTCATTCCATGACGGCATGAAGGGAACAGTCCAATATGCTGGAAGCACGTCACAGCCCTTTGATATACGAAGTGGCGTTAAACAAGGCTGTGTTCTGGCTCCGACCCTCTTCGGAATCTTCTTTGCCTTACTCTTGAAACATGCATTCAGAGATGCAACTGAAGGAATATGCCTTCACACTAGGTCAGATGGCCGTCTGTTTAATCTTTCAAGGCTGAAGGCAAAAACAAAAATCAGAAGGGTCACTATAAGAGACTTGTTGTTCGCTGATGATGCTGCAGTCGTCACTCAAAGCCAACAGGAGCTTCAGAGCTTGATGAATCGCTTCACTAAAGCATGCAAGGACTTTGGCCTCACAATAAGTCTAAAGAAAACGAATGTGCTGAGTCAGGATGTGGGTGCTGCACCAGTTATCACTATCGATAACTATGAATTGGCAGTGGTGCACCACTTCACATACCTAGGGTCTACCATCAATGACAAACTCTCACTGGATACAGAAATCGACAGCCGCATTGGCAAAGCTGCAGCTACCTTTGCCCGCCTCACATCGCGTGTTTGGGGAAACTCTAAACTCACAATGAAGACCAAAGCTGCGGTATATAATGCCTGCGTCACCAGCACACTCCTATATGGCAGCGAGACCTGGACGACCTATGCTAAGCAAGAAAGAAGGCTCAATACCCACATCCTCAAAATTTCCCGTCACAATTACCAATATTTTGTGTTGTGTTGGTCCTCGTGTACAAATCCCTACAATGGCTGTCATACACGAGGCACTGAAATATTTATTCTTCGTTCGTTCGCGTATAATCACCACAACATTTTACCTCAAAGATGGCCGCCAGGTTTCTCTCATATCCATACAGTGTCCCCCTCAAATGGGTATCTAGCGGCCTTGCTGTTAATCTGCTCATCCCATTCTTAGAGGACATGTTCTACTATTTATGTGTCCTGCCCATATGGAAACAAGTCTGCCAGATTTTTGATGCGTTGAACAGATAGTATTTGAATCCGCAGTGGCAGGTTCTCAGTCTGACGGTTACCATTTGATCTCTTCTTGGTAAGGAGTATTCTGCTTTTGTTACATCTGACTGTGTGTTTTCAATGTCAGTTCTCGTTTATTATTGGGCTTCCATCTCTTCATATGTTATCGTGTCTTGTGTTTGAATTTTACTTCTCCTTCTTTGGCAAACATATTTGCCGTCTCGTTCCCATATCATGCAGTGGGCAGGAATGCACTGTACTTTCATTTTGTTAAATTTGTAGCTGGTTCCATCGGTTAGACACGCTGTCTAACACGTTATTTTTATGATTAATTTTCCTCTTCAATCAAAACTGGAAATCATGTTCTCCTCCATGGTGGAAACGTGCTGCTTATCGATAAGTGCTTCTGCTTTTGTGCGAGGTCTGGCACAATGTCCTATCTCAGAAGAAATTTCCATGAATAACTCGCCATTCTCTTTCACCTTTCTCGTGTTACGTGACATCACATCATCTATTCAAATCCCGTGTTTTTGTCTGCTGAAGCCTTAACATTAATGATGTTTAATGCTTTTACTTTGTCTATCCAGCATTCTCTTTAGACACATCAAAATTCCTCTTTCTTGACATTTCTGTGTCTCTCACCAGGGAAGGAGATGTGGGGGAGGGAAGAAGGTACACAGCACTAAAGAAGTTTATCGTGCCGGCTCCTTATGTCTGGAGTATATACCAGTGTAATCATACACGGCAAATCGTCGTGTTTTATGTTCTTGTGCAACAGCTACCCCCACTCAGAACGCCTTGCCTTCAAATCTGTAGTATATAATTACGTCCTCCAGTTTTTAATGTTCAAGTATTTCGTGCTTTCAAGTTGGAATCAGTAAGTTAAATTAAAAGTATCGCGAGAAAAAAAAAATACTGGAAGAGGCGACAGGAGAATAAAAATGGCTCAGACAAAAGTCTACCCTGGGTTGTTCTGTCTAAATCTCTTAGTCCAGTGGTTCTCATCGCTGGCCATATGGCCTCGCCATGGGGGCATGCATTGTTTCTAGGGGGCCACAGTAATACAGTAAAATACCTTTTTTCCATCTAACAGCAACTATGAGGGAGGCCACAGAGGTAAATGAGGCTCAGAAGGAGGGCTATGAGCAAAATAAGGTTGAGAATCACTGTCTTAGGCGACCACGACACTATTAATAGGAACAAACTGTAACGACGCACTTCCTGCACTGGCTAGTGTCATATAACACGTTATATGTCATAACTAGGGCTAGGATTTTAATGATCTAAAAACTGCTTCAAAATGCATTTATGACAACAACAAAAAAACGCATACACATAAATGCGCTATAAAATATTTAAAAAAATGATCTAATAAACACAGCAATCTTTTAATTTCAGAGCTAAACTAAAATTATTTTGTATTATTAAAAGAAGAAAATGAACGGCATAAAACATAAGAAAAAAACCTAAAAATATAATTTAATTTTTTTGTTGTTACTTTGTCAAGTTGAGATTCTTTATGCTACTAACCGAAAAAAGACCAATGAAAAAATATAAAAAATACCTCATTTTTTTTTTTTTTAGTTTGTGTGCCAAACTGAAAAGTATTTTATTAGCCATGCAGCCTAACATACTGACGCACGCAAATACACTAAAAATGAAATAAAAATTGTCACACTTTCTGTGCCAAATTTATTAACAAAATAATTCTGTATTTAAAAAAAGACATTTAATTACAACTGAATATTTTTACACTTTCTATGGCAAACTGCAGGCTTTCATTTAATGAGTTCAGAAATACAATACACAATCAAAACCATGTGCACATTTTCAAGAGAATGACTTTCTATTGTCTGCCAACAAAGCTTTAAACATTGAAAAGCTCCTTTCCATTACTACTGACACGACAGGAGCATTCTTGAAATAAACTTCGTCAATTGGTTCAAAGTTCGCTGAAAATTCACCAAAGGGAAAAACTTTCCCCCGATAGCACATCTGAAATTAAGCACAGCTTTTCATATCCCACATTTTAGTTTCACAACATGTTTTCTTTTGCATAGTTTTCCCCACGTCTCCATTCACACAGCCCGTCATTCACTATTTTCTTCATTAAATCTATCTGACTCACTAACAGAACTGTTGACGTCTCCATGGAAGTAACGGCACCAGACAGAAATCCAAAATTTGATTTTATGTAGGCAAATTTATCAGCTACATTTGTTCTCAGGGGTTTTTATTGTAAATTATTAAACGGCTTGGAGAAAACAGTGAAGTAAAAAGTTTGGGGGGAAAATCCAATAAGTAAGAACACGTTAATACTAAAAAATGCCTATTTAAATTATTATCGAAAATGCCAAAATATGCAAAATAATGACAAAAAAATTCTTTAAAAAGACTGAAAATTTATTTTCAGAATATTACCTAATCTGTTATTTAAAAAAAAAAAAGACTTAACAAAGGCTCTTAAATCAGCTTAGTTGTGTATGAAACATTTATATTCAACTGTGCAGCGTTTCGGTTACTCCCCCAAAAATATGTAAAAATCATTAAAATCCTAGCCCTAGTCATAAGGAAATCAACGCCCCATGTTTATTCCTTTAGGAGCAACTGCTTCAACGAGCTGCCCCCACAACATACAAAGGGCTGCATTGTGTGGGAGTGGTGGTTCACGTGGCCATTTTTTTTTTATAGATCACATTGCTAACCCATTCACAACTTCACCGCAGTCACCCCTTAAGACATGCCTCGTGGATTCAGTGGCTAATTCACGGTTTATCTTTCATATACCCCCTGATCCCCTCCCTCCCGGAACACCACGGGATAACACAGTGAGAGTCTAATATGACAACACCGAGTGTTATGACGTCTTACAGGGAACAAAGGACACGTAACACACCTATACAGGTAAATAAGGTAGAGGTAACCCAACTGCACATACTGCCAGTGGAGTGTTAGACACTTCATAATACTGGGCACTGGAGATAAATCCAGCAACCTGGGAGGATGAAGCTGCAAGTGGCGATGCTCCCTACGGCGCCCCTCAGATTGGATGAAAAGAAGCTCTCACAACAAGCGGACGAGAAAAAAACACGACGAAAGGAACAACAGAAAAAAAAACAGGGGGGGGGGAAGGGTATCACCTCAGGGGTGCATTCCCATAGTCAGTCGTGACTGAAGGGGGCTACTATACTATATATATTAGGTATCACCTTTATCAAGTGGAGTGATCATTTTCCTTTCGCTTCCTCGCTGCTTATGCCTTCCCTATTTCGAGAGCCTAAGTCGGGCACCCATTTCCAGCCGTGTTTACTGAAGCGTGACACTACCTGGTTCGCAGCCTGGTAACTCTGTCTCGAGAGGCAAGCAGCCGGACGACTCCATCACTCGATGCTCAACTACCGAACAAGACTTAACAAAACAAGCAATTAGGAGGAACGGTAAGAAAGCAACACATAAATAAAAGGACAACACAGACATCCAGGAGAGAGAGAGACTGACAAAAGGTTTTATCGAGAGAAAGGAGAGGGGAAGAGCTGAGAAACGGTCGTCATAACAAGGCAGGAAAAAAAAGCTGGTGTAGGTAATCATTAAGTAAGTGGTTAGAGCGCTTTCCTCTCGCGGCACAGGTCAGTTACCGGGGTCGGTGTCGATACAAGATAGCGTCACTCTCCAGTCTATCCTGCTGTTGTTGTTGTTGTTTAACTATGGCTGCTGAGCTTCTCGTTCTTTAGCAGCCAATACATCAAGGTGAAAACTCCTTGGTATTATCTACACTGTAGATCTAGGCTTTTGCTTTGGCTTTTCTGCCATTCCGAAACGTGTTGAGTTAAAATCATGAGCTCCAGTTTCTCCAGCTTGGCATGCATATAAAGTATCGTCACATCTGGTCCTCAACTAAGAGTAAGAAGCGTGTGGCACACTGTGCATTCCTCGTCATCCAAGGGCGCTCTCCAACTGTGCAGAGCTAAAATACCGTGCTCTGGTTCTGGGCTCTCCCAAGGAATTGTCACGTCCTGCACAGAGCCACTTCTCAGCTCCCCTGCCTATCACTGGGTCTATAGTGAGATCCTCCTGCATGCAGTCAACCAGGTCGAAGTTATAGAGTTACGTCTCAGGCTCAAGTGACAAACAAACAAAAAGAAGCGATGCAGATCAGCAAAACAAAACCAGTTATCTAAAAATCAATACTGAGAATACAGAAATAAAAGCAGGTTTAATTATTTCAAATACTGTGTTAGTTCTTTTACAGAAGATGTAATATTAAATAAACAAAGAACACAGGCAATTCCATGACAACCTCATACCAGTCGCTTCTTACGACATGCCCGGGGGAGAAATGTATATGAGCGTTTTCTTTTTTTTTTTTTTTTGCCACACGGGGCAATCTGACATATCCTAACGTTTTAATGGAAGTAACAATGTAAATGATCAATACCATTGTCACGCCCATAGTTTGTTACGAAAACAAGAAGCGGACATGAATTATTGAGTTCGTCAAACGCGCTGCCCTAGTTACGTGAACAACAATACAAGTAGAATAGAGAACACGAAGATCAGAAATAACACACAAGTTCAGCTGTTGCAATTACGTCATGCTTGGAATACACAAAGTATAAACGAGTGAAATGGGTTGGACAATATGGTCAGAATGAAAAAACTGATCTACCATTAACGTGTGTCCTACGTTCTAGAATCTAGATCAGCCATTCTCAACATTTTTATCCTGCAGGAAACCTTGAAATAATTTTCAGGTCTCAGGGAACCCCTGCATAAAAATTATTGTATCCACAGCTCATCGTACCTTAGACCTATCTGTAATTGTAAATATAATAATTCAACAAACATTGTTAATGCTCTTTTGAGCAGAGAATTATTTTTTTAAAATGTAGTTCTGTTTATTTTGACCAACTTATTAGCCCTCCACACAAAGGACAACTCTAATGAAAGAATCAAACGAAATTAATGTACAACTGTCTTTGCCATTCTGAGCACTGCTCTATAATGTTCCTGAGGGTAAATATATGATCTACACATCTTCTGTTCTTTCTAAATCCTGCTTGTTTTTTCCTCAGTTTGTGGTTTACTGCCATTTTCTACTTGTGTCCCCATAATGTAAAAAAATATATACATGAAATTGTGAAGTCTGGTGTGACAATTTTGACGGGTGACCTAAATGCAAAGATAGGAGCAGACAAAAGGGGCTTCAAAACGACCATGGGAAAACAAAGACTTGAGACGATGAACGAAATAGTTTGTGCGTTTCAAATCAACACTGCTATTAGATTAAGCATATTTCCGCATAAAACGGTATTTAAAGTAACGGGTACATCACCCACACACACGATAGAAGATCTGACTGATCATATATGCATAACAAAAAGTTTAGATAATCACTAAGTACTTACAGGAGCAGATGAGGCATTAGACCACCATCTTCTTGTAGCCAAAGTAAAGATAAAACTCAGAAGATATACAGTAAGGCATAGCTACATGTAACAGTTTAATGCAGGTTATCTCGGAAATCAAGAAACAGAAGAACAATGTACAGCTACGATATCCATGTGCTTCAATACCTACAAGACAACGCAGATACACGCAAATACAAGGAACACTGGCAACAGATAAGATATATATTAAATAAGACACGTGGGGACGTCCTTGGAAAAAGAGAATGACAGCACAATGTCTGAATGGGAGCAGAAATCCTTTATCAGTAAGAAAAAGGACAGAAAATATAAAAATTTTAAGGCAAGAATGGATAAATTGCTTTGCAATATAGAAGAGCAAATTAAGCAAAGCCATAAAGCTTCTAAGGGATTTTTGTTGTTGTTGTTGTAGAGCTTTTTGTTCTTTTGCAGCCAATACCAAATCTAAGAGTCCTTGGTATTATCTACACTGTCGATCTAGGCTTTTCTGCCATTCCGAAACATGTTGAGTTGAAGTCATGAGCCGTTTCTCCAACTTGGTTTGCATTTAAAGGATCATCACATCTGGTCCCAAGCTAGGAGGAAGAAGCGTGTGGCATACCGTGCATTCCCCGCCATCCAAGGGGGCTCTCCAAATATGCAGAGCTAAATTACTGTGCTCTGAATCTGGGCTCTTCCAAGGAATTGTCACGTCCTACACAGAGCCACTTCTCAGTTCCCCCTGCCTATCATAAGGTCCATAGTAAGATCTTAATGCATGCAGGCAATCAGGTAAAAGCCAGAGTTATGTCTGGGGCTCAAGTGACTCCTCCAAGCTTAGTGTGCAATGCTGGGTTCTCAACATGTTTCACCACAGTGGGAATCCCTGGAATTGTGTGGATGGTTTCACGAATCAATGAGGGTATAATTAGCCTCACAGACAGAGGTTCACATCCAAATCTACATACTACAGATATGCCTCCGTGCATGCTTCTAGGGGATGAAAAAAGTTCCTGTACCAAGTGGCATGCCAAGCAGAGGCCATCAAAGCAGACAGTGACACCTCTATAGAGATATAATACAAATTGCTCGGCGAAGTCTGGGAGAGATGAAATAACAGTAGAATGGAAGGAAGGATATCTAACCAACCTGCCAAAGAACAGAGACATGTCGGAGTGCACAATTTCCAAAGGACAAAATACATATTACTTTGTGTCTGAGCCAGATGGGTCTAAGTGAAGATAATAGGAATAAGCGTTTAAGAGTATTAAATTTTACCTATTTATTGTTGGTATGTTTTTGTATATTCCTGTTGAACTATACCTGGGTGGATTTACATTGTCCTGGAATATTTCAATAGAATAATACAGCTATTTTGTAAATATTCCCAGCACCCACCCTCCTACCCCAGGATGGGAACCCCTGATATAGTCAGTGCTGGCAAGTTAATGAACCGAACCATTACAAAAATTACAGAATAACTTTGCTAGATACAACACCATTCATTACCAACCTGTGGCCTACTTAACACCAGGGACGGGTAGACCTGTCATTAAAGTAGTCCACAAATCAGCAATGTGAGCCACAAGCATTCATAATTTCGCTTCAGAGCTTATACGTAATACTTATCGTCTCCCCCCGCCCTTTTTCAGTATTTAAAGAACGATTTTATTCCTATTTTTTAAACCTATCATATCTCTCTTAGGGTTCTTCTATAAACCAAAACTCAATTCTACTATTGCTGTTGTTGTTTTAGTGTATCTGTTTTTTGAAATAACTGTCCAGCTTTCACAGAAGGCAGGAATGCTGTCTACATCTGCTCTTGTTTCAAAGCTGAATTATTGTATATATTACACTTGGTTTTAGTTCAAATGTCTAAATATCACATTTTTTAGTTGTATTTTTACTGTTATAATCTCCACACCATTCTATCCACCTCCTGTCTTTACTACGTCTAGATCCATTCCTGAGTGTAACCACTCTCCTGGAGCTAAATCTGCTGCTGAGGACTTGTAGTGGCACTGGTCTAATTACATTCTGATAAGGCACCCAGATAATTGTATTGCTTGAATGGGTGCTGAAATCGATACAAAACATAATAGACGCAATTCAGGTTGACAAGGAAGGCATTGTCTTTAAGCTCGTCGTGAAGGTCCCAGGATTTTTTTGGGAACAATATTTGTTATCTTGGTACTAACATTCCATTGTGATTATGATTACAAAACTCAGTGGGAATACCTGTTACCAAATTTACTAAGGACATTTGTATATTCAGACACACACATACAGTATTCGTCTCAAGAAAAGAGTGCATTTGTCTGTTAAAGGGTGTCTGAATGAAGACAAATGGAATTTCAATAAGTCTCCTGAAAGAAAATGAAAGTTTGTCTAAGTGTTTTACCTCCACTCTAATTTATTATGAGTCGCCTGACATTTATTTTCCCAACTATGCTCGTGTGCCCATGCACATATATGGTGTAAGTGAATAAAGTAAGAGCAATTTTAATATTAGAGAGTCATTTACATGTGAATCTATGAATCTTATTTATGCTATTATCTGCAAAAGGTCCAACATTACCTATATTGGTGAATGTTTGGCAGATAGATTCCGCAAGCACTTAAATGACATCTATCAGAGGGAACCTAAACCTGTGGCTCTTCATTTAAATAGTTCAGACCATTTCGGTTACTGTGATATCCAGGTAACTGGTATTCATTCCTGCTTTGGCGATGACTGTTCTCGTTTTCACTCGTCTCATTTTCGAAATGGGCTGCCTTTCTCCTGATGGTCTAAATGTCCAACATCTGCTTGACTCCGTGATTCATTGGCTTTCCTCAATTTCAGACTTCTTTATTTTATCGGTCGCTTTTTAAAGATCTTTCTTTTATGAAGTTTGTGTTTCGTTTCCTATTTGTGTACAGGGTGTCCATAAAGTCTCTTTACAATTTAACAAATTTATTACAAAGGCAATTGATGAGATATCTTAATCAGATTTGTTTTATGTACTCAGTGGTTATCAAAGTTTTTAATCACATACCTTTATCGTATTTCAGGTACCCTGTTGATGAAAGAGGTACTGTTTAATAAACCCCTACAAAAATGGCTACTCCTCAAGAGAAGGCACAATGTGTATCATGGTTTATTGAAACAAAATCGGATAGGCAGACTCAGCGAAACTACAGAACTAAGTATGGAAGAGATCCACCGTCACGTCCGTCAATTCGTGCATGGCACAAGAAATTTATGAAGACAGGGACAGTGTTGGATAAAGGGAGGAGTGGACGACCAAGAACATCTGAGGAAAACATCGAGCGTGTAAGACAAGCCTTTTATCATTCTCCCACAAAGTCCATCCGTACTGCTGCCAGACAGTTAGAGCTACCACGTTCAACAGTGCACAAAGTCCTACACAAGAACTTGCGATTCTATGCTTACAAAGTGCAACTCTTACAGGCACTCGAGCCAAATGATAAACCAAGACGAAAAGAGTTTGCAGTTAACATGCTGGAACGAATTTCTGAGGATGAAACGTTCCTCACCCGAGTTTGTTTTAGTGATGAGGCAACCTTTCATTTTTCAGAGAAACTGAACACACATAATGTGAGAATCTGGGGATCAGAACACCCCCATGTGACTAGGGAACTTCACCGAGATAGACCAAAGCTGAATGTGTGGTGTGGGATCATGATACGCATTGTGCCTTCTCTTGAGGAGTAGCCATTTTTTTAGGGTTTCATTAAACAGTACCTCTTTCATCAACAGGGTACCTGAAATACGATAAAGGTATGTGATTAAAAACTTTGATAACCACTGAGTACATAGAACAAATCTGATTAAGATATCTCATCAATTGCCTTTGTAATAAATTTGTTAAATTGTAAAGAGACTTTATGGACACCCTGTATTTTTATGACGTTACTTTCATTCTTGCTCAATACAAGCCCTACTTTCTGAACTGTGCAACCAGCGCAGGGTCGCCATGCAGTGGATACCGTCTCATTGTGGAATACCAGGAAATGAGAGAGCAGACGGACTGGCTAAAGAAGGTGCTGCAGACGAGCAAACGGATGTACCATTTACATACCATCAGAAGAAAAAGATGATCAAATCTATCAGAAAGCCACCAACACCAACGCAGGATGACTACCAAGCTATGAACAGATCAGAACAAATAGTCATTCTGCGCCTCAGAACAGGACACAACCGCCTCCACAGCCACATGTATACAAAATTCAAAACTGGCAATTCAGCCATGTGTACATGTGGACAGGCACCCCAGACTGCGGAGCACGTACTTCAAGATTGCCCCGAATATGATATATTGAGGCAAACCCACTGGCCCAGAGAAACAACACTGGAAGCAAAACTATATGGACCTCTGTATGAACTACAAAAGACAGTGAAGTTTATACAAGAAACAACACTGCAGATATAGACAATATAGTTCAAGCGAACGAAAGAAGAAGAAGAATTCTAGCTCAATGACGCCAGTGCGTTAGTGTTAATAGCTTCTCTGGATCTTGTAGCACGGATTATCATAGCAAAGCTTCATGTTTTGTTATTTCGTTTTCTCCTTTTGATTTTCGTTGATTATTGAACTTCTTGTATGGATAATTTTTTCTGATTTTGTATTTTTCTTGCTTTATTATTTCTCTTTACCCGTGTTGTTATATTTCATTATATTGTTATATTTTTTGTTGCTCTTCTGGTCTGTGTTTCGCATCCTGTTACGTGTTTGCAGTGTCTATAGTATTTTTCTTTAACCTGTCTATATTTCTTGTCCATGTTGCCTGTTTGTAACTGTGGCTGACGAAATGTACCATTTTTCCTGTACACCGTTAATTTGTAAAACTGATTCAATATCGTTTTATTTACTAATATATATATTTACATATGTATACAAGATCATTCATAACACTCTAGATTTACTATAGTCTCCATACCTTTTACTCAAAATTGATCTCCTCCGAAACCATATTCATCAAACTTCAAAATTAATAAACAAATTTCATCTTATTCTTCTTCTTCTTCTTCGATCCTTAACCACCAACCGTCAAAGCAGTCAGTGGCCATCACGCCTAGTGGCGTCTTGTAGGGCAACAACAAATTGATTCCACTTTGCACGGTCGGTGGCCATCCTTCGTACAGTGCCCCAACTCTGGTTCATTCTTTGCATCTCAGCCTCCACAGTCCTCCGCCAAGTTGTTTTTGGTCGGCCTCTCTTTCGCTTTCCTTCAGGGGTCCAAAGCACAGCTGTTCTTGTGATGGCATCGGGGTCTCTTCTGAGGACATGACCAACCCAGCTCCAGCGTCTGCCAGCTATGATGGTATGCATGTCCTCTTGCTTGCTACGAGTAAGCAGATCTTGGTTGGTGATGGTATTTGGCCAAAAGATTCGGTGAATTTTTCTTAGGCATGTTGTGTGAAAAGAGGACAATTTTGACATTTCCTTCTCTGTGACTCTCCAGCATTCCGCACCATAGAGAAGCACAGAAAGCACGCAACTCTGGTATAATCTTAATTTGGTGCTTGTGCTGTATTGGGAGGACTTCCAGATGTTATTTAGGCTAAAGAAGGCTGTTCTTGCCTTATTCATTCTGATGTTGATGTCTTTGCCTGCCCCACCGTCTGGTGTTACTATGCTTCCTAGGTATGTGAAGATATCTGTCTGTACCAGTTGCTGATTCCTTACTGATATGGGCTCAGGGTTGCTCACATTGAGCGTCATGACCTCAGACTTCTTTAAATTGATGTTCAAGCCCACCTGCTGGCTAAATTTATTAAGTCTATCCGTTTTTCCTGGATGTGTTGATGTGAATGTGCCAGCAGTGCAATGTCATCTGCATATTCTAGATCTTCCAATGTTGAAAATGTAGTCCATCTTATTCCTCTTGGACTGCCCTCTGTTGTCTGGCGCATCACCCAGTCTATGACTGTTAAAAATAGAGTGGTTTTCATCTTATTCAGAACTGTATTATTAGGAGAACTACTGTTACATGTTTCACAATTATTTCTGTGCAGCCTGGACATAAAGACAGATTAACTGCTAGAACTGGTCTTACCTATGACTATAATAACAACACCTTTTAACTGTTACAATTGGTCTTACCTATGACTATAATAATGACAGCTTTTAACTGCTAGAATTGTCTTACCTAAGACTATAATAAAGACTTCTTAACTGCTAGAATTGGTCTTACCTATGACTATAAAAATGACAGCTTAACTTCTAGAACTGGTCTTACCTATGACTATAACAATGACAGCTTAACTGCTAGAACTGGTCATATCAATGACTATAATATAGTTGTGTATCTCATCTTTTTTGTAACATATTTCAGATGTAGCACATATTACACTTAGTTTATATTTATGTCTGTAAGAAAAATAGGAGGGCTGCACTGAGACTTTGATAATTCGTAAGGTGAACGAAAATATGCAGCATAAATCATACTGGGTCAAAAGACACAGAAATAACCAATGGTATGACCACAGGGTCTTCGTTAGGGACAAACAGACAAAAAACAGTAGAAAAAAGGAAAGTGAGAGTTAATCTACATGCATAACAAATTTGTTAAAAGGATAAAAATCGCTAAGAGAGATCGCAATGGTAATGACTATTTAAATGAAGTGGTTAACATGCTCTTCTTACATGCAGGAGACTTGAGATTAGCACCTCACATGGAAATCAATTGAGACAGAATTGGCAAGTTGGTTGCGTATAAACTTATATTGCTAATGTAAAATGGACTTATATTTCCCCACTCAGCAAAACAGCAGAAAGAAGAAGATATTTTACATTATTCTTACTGCACTGTAGTGGTGTGTCTTAGCTTCATGTTTCCAGTAGTTGTGATTCTTAGCTTTATGTTTGTAGCAGTGGTGCGTCCTATTTTTATGTTTGTAGCAGTGGTGAACCACCTTTATCTCAGCATTAGTCTTATCTTTTAAGTTTGCAGTAGTTATGTTATAGCTTAATGTTTGAAGTAGTAATAGTAGTGGATGTGTCCTAACTTTATGTTTGTAGCAGTGGTGTCTTAACTTTATCTCTTCTGTAGTCTTATTTTATTGTTTGTAGCAGTTAGCTTTATGCCTGTCGCTATCAATGTAATGTAGCAGTGTGATCTATGATTATAATGCTGAGGTTCCTTGGTAGTAGAAAGGTCAACATAGCCTGCTGTTTATGAGCGAGACCTGAGGTTTGCACCCCATGAAAACAACTGCGATAAACCTGGCAAGCTGGCATTGTACAATTATATTCATTCATTCATAACCCTCCACTCCCAAAGGAGCATAGGCCTTCAACAAACACATGCCAAGTCCTCCTGTCACGTGCCATTATCTCAAGTTCTTTCCATGTTCTCCTCATCATTTTCACCTCTGTTTCCAGCTCTCTTCTCCATGTGCTTCTTGGTCTACCTCTGCCTCTCTTGCCCTGGGGGTTCCAGAACAAGGACTGCCTTGTAATGCTATCAACAGGTTTCCTCAGTGTGTGTCCTATCCATCGCCATCGTCTTCTTCTCATCTCTTGTTCCACTGGCACTTGTCTAGTTCTTGTCATCAGTTCCACGTTGGTAACCTTGTCATACCATTTTAATCCCTCTATTCTACGCAAGCACCCATTTATGAAAGTCTGTAGCTTTTTGGTTGTTGTCTTTGTTGTTCTCCATGTCTCCGAGCCATACAATAGGACTGACTTCACATTTGAGTTGAAAATTCTTATTTTCGTGTTGGATCCTATTTCTCTTGATCTCCATATATTTCCCAATGCAATGAAAGCTCCTCTTGCCTTTTGTATTCTTATTTTGAAATCGGTGTCTGTCCCTCCAACTTTGTCTATATTACTGCCAAGATATGTGTATGATTCTACATCCTGTATTGGTGTTTCTTCAAGTTCAACCCTGTTATCATTACCTGCATTTATTCTCATTATTTTTGTCTTTTCCCTGTGTATTTTCAGACCCAATTGCTGTGACCTCTCATCGAGTGTTTTCAATTTGTCCTGCATCTGATTACGGTTATGGGACAGAAGAGCCAAGTCATCAGCAAAATCCAGATCATCCAACTGCTTAGTCAGAGTCCACTGGATTCCATTTCTGTTGTGTGTTGTCGATGATCTCCTAACCCAATCTATTGCCAGCAAGAAAAGAAATGGAGACAAGAGGCATCCCTGTCGCACACCTGTTCTTATCCCAAACGGTTCTGTAAGCTGTCCTTCGTGAAGAACTCTGCATGTCATGTCTTCATGTTTTCTTTATTAAATTAATGATCTTCAGGGGAACTCCATAATGCCTCATCAATTTCCAAAGTGATTCTCTGTCTACACTGTCAAATGCCTTTTCGTAGTCCACAAATCCGATGTATAGTGGTGAATTCCAATCCAGACTTTGTTCAACTATTATTCTCAAAGTGGCTATCTGGTCTGTACATGATCTGTTTTGTCGAAAACCTGCTTGTTCATCTCTCAGTTTCTTGTCTATGGACTCTTTTAATCTCTCAAGTATAATCCTGTTTAATACTTTTCCTGGCACTGATAGTAACATTATTCCTCTATAATTTGTGCACTCTTGTAAATTTCCCTTTTTAGGCAACTTAACCAGATATCCTTCCTTTTCCCAGACTTTACCAAGTAATTTATATAACATCTCTGTAGCCGTGTCGATATCTGCTTTGATGGCCACTGCTGGAATGCCATCAGGTCCAGACGCTTTTCCATCTCTTAGAAGCTTTATGGCTTTCTTTATTTCTTCCTTCGTTGGTCTTTCACCATTAATTTGTAGCTCTTCTTCTGCTGGCTGGATGTCCGGGGGGTTTTGTGGAGCTGGTCTATTGAGAAGGTCCCCAAAATATTCTGTCCACCTTTTCATTTGCTCTTGTATATTGCTGAGCAGTTTCCCATTCTTGTCTTTTATGAGGCATCTTGTTTGCTTGTATTTCCCTGTTAGCTTCTTTGTGCTGCTATACAGTTCTCTCATATTTCCTTTGGCTGCAGCATCTTCTGCCTCTCTTGCCAACTCCTCAGTATACTTCCTCTTGTCTCTTTTGATACTTCTTTTTACTTCTTTGTTTGCTTCTGTGTACACTTCTTGAGCCTTGGCTTTGGAACTTCTGGTTTTGCTTGTGTTTAAATCTGCTTTCTTGTTTTTTCTGTCTTTTATCTTATTGATGGTTTCTGTTGTTATCCATGCTTTTTGTTGTCTTTCCCTTTTCCCCAGTATTTCTTCACATGTCTCCTTCCATACAGTTTTGACCTGCTGCCAATAGTCTTCTGTATTCTCTACATCTTCCAGCTGTTGGAGCACTTGGAATTTGTTGGATACTGTGACCGCAAATTTGTCTCTTGTTTCTTGATTTCTTAGCTGTCCTACATTAAACTGTTGTCTATAATTTTGCATTGTTGCATATCTCTTGAGTTTCATTTTTTACTTTGGCTATCAGAAGATGGTGATCTGATGTCACATCTGCTCCTCTATATACCTTTACATCCTGCAATGATCTAAACTTCTTGTTTATGCATATATGATCAATCTGATTTTCTGTTCTATGGTCTGGTGATATCCATGTTGCCTTGTGTATTCTCTTATGCGGAAACATGCTTCCTCCTATAGCCAGTTGATTTGAAGCACAGAAGTTTGCGAATAGTTCCCCATTTTCATTCATTATTCCTAGCCCATGTTTTCCCATGACTTCTTCAAATCCGGTGTTGACTGTACCTATCTTTGCATTCATGTCACCCATCAAAATTGTGATGTCTCTTCTTTTTACTTTATCCATAATTTCCTGTAGTCTAGTATAAAATGCTTCTTTCACAGACTCTTCGTTGTCATTAGTTGGTGCATAACACTGGATGACATTTACATGAATTTTCTTTTTAGCTGTTTTGAAAGTAGCTGTTATTATTCTGGGTCCAACAGCTTCCCATTCAATGAGTGCTTTCTGTGCTTCTTTAGATAACATAAGAGCTACCCCTTCACTGTGGTGTGAACTTTCATCTTCATGTCCTGAGGACAGCACCAATTCACCTGTGATGAGTTTCTTCCTGTCTACCCCCTTCCACTTTGTTTCACACATTCCCAGAGCCTCGATTTTGTATTCCCTCATTTCTGCTGCTACTTGCGCCACTTTCCCTTGTTCGTTTAATGTCCGAACATTCCAGGTGCCAAATCTGGAAGTTCTCCTAGAAGAAAGAAGGTTAGTCAGCAACACAGACTCCTTTCGGCTTTCTCTGTGTTGCATCATTCGCCTCCCTGCGAGAGGACCTTCCCCTGTCTTGGATGGCTGTGTTTTATTTTCTTTATTTGACTTGTCCATATTTGTTGAAGTTTTTTGTGGTTTAAATTTTTTTTACAGGATGGGGTAACCAGACCCATGCCCAACCCTCCTTAGTCACCTTCTACGACATGCTTGGCAGGGAACAGTGTTACTATTCTTTGCTCCCCTTTCGGGCCCCGGTAACACACGGGTGACAATTATATTGCTACAGTAAAATGGGGTAGTTGGGGTCCTCAGTATCAAGTGACCAGAAGTAATAACAAATTGAGATTGGTGAAGTTGACGTACACAACCAACATGGCTAGATATTAAGGAGACAATGACAAGACAGACAGGACACACTCTCAAGAAATAATCAACCAGTATAGCCAGACATGCCCTTGATTGGAACCCACAGGGAAAGTGAAGAGTGGGTAGGTCAAGGGCATTCTAGAGAAAAATGGTGGGAAAGGATTGGGGATCTCACAGGCCAACTGAAAAAAAAGTTAACCAAAATAAAACTGGTGGCCAGCAAGTTACAGCACAATGTTCCAAACCAAACGAAAAAGAACAATGATTGATCACAAGATGGAGTAATCTCACCACTTCGCTTAACTCTCTTCAGACCTGATATTTTGTATTATTTTCTCATACTCTGACATATCTGACTTCTAATGTTCCTTGATACATTATAATTTGAAGTCTACCCAAGAGTGTTATACATCAAATTGTTTGTAATTGAACAGACTACCATATTTAGATGTAAAATTAATATTTTAAAAATTTATATTTATGTGAGTTTTAAAAAATTGAAGAAAAATCAACAGGAAAAATACACAAAAATTATAAACATGATATTTCACAAAGAAGAAAAAAATAAAGTATTATCACAACAATTAACAACAGTCATATTTTATTGTAGTCTGACCATTTCTGCATTATATGGTACATTTCCAAAACAATTCAACATTAAATAATAAAATTGTGCAAATTTTTGAAACGTTACATAACTATGCTTTTCAAAAAAAAAATTTTTTTTGTTTAAATCTTCCACTGAATACTTTACAGTTATTTTAGGTAGCTGCAACATCTTAGCTAAAATAATGAAATATGACTTCAGTAGACATATTTCTAGTGTAACACTGTATGATCACTAACACATGAGTAAAATCAGTTATGAGGGTGACATAATAAAGACTCAACACATCTTTATATATTTCCTACTAAGGCTTGTGGTATTCTGACAGACAATTCCTACCTGCATGAAAACATTTTTAAAAAATATCACAAACTTTACATTTAACTTTTTATTTTTCTTTCAATCTTTACAGTCTAATATCAAAGCTTACAACTTCTTTTTGTCTCTCTGTAAACTTGGGGTCCATGGTGTGCCGAGAAAAAACTGGTGGCTTTGAAGCGAGTAGTGCATCATACAAACTTATGTTCCCCAATTCCGGATTTGTAATTCTGTAAAATCTAGCTGACCATATCTAGCTGGTCTTCCACATCTGGGTGTTTTTTTCTGCTGGTCTTGAAATAAAATGTAAGCATCTACCATAGCAATATCCAGAAAATGAAAAAAAGAGTTATCCAATATTTATTGGTCTTTCTCAAAACATTGTACTTGTTAATTGGCTGGCCACTCTTGTCCACTACTTTCATAACTAACTACATTATAAGCTAAACCAAATGGTCCATTTGCAGTGATCCTACCTAAATAAACATCAAAGTATATCCACTAACAGCATCAGCAAGAACCCATAATTTCATCCCCCATTTTGTTGGCTTGTCTCTAATATACTGTCAAAAAGAAAATTCACTTTTCTTATATATATATTTTCTTATATTCTTTCATAAAATTACAGTTTGAAGAAGTCAATCGGTCTCAAAAACTGCTTTGTATTTTCTCTGGTGCTTACCTCTGACAGTTGCAGACTGGAACCCTCTCAGGCGAAAAAGGTGGAGGGTTGGAAGGTTGGCCTTCATCAAGTCCATCATAACCAAAACATCTGCAAGAAAAACAATTTAAAATTAATTTTTACAGATCAACAATAGAATTCAAAGTTAAAGTTTAGTGTACACATGAAAATTGACATACATTACATTTTCCGTACAAAGGAATACTGTCAATCATAAAGTCATATGATGTAAATAATAATTTTTAAAAGCAGAGACACAGGGCGAATGAGGTCAGAAAAATCACCTGATTAGGAAGTTACGTCAGATCCACTTTATATTTATTTCCTGGTGCCATGAGTTCTTTGTTAACTGTTTGAAAGGTGAAATATTTGTCTTTTTTTTTCAAAAACAAACAGAAAGCAGCTATACTGACTACATTAGCCCACTAAAACGACTGTTTTACTACTTTTCAAAATCAGCTGTCATTTCGTTAACGAAGTAACATTACCTTTACATGTACGGCTGGTGATCTGAGTTGTTCTGAGCTGTATTTTCGCCATCCAACTCATCAGCCGTTTTCTAGTCCTCTGAATAATCATCAAAACAGGAATCTACATCACTAGATTTCATTGTAGTCATTTTCAGACTGCATTTTGTTTACGACCTGTTAAGTCGAGTTGATCGGAAAAAATCCAAAATGGTGGACGGACAAATTTGGTGTTTACGTTTTTCTGCATGTAATTTCAAAGTCAAAATAAGCGAAAGCTGTATATTTTTTAGCACAAATGTAATTTTTAACATGTATTCTTAATATAAAACATATATTTGAAGTCAAAATAAAAAAATAAATGTGCTTTTTTTACTTTAAAAGTCATCGTTCCGTTTGGAACGATTTTTTATATATCCGGTTTGAAGAGTGTTAACGACAAAATGTAGAAGATACTTTACTGCACATTTCTTCTTCTTCTTCTTCCGTCCTTAGCCAAAGACCGACCAAGCAGTCAGAGGCCATCACGCCTTGTGGCGTCTTAAGGGCAACAGCAGATTGATTTTCTCTGTTGTAGTTTCCCATCACGCCTAGCGGCGTCTTTAGGGCAACAACAAATAGATCCATCTGCCGTTGTTTCCGTAATCGGTGTGACAAGCCAACGGGTGATCAGCCCATTGGGCTTACTGCACATTTACTGCAATATAATGACGTGTCTTCTTCACCCATGTATTATCGGAACCCAAAATGCAGCACAGAAGGCACTTGTAGCATTGCAAGCAATGGGACCAAGTTTATCCATTATATTCAAAACTGCCAAAAGGAAAATAAAGATGAATTATTATGTTAGTGCCTTCTGTGCTGCCTTTGACAGAATTTGAATCACACCTTCACTATGATGTGCACTTTCTTCTTCACAGCCTGAGGACAGCAACATTTCTCCTGCGTTCATTTTGCTCCTTTGTCTCCCTCTCCACCTTATTTTGCACAGTCCCAGGATATCATTTTTTGTTGTAGGTTTATGATAGGGTAGCCATTCATGTCCAACCATCCTTAGTCACCTTCAACATCAAGCCTCGTGGGACACAATGTTACTATTCTTTGTGTCCCTTTTTGGGGGCCTCAATTACATAAGGGTGCAATGTTCTGGTTCGTATTACCTTTATTTTTGTACCTGTGACTTAATGGAGCAATATGTCTTAGTTTTACATTTGTATGTCACTGTACGGTGGTCTATCACATCCCCCCCCCCCCCCCATATTCTTATAAATAATTTAGGTAAAACTGAACTGAGAATATGTTCTAAGTAAGTGAAATAAAGAAAGTGCCCATACAGATGGTTTATTACTGTGTGCCTGCGTACAGCTCACATATGTTAAATGCAATAGTTGTGAAGCCTTACAACAGTAATCCATCATTTATAACAGTAGTATATAATGAATGAAAGCACAATTACTGATGTCATGACTGAAACGGTCAAATTATCATCCACCCCAAATGTTCCCCACAGAACACAAGGCTGCAACTAACCACTGACCAGTAGTAACAAGAACTTTGCTTCATTTGTGAGTATTTGATCAAACCTTTCAAACAATACTGGCTATAAACTATAAATATAAACCTCCCTTCAATAAACTGGTCCCTGTGTAGAACAGCAAAACAAACAATACTGGCTATAAACTATAACTGTAAACCTCCCTTCAATAAACTGGTCCTTGTGTAGAACAGCAAAACAAACAATACTGGCTATAAACTATAAATATAAACCTCCCTTCAATAAACTGGTCCCTGTGTAGAACAGCAAAACAAACAATACTGGCTATAAACTATAACTGTAAACCTCCCTTCAATAAACTGGTCCTTGTGTAGAACAGCAAAACAAACAAGTGTCAGTGGAACAAGAGGTGAGTAAATGATGCTGGTATTGGATGGGGGAACACATTATATAGGAATCTTAGTTTTGGAATCCCCCAGGCCAAGGGGATAGAGGGGAACTGGAAACAGACAAGATCTGGAATGGACAGCATAAAATATGACTTGAATATGTTTTTTTTTTTTTTCTTACGCCCGCTATTACTAGAGGCGAAACCTCTAACCTGAGACTGATTTTACGCGAGTATCCCTTTTTTTCTTGTACAGAGACAGGTGTCCCTCACCATTCAGACAGATACTTGCCGATTTCAGAGGTAATGAATATGTTGAAGACCTCTAATCCAAAAGGAACAGATGTGGTTATGATGATCCAGATTACAAATGCTTTAAGCACTTAAAAAAAAAAAGTTGTTAAAAAAAAGGTGGTAAATATGTACATACCTCAACTATCCTAAATAAAATGTAATCACTGAGAAACCAGACCAGCATGTGGCCGAGGAAGAAAGCTAGAGGAGAGATGTCGAGAAGAATGCTGACTGCCACCGATGTTACTGCCCCCAACAAGATGCTTTCTCCAAAAGGTTCCAGAATTATCAGCGTGGGTACCATAGACACCCGCAGCTGGGCCCACCTGAGGACAATAGCAGTGTTAAAAATATGTCTAATAAAATAATATGGCGCTAAGCTTAGAATTGTTAAATATCTAACAAAGAACAACATACTTCAGTTTTTTACAACTAAACACACATAAGTAAACTGCAACTACTATTATCTTTTGCCATAGAAACCACCGCTGCAGAGCTAGTGAATGCTTGATGCAGGTTTCCTGCAAGGGGCTGTCGCAAGGTGGTTAAGAGTATACCAGAGCTGCTTGATAGTTAGTAGATAGAAACAGAGTCATGAATGTGAATAGTGAGTGGGGTACAGCAGTCAGGCGAGAAAAAAGGTATGCATATGTATTGAATCACTTCTCTCCTGCCACTCTTGCACACTTGTTTAAAATGTCATATGAGCACTCTTCCTCCTCGAAATAAAATAAAATTGCAGTAAGGACAGGGGAGGTCAACATTCAAGTGACAGGTGAAATAGGAAGTGAATTCTGACTGCTTAGAACATATATATATATTTATTAATATTAATCCACTATTTATTCAGAACACATTAGATATCACCAGAAAAAGTAACAACAAAAATAAGAATAAGAAATAATTAATCTAAATAAATAACAAACTGAGCTCCTGATTCAAACTAGGAGCAATTTTTCCCCAGTCCTCGATGACGAATTCTGTTTAGTTAACTAACTCCAGAGGAGTATACACCTCTTTAGTTGGAAATCCCCCAAATAAATATCCCTGAGTCTTTCTAACACCAGTCGTAGTTTGAGGTAAGTAACTTCAAAACTAGGAAATTCTCTTCCGTCACTGCTGTAGAATTTATTACTCTGTGGATATCTTTAAAAAAATCATGGGGGCATCTATATGCAGAGATTTGGTGGTTTACTGCTCTCAACTTTCATGATATCTGCAGCCAAGTAAAATAATGATAGTTACATGTGGATCACGTAATCTGGCAAAAAAAAACAGGCTACAGTGTGAGTTAAGGACGTCAGGAATGCATAGATCCAACTAGTAAATCAAGAAGACCAGTCTGAAATGACTGTTGAAAAACAAAAAAACCTGGGATGGGTCAAGTGTGGCGCGCAACCCGTATGCTGTGGTCTCTAACAGGTACCTCAAGGGATAATGGTCATCAACTCTAAGATCATGGGATCATGAGCAGGAATACGTATCCAAAAAAAAACCCAAGCTGTGGATCTAGGAAAGGGATTTTAAAAAAACTGAGATCCAACAAAAAAAGCGATTAACAGGGGCTTTTATCTTTGTCAGGATTCTCTGGACTATTCTGATATGTCAAGAATAAGTCCTAATAACAATGCATCTGGTATAAGGCTACTGCACAAATTCCACTCTGCAGGTTAGAGCTTCTCTGGAGATAACAAGCCCTGGGTACTCTTGGAGTCTATATTGCCAGACTCCCCTACAGATCGCATCATTTGTTGTGACCACCTGCACAGGGTGCAGCAATTCTGACAGGAGACAAAGGCATAAGAGACCTGGGAGTTTTCTTTCCTGTGACTCAAGATGAAAGTATTTACATATAAGGGGGACCAGGGAAGAAGCGGAGATGCTTCCACTATCATCCAAACCTCAAAGGGTTTTCAGGACGAGAAGCGTTCAGTCACTTAAAAGGCAGGGCCTCTTGTGTCCACTTTCCCTTGACTCAAAAGACATTTAGATTTTGCCACGACCAGCGATTCAAAGAGTTAGAAGACATCTCTGAGAATAGTCAACACGAAACACGTGCAGAAAGGTGGCTACGTGCTGTCGAATTTAAAAGTGACATAGCCAGAACAAGGAATATACTATGCAGGTGCTATTAAGAAGAAAATGGGAGGAGATAAAATCAAAGATAAGAGAGAGACGGTCCTCCCAGCTAATAGTGACATAAATTCTCATTCAACTGATGACAGGGGCCCAACAGCGGTGATGGCTCCATTCTCCATAAATAGCACAAAGGAAAATGATGATAACTATTATCTTTCTATCTCACTTCTAATGCACTATACAAAGAATGCATTAGTGTCTTTCATTCAGTGTCAGTGATTATAAAATCAGGGGCACTTCAGCATGACCGTGTAAAACATAAAGTGAACAAAACTGAGGTTAAGACACAGGAAAAATACAACTTACATTTTGACCAGGGACAGGACAATTAAAAAAAAAAAAAAAAAAAGACAGAAAACTGTGTAAACATTCATAAAATTGACCGAACAGAAATTTTTAAAGGATATAAATCATATAATGGACAGAATAATTTTAAAGGATATAATCATTCATTCATCCAGCATCTTCTCATCGCATACTCCGCAGGCACCTGTAGGGTTCTTGCCATTTATGAAAGTCATTAACGTTTCAGTTGTTGTTTTTTGTTGTTCTCCATGTGCCTATATCTTACCAGGTCCCAAATGGGAAACATAGAATAATAACACTGCAACCTATCAATCATGTCATACAAGGATACTAAGGAGGGCTGGGCAAGTGGCCCACATCTACATCATCCTGTAGAAACTTCACAAAAACTTCAGCACATATGGATAGAGAATGTAACCACTGTAGTAGATTCCAGTCAGAATCTACAGCAATATTATTTACTACAGTGATTATACTTTTTTTACTTTAAACATTTTATGTATGCAGATTAGGTAACACTTTCTGCACTGTTTTCATATGCTCTGTCCCTGATAAAGATCTCTTAGTCGTAACATGTATTTTTCCTATGTCTTATTAAAACATTCCCCTATATCACTTTTATTGACGCTATGGCATGATTCTACTTCTTTATTTCTCACGAGCACCTGAAACATACCTTTATGTGTGTAATATTTATTTATGATCCCCAGTGCATGAAAATATGACATCACTATTCTAAGGAATAAAAGAAAATGAAAATACTAACCTGATCATTCTCTGATGGAAGTCTGTTAGGGAGCAATTTCCTGAATTCTGTAATGCTGGTGTTGTTGCAAGCACAACTTTGTAACCCCTGGGACAGCAACAGAAAACACAGTACTTTTTATGACGTCCTCTATAGTGTTCTCTGAAGTCTTAATGGTTCTTGTAAACAATTTCCATTTTACTTCACTATTTAACTGTGGCCCCCATGGAGTTTCCTGGGAGTCTCTGAACAGCCAAAGAAAGAACAGGACTACTGCACCCTCAGCCATGTCCTACTATAAGGTGGCTAATATGAGGCTGCTGGCAACCTCATGTCAAACAAATCACTACATGTGAATGCTTGAAGCAGGCCTCCTGCAAAGGGATCAGCTGCTGTGGTGGCCCTATATAAAAGGTAAAGGTAAAGGAACCCGTTACACGCCCATTTAGGCATATTGGGAATATGGTGTTAGGCCCATATTATCTTGACCGTCGGCACACGAGGGGTGATGTGGTCGGCATCACGCCGGCCGCCTTAACCTTCCCAGAGTACCTCTGGTACCCATTTGGGGCTGGGTCGACCCAGGAGCCGTTTGTGGCCTAAAAATTGTTCCGCCTCATCTGGGGATCGAACCATAGACCACTGCGCTAGGAAGCCAGTGCACTAACCACTATGCTACCGCGGCTCCCTGGTGGCCCTATATGCTCCATAGGAAAAGGATGAATAAGTTAACAGCTTGTTCTCATAATCTTCACTGGCTTAGCCATGTCCACTGCATGGAAGATGGTCGCATCCCGAAAGATATTTTCTACGGACAACTGGCAGATGGCAAAAGAACAGTTGGTCGACCACAGCTGAGGTTCAAAGATGTGTGCAAGAGAGACATGAGGGCACTGGGCATAAATCCAACAACCTGGGAGGATGAAGCTGCCGATCGCACCTAGTGGCGATGCTCTCTATGGCACCACCTCAAATTGGGCAAAAATAAGCTCTCACGGCAAGCAGAAGAGAAGGAGAAAATGTCGGAAGAAACACCAGGGAAAAAAGGCAGCTGAGGGCTGTCATCTCAGAGGCACATTCCCACAGTCAGTTATGACTGAAGGGGCTATTATTATCTCATGATCTTCCATCTTCCAAATGTTTTATATAGGCTCTGCCATTTATCTGTATGAAGTGTTTTAGCCATCTGTGTCTGTTTACCAAGAAATATTGATCTGGACTTCGACAGCTGGTTGTTTGCCTTTATTTCCTATATCAGGGGTGGGCAATATGTTAACCCAATCGACACGTGGTGAACTGCAATAAAAGTGTGGCTAACTGGATTATTGTCCTGGCATGATAAAAAAGGTACAGGCAGTCCCATAGTGGATACTGCCGTAGGGGAGTGAAGTGTTAAAGGCTTCACCATACTAGGTCCAGCATCTGAAGGTGGGGAGACCAGTTCCCTTCCTCTTCCTTCAAAAGCAGAGTCAGGTATCCATTTATAGCCAGGTAGGCCGCTGCGTGATGACATCATAATTCAAACCTGGCACCTATGCCTTGAGAGACCAGTGTTCTAACCACTCTGTCAATCAGACACTGCTGGCATGATATTAAACTAAAATGTTATGAGCAAAATTCTAGAAAAAAATAAATGTACACACACACACACAATATGTATCAGATATTTCTGGCCTGTCCTGAAAGCTCAGAGGGTTCTTCCATATCCATGATTCAACATTAGAATGAACCCAATATGAAGCTTCAGTGAACAGGACAACTGATCAGCGATCAGGCACAATACATTCAAGAGTTCAAGCTGACAATGAATCTTCAAGGAAGATTTCATAAAAAGGTAAGGCAAAGGTAGTCCCATAGCAGATACCGCTGTAGGGGAGTGAAGTGTTAGAGACTTCACCATACTGGGTCCAGCATCAAGAGGTGGGTTGACCAGTTCCCTCACCGCCTTTTCCTTCCCTAACTCAAAGTCAGGTACCCATTTACAGCTGGGTAGACTGGAGCGTGTTGGAACCATGATACGAACCCAATACTTTTACCATGAGAGACCAGCTCTAACCTTCTGTTCATTAGACGCTCAAAGATTTCATGCACTTGCCAAAGCCATATCATTATCTTTACACAAATGAAGAGTTTGACTATCAAGCTCAGAAACTGTTTCACTATGTGAACTGGTCGGAGAGTTTGATTCAGAAATTTGAGTTGTACTATTTTGATTTTATTATGTTCAACTTAGCATTTGAATTCTTGACAGATTTTTAAAAAATAGAAACAATATCCTGTTCAACCAGTGATGGGTTATAATTAGGATATATAGTGTAGTTAATTCAAGATAATAGTTCCGATTTCCTATACCAAAATAAGGAATCATTATCCCCACTCCACTCAGTCCAAACCAGCTGTACATTAATTTTGTTGATTTTGAAAAGGCTTTTGACAGTATATACGAGGTGTGTTCAAATGAAATCCGGGACCCAAAGATGCAGCAATAGAGAATGCAGTTAGCGACCCATAGCTTGACTGCTTGCATCAGAGTCAGCGAACCAGAGCTGACTAAGACCCTACTCCACCTCTACGTGGTGGTCCTGGAAACAGTCTGCATCACTGCAGTCTGGCTGAGAGAGTAGGGATCGCAGAGGGAAGGCAAACCCGGTCCCAAAAACTGCCGTGCTGAAGTCGGATGTGTCGACCAAAAGGTGCAGATATCACAGCTCCGGCGTAAACAGACACAACGCAACCAACGTCCTTTTCAGGACGAATGAGGAAGAAGAAGAAGAAATGAAATCCGACCGTGCTGCGCCAAGTGGACATTGTAGGAGGAGCATGACGATGTCACATCTGACGTAATAAGCACATACGAATGTACAAGTGTGTAAGTGTTCATTCTCCTAGTATTCATTGGTTGTGCTGCAGACCATTAAAATAATGGCCGGTGTGATAAGGAATCCGTCCAAGGTCGATCAGCGAGCGGTGATTCAGTTCCTAACAGCCGAAGGATGTCGACCAGTCGACATTCATCGCCGAATGAAAGCAGTGTATGGTGACAAAAGTGTGTCTAAGACTACAGTGAAATACTGGGCACGAATGTTTCGAGAAGGACGTCAGTTAACGAAAGATCTTCCGCGGCCAGGTCAGGTGCATATTGTTGCGACAGAAGAAGCCATCGCCGAGATTGATGCAGCAATACGGGTGGACCGTCGTCGGAGCTTACGTTCGCTAGCAGAGGAATTCGCTGTGTCTCTTGGGACAGTTCAAATGGTGGTTTGGAAGAAACTGAAGTATCGAAAGGTGTGTTCACAATGGGTCCCACGGATGCTGACCGATCACCATAAGGAAAAACGCATGGGGTGGAGTTTGAACCACCTGCTGCGTTACGAAGAGGAGGGTGATGCATTTCTGTTGCACAGTGGCAGGCGATGAGTCGTGGTGCCACCACTTTGAGCCGTGCAGCAAATCAGCGAGCATGCAATGGAAACATCCCGGATCACCAAAACCCAAAAAATTAAAGTCACAGATTTCCGCCGGTATGGTTATGCTGACTGAATTTTTTGACCATGAAGGGCTTCTATTGGTGACTTTAAAGAGCCTGGCGTGAACATCGATGCCATCCGCTACAAAGACATACTAGACAACCTGCATACAGCCATCAAGAATAAATGACCCGGCATGCTTTCGCGTGGTGTGATTCTGTTGCACGACAATGCTCGCCCACATGTTGCAAACATTGTGCAGGAAGCGTTAGCAAGGAAAAGGTGGGAAGTTCTGCCACACCCAGCCAACAGCCCCGATCTTTCACCATGTGACTTTCATTTGTTCCGACCCTTAAAAAAATCTCTAAAGGGACAACGATTCGACTTCGATGCAGACGTCAGGGCGTCGGTGACCAAATGGTTCAATAAGCAACCAAAGTCATTTTTCTCAGACGGCATCCACCGTCTACCCAAGCAGTGGGATGCGTGTCTGAATGCCTATGGTGACTATTTCTAAAGAACCCCAGTAGGTACTTGCTTCATAACAATTGCTGTATTTAATTCTACTACTCCTGCTGATGTACCTTACATATATTTGTTATAAAGCCACTGCGACGGGTTTCATTTGAACACACCTCGTAACACATAAGGAAGGGAAACCCGAGGCCTGTAAACAGTAAATAAATATTTGACAAACATAAAGGTATGTTTTCAGGCACTCGTAAGAAATAAAGAAGTAGAACACTAGACAACAGAAAAACAACAGACGTGAGTGGCTTACTCAGGACTCGAACCCAGGACCTTCCGTGCGACAACCCCGCCTAGCTATGCAAGTGAATCACACTATCCTCCCTGCCATCTAGGCATCACCTTTTGACAGTATACATAGGGACAGTTTATGGAAAATACTGAGGGCTTATGGAATTCCAAGCTGCATAGTGTCAATCATAAAAAGCCTCTATGCCAACTTTACGTGTAGTGTTGGGCAGAGCAACCTAACCTTTGAGGTGAAGACAAGAGTACGACAGGGATGCCCCTTATCAACCACTCTATTTTTAACAGTCATAGACTGGGTGATGCGCCAGACAACAGAGGGCAGTCCAAGAGGAATAAGATGGACTACATTTTCTACATTGGAAGATCTGGAATATGCAGATGACATTGCACTACTAGCACATTCACATCAACACATCCAGGAAAAAAAGGGTAGACTTAATAAGTATAGCCAGCAGGTGGGCTTGAACATCAATCTAAAGAAGTCAGAGGTCATGACGATCAATGTGACCAACCCTGAGCCCATATCAGTAAGGAACCAGCAACTGGAATAGACAGACACCTTCACATACCTAGGATGCATAGTAACACCAGACGGCGGAGCAAGCAAAAACATCAACAACAGAATGAACAAAGCAAGAACAGCCTTTTTTAGTCTAAACAACATCTGGAAGTCCTCTCAGTACAGCACAAGCACAAAATTAAGATTATATCAGAGCTGTGTGCTTTCTGTGCTTCTCTATGGTGTGGAATGCTGGAGAGTTACAGAGAAGGAAATGCCAAAATTGTCATCTTTTCAGACAACATGCCTAAGAAAAATTCACCAAATCTTTTGGCCAAATACCATCACCAACCAAGATCTGCTTACTCGGAGCAAGCAAGAGGACATGCACATGATCATAGCTGTCAGACGCTGGAGCTGGGTTGGCCATGTCCTCAGAAGAGACCCGATGCCATCACAAGAACAGCGATGCTATGGACCCCTGAAGGAAAACGAAAGAGAAGCGGACAAAAACAACTTGGTGGAGGACTGTGGAGGCTGAGATGCAAAGAATGAACCAGAGTTGGGGCACTGTATGAAGGATGGCCACCGACCGAGCAAAGTGGAATCAATTTGTTGTTGCCCTACAAGACGCCACCAGGCGTGATGGCCACTGACTGCTTTGACGGTCAGCGGCTAAGGATCAAAGAAGAAGATTCAGTCCAAACACAGCAAATTAAAAATGTAAATTGTGTGATTGTATGTGTGTGCGTTCTCGTTTCCCCCCCCCCCCCCCCCCCCAAAAATAATAACCATAAGACAAAACAAAAAATACAGCTCTCACAACCTCCATGCTATTAACAAGTGGGAGAAGGGTGGAAAAGCTCAAGAGTATCCAGGACAACACCCACTCCATCAATCATCTGCAATCATCAATAAGCATTATGAGACCCCTACAAAAGTCTCACTTTACCATCACACCATCACTGAACCTTATTATTATTTTTTTAATATATATATATATATACTGTTTTATTATATTGTACAATTCTCAGGTCTGTGTCTACTCTCAACACCTGTTCTACAGTTATTGATGAAAGTTATCTTGAAAGATCCATTTCACTTCAACATTGAAAACTTATCACTTTGCTATGCTTGGACAAGCGTGTATTTGAAATGGATATGTTCACATGTTGCAAAGCCTGCAGGTGAACTCGGAAGTTCTTCAAGTTCTTCACTGGGATCAGGAACATGCCATTTCCAAATTATTTTCCGTGTTTCGGAACTAATGTTTTCCTTAATCACTTGGACAAAGTTGAAATACAGATCTCAAATAATGGACGACTTTGGAGGCAGAGCTGAGATGTGGATGAGTTCAGGTATTCAGCCAAATTATGACCAGTTGGTCACACAGAAAGATTTCATGGATTCACATTGATTTTTTTTTTTAAATCACAGAGCTTCTTTTGAGTTGTGTATGACTCTACAAGCAAGAACAATGCTTGAATAAAATCATTTAAATGAAAATCCTGCTTTTCCCCTTTAATCTAACCAGTTGGGAAACTATTTTATTTGAATCATAAAAGTCAACAATATTCAACAACAGTGCATTCAGAAATAGATCTGCCTTGCTCATAGACCAACTGCTTGAAGCAGAATAAAGATCCAACATTTTGCAAAGCAGATTCAACCATGGCCGGTAAGCTAATGTCATGATATAATTCACAAAATATTTCTTTTTAATTTAGGGATCATCCACATATGATGAAAAAATACTGCAAAAAATACGAGTGTGGGTCATAAATGATGTTGGAATAAAATAGATTTTGTAACCTCCACCTTCATAGTCTATTTCTATTGAAATTGAATACAGCCAAAATGAACTTTATTTTTGTATTAATTCAGCAACACTTAACCAGCGAAGCAGTTTTGTACAAGCTTGATTAATTAAGCAATATTTTACTTAAAAGATTTGTTATTTTCTCTGCACTAGTTAACTTATTGATATTTAATTACATTGTTTCTTTTCAGTATTACAAAAAATTGGGAGCTGTGGTGGCACAGTGGTTAGTGCACAGGCATTCCTAGCTCGGTGGTCGATGGTTCGATCACCAGTTCAGGTGGATTTTTTTAGACCGCAAACAGCTCCGGGGTCGACACAGCCTCATGAATTGGGCACCAGAGTAACTCTGGGAAGGTTAAGGCGGCCGGCGTGATGCTGACCACATCACCCCTAGTGTGCCGATGGTCAAGAAAATATGGGCCTAACACTATATTCCCAATATGCCTCAATGGGCGTGTAACGGGATCCTTTACCTTTTATTTTTTAAAATTGGTAGATGAGGGGGGTAAGAAACTTGTTATGTTACATACAAGCGTGGTCTGGGTTTTTGTGATGAATTGTGACAGATGGGCTAAAAATTGCATGACATCATGTAAAATAATGATGTTAATTTCTACTTACTGTGATCTTATTGCCTCTGCTATGAAATGATCCTCCGCAAGGTACTTTCCAAAACTCTTTAGTCCACCTGCTGCATCCAGCACATCACGACGCAGCAAGCAAGACATGCCAGTGGAACAGTTGATATTGACAGCATTGGCAACGAGGCAGTTCCTTGCCTGCATGGTTCCAAAATACACCTGGAGAAAAACATAACACGTAATACATAGCAGACGGCACGTTTTAGGCATGTGAATTTGAACAAAATATGACAAAAGACAAAACTGATTCAAATCAGGGTAAAGATAATCATTAGTAGTCACTGTTCTGAGATTTGTAGCTTCTTATTATTTACAACATAATCAAACACTGGAAACAGTGTTTTGGTTAGCAGTAGGATTTAGGTCTAGGGTTAGGATGCTGGGATAGAAAAATAGTCGGCCTGCCCTAAATGTCATCTCGCGCTATTAAAAAAAACAAAAACATAATGTGTGACAGACACTAGTGCCACTAGGGGGGAAAAACAGCAGCAAATGTTATGGATCGAGAGTTGGGCTACTTCGACTGCATAATGAGGGATACTTGAAATTTGAAAAATCAGTTTCCGAAACGTTCATGTCCACTAGATCTAAAATAATTGTGTATGAAATTAACTTATAAGAGTACCATGTCTATGTGGGCTTCCAGTTTTATAATATTTAGCTTTGTAACAGGCGTTAGACAACATCATCATATTATCTTTTCATGTATGGAAATTGTTACCAGAGGTAATAAAACAGCAGATTCTGTTCAAACTTATTTCATTAAATAAAAAAGTCAAGGAGATTATCTCAAGATTAGTTTGATCCTGGACTCTTGCCTTGTTAATGTAGGCTAGTTTTATATGTAGGGTATAATTTTATATGCCTGGCACAACAAGAACAAAGAAAGGCTTCATGTGTGGGAACGAAAGAGTTTGTGGGAGATAATGGACAAAGGCTAGAGACACCATTCATATATGTCAAAGATTTATGCGGCTTTGTTTATGAGCTTCACAGGGACTACAAGCGGGAGAGCTTAATGAATGTATTCCAGAAAATGAAGTCTGGCTTCAAATTGGGGGACCATGAAAAAGGAGACCTGAAAGTTTCGCCTGTAAATTTACCAAATGAAACAGGAAATTCAAATAAAGAATCAGTAAATTCAGCACGCCCATCCTCATATAATTCAATCACATCATATACCAAAGACCAACAACTGATTCATTTCGTTCCTGTCAGCAACAGGGGTAGACTGAATGAAATAAAACAAGAAAACAAACAATAAATTACCTGCTGGTACACTGCCCCAAATCCTTTTCTTGTAGCACAATAAGGCATTTGTAAAACAAGTCCTACATCAGGTTTAAGGCAGTGGACCATTTCATACAGCGTTTTTGGAGCCACTGTAAATAATAAACACATACAACATTGTATAAACCTATCTAACTTCTTTATCATTTATATCATTAAATAAATACATACATCACTAGATGGCACTGGGCTGCAGGGTGAGAGCCTAAGCGCTGCTGGATCAATAACAACATATAAAATAATAACTTTAATATGATTTTACTACAGTACAGTCCGGGTAAGTAGAAGTCGTTTGGACCATTTAAAATACTTCTACTTATCCAAATTTCAGCTTATCAGAATTATGCTCAAAGATGGACATTTGCGTCAGATTAAGAGGTGAAGCAATTATTTTAACCATTCAGAAACAGGTATTTTTATTTTAAATTTTCATTTCTGCATCTTTAAATGTTTTCAAAAGCAGTTTAGCGAAGCCTAAAATATAGTGTCAATTTAACTGCTAGTAGCATAGTGACAAGTGTAAAAACGTTCAAATTGCGTTTCGGCTTGGTATTTTTGAGTGCTCTGTTAGCGGTTCCTACGCAGGTTCCAGAGTGATAACTATTACAGGACAAGTAAGCCAATGGAAGAGTTACTTGTTCTCTAGTGTTTTCCTTCCTTTCTTCTTTCTTACGAGTACCTGACAAACGCTGGCTTATGTATTATTATTTACTATTCACAGGCCTCTGGTTTCACTCTTCGTTAATAATATATCTCAAAACGCACAGAATCGTTGCTTAACTGGTTGTATACACGACGGATGCATCCCTCTCATGTCCATCCCTTTAGCCTTATGTTTGATGCCTAATTCCAGCAATCTTAGCCTTGTTGATTCATCTGTTGCAAAGTCTTTCTTCTAGCAGGCGATCAGTTATAGTCTTTAGTATTTCTCCCTTGCCCATATCCAATGTCCCCATTATGGGTGCTCTCGAAGCTAGCCTGTCAGATCTCATTTCCCCGTGCGTCGGCATGACCAGTACAGTAGATCCACACGTTCCTGAAGATTTGATGCTTCTATGGATATTTTCATTTGTTGATTCATCTACTGTAGTTGTTCTCTAACAGGCACAATCATTTATTTCACTAGAATAGTGAAGTCTCTAACATTTCACTCCCCCATGGCAGTATCTGCTTTGCGGCTACGCTTACCTTTATATCATTACCAAACTTTTAAAAAACGTGGTAAGATTTAAAACTTTACACTATAAATACTTAAACTTTAACACTATATGAAAACTCAACGCGACAGAAAATTCATTGCGTCAAATGTGGAAAAATCACCAGTGCTTTAAGAGTTATCCACTGAACAAAGAAATGTTAGCTGGTTTAATGCCATGTGGCCAGATGTGTTAATGTAAATGTCTATGGTATGTTACACTAGATTTATGTGTGCAAAACGACGCTCTGTCTGTTCAAGGTAATCCCCCAGTGAAGGACTTTACATGAAATAGCAACACCTGCATACACTGTTTAATAACAATAGACGATGCATATCTAAACATATCATGCATGGAGGCATATCTGGAGTCATCTTTATATGACCACCAGCTATGCACAATGCTACAATATATGTACGTGGAAGTATGTACTTAAATATATATGTTTGGGGTCGGACTGGCTAAGTTCTAGAGATACCGGGTTCGATTCCCAGTTGAGGGAATATAATTTATGGAAAAAAATTTTCAGAACCAGTGGTCCTAATGATGTCATACTCCCCCCTGATCTCCTGAGTAGTGAGATTGGATGTCTAGCCTTCTCGGATAAGGGCGAAAAAATAGGATGTCCCATGTGCAAGTTGTGCACATTAAAAATCCCACGGAAGCTGGAAATCGTAAAGAGTAGGCCTATCAGGCCGCTGCCCTGGCAAAATTTAAAGATTAGAAACCTACCCACAACAAAAATATTTATAGAATGTGTGATTCCTATATACACACATTTCTCGCCAGTGCTACGGAGTTCGTGCACTGTGCTGAGATCCTCCTTGTGTGATCTAAGGGAGGAGATCGGAGCACTGATGGAGTAGTCCATGTGCAATGAAGATAGTCCTTAAAACCAAACCAAACCTATATAAGTTATGCAAAAATGGCATACTTACTCTTGATTCCAGTGTCTGAAATAACGATATTATCATATTTGGCTGCTTCATAGGGGCGGACCATGTTATTGATTTTCCCATTGGGACCAACATTTTTAAGACCTGTTGAAAAATAAAGGCATTTAGAACTGTCAGAACAAACTGTTTCCTAATGAATACTTTTTGGTCTGTGCTAAGTCAAAATGGTGACAGAAGGTTATAGTAAACAGAACTTTCATAAAAATAACATTTTATCTTGTCAATGTGAAAACAAAAGCAAGTTTAAAAAGTAATGGAAGGGACAACAATGCCAACTGCGGCCTTAATGCGAATGGTGCACATATTATGTTTAATCTTTTAGTATAATTACTAGCAATAACCGTCAAACTTGGCGTGTTTTTAATAACAGTGTGCTGTTTCTGTTCCCGGATGAGCAGATAGAAGTACATTCTTAGTGTTTTTGGTTTCTTTCCATTATACAGTGTAATCAAACTGTTCATGAACACCGTCATTTGAACGCTTTTCTTTGTTGATTGTAACTATTTTCAGGAGAGTATATATAATGGAAACAATACAATTTTTCATGACGGTTGCATTCCTCAGCTGTGACCAGCATACACACAGTGAGAATTATGTTATTTTTAGATTCAATTTAAAAGTTCTTTGATGACAACATTTCGTGTGAAAGTGCGTGGATTGTTTTCAAAGAGTGTTCCCTGATAATAAGTGGTTTTAACAAAAACTTTCAAGTTTTCATGATTTGTACATTGGGTGAGGGCTCATGCACACGAATGTTTATGCACTTTTTCTTTGTCGAGCGCTACTAATTTCGTGAAAGAATAATTTAAAAAATTTTTTTTTAAACCAAAGTATTTGTTTTATATAACGCCCAAGCCGCACAAGTTGCACACCGTGCGTTGCGCACTTTTTTTTCTGGCGCGAGTTACTATTTTGAGCAAGACCGACCGACGTAGCATACATCGGTAATTATGTTAGTTGGGATTCTTTAAAGCAATGACCATTATTTTGTTTCTGCAGGTTACACGTTGGAAAAAAAAATACATGCTAATAGCATTACATGGCAGTCCTGATTCTGGAATCCTTAGACCAAAAGATGTAGAGGGTGACCGAGGAACAGGGAACTACAGATAGGCATGAAGTGGATAAAGAAGGCAAAGAAAGACTTTGAACAGATGGCACAGGTCAGGAAGGCTTGGCATGAATTTGTTGAAGACTTCTGCTTTCATAGGGAGCCAGCTGGCAGGTAATGATGACTGGATGTTGTTTATACACAAAATGATAGCTACACTCAAACTGAAGAACCATATTCTAACAGCTTGGTGGCGTAATGTTTAAACAGGAATGGTGAACACACCAGGTTCAAATCCCAGCAAGCAGCTTTTCTTAAAAGTTTCACCACTGTTACCATTCTCTACCATCAGCCTCCTTCTCCCCCCTCCCCCTTCCTTTCTACATAAACTCTAATGTGTCAATGAATACATGGCAGACAAAGTTAAAAAGTAAAATAACACGAAATCTTTCACAACTTGTATTCAGCTCAACAACATGCCAATAAATGATGCATACAATGCATAAACATGTATTACCTTTTATTACCGTCCATTCATTTTATCTGTCCCTCCCTCACTTAACTTCGACTTACCTATAAAGAGTTTGGCATCCACTTTTGGATAACTTTCTATCAAACTTTTAACAACCAGAATAGCTGGATCATTGTCATCTGGCACACTGAACAATATTTCATACTGAAACATGAGAGAGAGAGAAAAACAGCATCAATATAAAATTGTTACAAAAAGCACTTACATGAAATAAGACTTGAAAGCATAAGAAAAATGAGTGTGGTATGAAAGTTTTCAACAAAATATGAGAAATGCAGCCCATAATAAATCATGAAGAGAACAGTAGTAAATGATAAAATACAAGCACAACAGCTGCCCTGAATTAAAATATCATGAGAAAAGTAGCAGTTCTCAGTAAAATATAAGAGTAATTACTGAAGCTTACAATATTACACCTGCAGCAAATAATAAAACACTACAACTACAGTATAATGAAATAGAAAAGTAGATCATTATAAATTATGAAAGCACCGCAAACAAAAATAAAAGTAGATCATAATAAATTATGAGAGCACCGCAAACAACAATAAAAGTAGATCATAATAAATTATGAGAGCACCGCAAACAAAAATAAAAGTAGATCATAATAAATTATGAGAGCACCGCAAACAAAAATAAAAGTAGATCATAATAAATTATGAGAGCACTGCACACACAAATAAAAGCAGATCATAATAAATTATGAAAGCACTGCACACACAAATAAAAGCAGATCATAATAAATTATGAGAGCACTGCAAACAAAAATAAAAGTAGATCATAATAAATTATGAGAGCACTGCACACACAAATAAAAACAGATCATAATAAATTATGAGAGCACCACTCAGAAAAAGAAAAGTAGATCATAATAAATTATGACAGCACTGCACACAACAAGAAAAGTAGATAATAAATTACGACAGCACTGCACACAAATTGAAAAGTAGATCATAATAAATTATGAGAGCACCGTAGACAAATAGAAAAGTAGGTCATAATAAATTATGAGAACAACAACGCACAAACAGAAATGCAGATCATAATGAATTATGAGAAGAATAGCTCAGAAATAGAAAAGTAGAACATAAGTTATGAGAACGCCATCTCATAAATTAAGGTTTTCTTTTCTGAATCAGTTATGTTGACATGTAACCAATTTCATCACAACATATCTCGGTATAAGAACAACTGCCCTTAATTTAAAAATAAGCAGAGATGCTGGTCATAATGAAATACGACAAGTACACAAACTGGTAATGAAATGTGACGTAGACAGCATCTCATATTAATGACAATACAATGAGTAAAGAGAAGAGTCATATGATCAGGCTGATAACAATATCTTGTGTTGAACCAATCAAGCTTCTAACACAGAACAAAGGAAGAACAATGAACTTTACTGTATCCAAGAAAAAAAGTATTAAATTGTCCTGTTTTTCTATTCTACCTAAACAGTGTAAGACTATGGCTGTTGCTAGGATTTTTAAACTGTTATGGCTACTGCATTATATTTACACCTGCAACCTTCATCTTCTTTTTCAAGTACTATGCCAGGTGGTGTAGGTGACTATGTCTTTCCACAGCTTCTTCTCTCCTATAATGTTTTTCAACGGCTGTTGACTTTTCTCCATGACATGATGTTAAACTTTCCAGCACCGTCTTTCTTTGTCACCCTCTGTCTCTTTCTCCTTCAATCTCTCCTGTTGTCACAACATATTTCAGCTTTCATCGTCTCATCTACATGCCAAAAGAAAGTTGATTGTGTCCATCTATTGTGAGGAATTATTCATCCAAGCTTCTACTGTGAGTAATTATTCATCCAAATGAGAAGACAAGAGTTCATTTGTTCATACATTATGTATTTCATTTAATACACATTTATTTAACTTCATATATTTCATCCCTTAATTTTATTTCACACACAGACAAATGTTCAAGGAATTGAACAAAATATTCGCAATCTGATATAAGAGGGGGGAAAAAAACAACAACAAAACAAACACAAAAATAATCTACAAACACATAAAATACAACCAAAACAAAATACTGTTACCAGAAGTCAAAAGAAACTTGCCACAAAACAGGGACAGCTATTCACAAGGGTTCAGTCAATGACAATCTAACAAAAGAAGGAAACTCAAAAGTATTTACAAAATGAACCCATGCTTTCTCCAAGCTTGGATGAATAATCACTTAAGGTAAACAAAGTGCAAGAAATGCCAAACTGTCAATGGGATCTAGGCTAAGTAGGGCGCTTGTGTTAGTGAACCTGGCATGTCGAGACAGGTGTAGCATGGTAAGAAAAGTAAACAGAATTCATGGACGGGTGGACATAACCCTGGGCAACGCAAAACAACAGGTGTATGCGATAAATGGTATAGCTATTGATGCTGGTAAAATATGTTCTTACGTAGGACTGAACATTCCTTTTTTTTTTCCTCTGTACGTTCATGTAATCATGAACCACCAAAAATAATATATATCCTCCATTAAAACAAACAACAAATAACAACGTTCCACTCCAATGTCACAGCAGTTATACTGAATGTTTCTAAACCATGGAAAACAAGAAAAACAGCAACCAAGAAATTACAGACTTTCATAAACGGATGAATACACAAAATATAAAGATTAAAATTATGTGGAAAGAAACAGAAAAATTATAACAGTGGAACAACAGGTGAGGAAAAGCACAGCTGTTGGATAGGACACACACACTGATGAACCCATATGATAGCATTACAAGACAGTTCTTGTTCAGAATCACCAAGGTAAAATTAAAAAAAAAATAAAGAGAGAAGGGAATTTAAAATAAGATTTAAAAAGGCTAAAGAAGAGTACAGTGTGAGGTATAATGGAAAAAGAGCCTACAGTAATCTGACAGTCTTCGCAACCTCGTAGTGCTCTATGATTTGCTAGCAAAAACCATGCATTTACTGCCTGTCTTTACTCACAAAAGCGTACTTTTTCATCCCCGCCTCTTCTCTTTGAACACAAGCAAACGATGTGTTTACAAACTTTCATGACCTGCCCGTCATAACGGGTAGCGAATCAGGTTTGTTTACCTCGTCTTCTCACGCAAGCTTATCTGTCAATCATACGATACTGTTGCGGTCAGTTTGCTGAATCTATAGTATGTTAAAATGTACCTGGTTAATTTTGGAGACTTTAATTTAATAGTTTCTTGATCAAAGGGGAGGTACTCATGTTTTACTGGGATTGTAGTTAACAGTGGTGGTTGTCCCACTTTCTGTTAACCCGGCGTCTAATTTTAGACTCGATGTCAGCTTTTCCTGACATGTTCGCCCACCTGAGCATAGCTCAAGGGTCTAGCGCCTCGACGCATGCGCGAAGAATCTGGCGCAATTTAAGACATCCTGTGTTAGAGGAGTCGAGCTGTAGTTTTGAAAGGGTCAAGACAGTTTTGGGGAAAGTCCTCTGTGTGTTCGACCAAGATGGTTAAAGATTGTTCCCCAATGTTATATTCTGATGCGCCTAGGAGGCGAGTGAGTTTTTGTGATGTTTATTCTGAAGGGACATTAAGGTAATTTACCCTTAAAACAGTTTCTTTATTGCCAGAATGATATATGACTTTTTGTAGCCAGCTAGCGACTTTTCCCTGGGCGGGAAAGAGTCCATCTATGAATACTAGTAATGGAGCTCACGAAGTATTCTAATATTATATGCACTGGGCTGGTGTATGCCCAAAGAACTTTACAGGTGCTGTATCCCGCTATCTGCGGTGATGCCATTTAACAAGGTTGGACTCACCCTGTTTGTTATAGAAATATCACGGAGGCCATCATATCTATAAGTCCGCCATATTGCGCGGCCTGCTGTAGACCCACATCTGACTTACTGATGTCAGAAAGGAGTTGTGTAAACTCACATATTTGCTGTATTTTGCTGTAGCTGACGAAGGTGGAATTGTACGAGATCAGCTTTATTATATACATGCACCACTGGCTGATGAACTGTATTCATACATGCTATGTCCTGAATTGTCAATGACTATTTTATGTTGATGTCGGCGTACCTGTCGTTGTGATGTATTAAAGTCAATCAAACGTCAGAGGTGTTCCAAGAACTATGTGAATTACTGCATGTAATTACTACAACAAGTGTGATGTCATTTAGATGCATTGTCTTCCACGAACTTTCATACACGCATTTGCATTCATTGAGGTCTACTCACACTCTATATTAATACAACACCTCAACACTTTCAAATCATCCAAACGAATGCCAGCATTGTTGCTGCCAACCAGGGCCTGTATATAATTATGCCCGCCTGTGGGGCTTAGAATCGTCTCCAACATTGATACTGGACATTCTTCAACATTCAAATCTACATTTACAGTGGCCAAACTGAGCCTGTCCTATTTGTGTCACGGACACCTGTTACACTTGGACGAACACAGACCATTCCTAACTGTTTACATTATAGTGGTCAGTACGGGCTTCTACATTACGGGCCTTTACATTTATGGTATCCAGTGTGAGCCTTCTACGTCAAGAGTTAGCTAGTTACAGTTATGGTGGCCAAGTTTTAGCCATCAACATTATGATGTGCCAGCTTGATGGGGCTATTTTGGAAGTTATGAAGTCGTCTACGATTGAGAGTACTCAGCGCTGTGTAGTCTGTTGACACATCAACTACCCCAGCTTAACAGGACGTAACTAGGTCAGAAGGTCAAATTTCTATACCTTCGTTGATGCAGTAGTATAGAAGGTCAAGTGCCGTTACTAGTACTGTCACTGTTTGATAGAAGCAAGTTCAGCTGCGGTATTTAAGAAGGTCAAGTGCCGTTATTATCACCGTTATCATCATTTTGGAAGCAAGTTCTGTGTTTTCAGCGTTGGATCATCTAATCCTTAGAATGCTGATGATAGTTCTTCATCGTTGCTGTTGTTGACGATAGGAGTGTAAAGATAAGTGGCCTGTTTATTGTTGTGAACTGTGCCTTGTATTGTGTTATGAACTAAGCCTTCCACATTTAAACATCCTTGTTTATGCTTTATGTGTTTACATGTTTACATGTTATGTGTTATTGATATTTCTGCGGGTTTTTTGGTTGGGCGGTGTCTTCTAGTAGGATATCCCACGTAATAGAGGGCCTACTGTAAGCGTTCTTTAGGGACTGTGCAAATTTCCTTTAGTGGAAATTGCTAGCGACAATTTGTTGCTATTTTTGTTTAGTTGTGACGAGGTGTACTTTTCTTTGTCGTTATTGTCATTAATTTTTTTTTGCTGTTCTTTAGTTTTTTGATTTGATTTGTTTGTATCTGTTCGTCTTTTCCTTTCGTTTTGTTCTATACAACCTTTGTGTTTATACACTGCTGCGTAATTTGTTTTGTTTACTTTTGCAGTTATCATAACATGCTTTGTGATATTTTCTTTAGTTCCGCTTTATGCTTATTTGATTTCTGCGAATGTTATCGTGTTGTCTTTGATGCTTGTTCTTTGTTTATGTTAGTATTTGTTGTCATACGCTGTTTATATATTTATATATAGTCATACACTATTGGTACTATAGGGTACTTAGATTATAGAGGTGATTATTGGTAATATTATTATAAAGGTGATTATACAAGTTCTTTGTCAAAGACTTGTCTCCCACAGAGGTTGGGATAAAGTGAGCTGATTATACAAGTGCTTTATTAAAAGACTTGTTACCATTAAGGTTGAAATAAGGTAATTTATTATTTCAGGATACAGATCTCATATTATTAGACATAATGTCTACACTTGAATACTTTATTGAGCAAGGGAAATCCTTTGGTAAATCTGGTGAGAAGTTGGAAGAATTCGCGACTGTTCAATATGCCAAGGCATTGAAGTCGGAAGAAAAGAGACAGAAAATGAAAAATGAACAAAAGAAAATAGAAGCTGAGAATTTAAGATTGCAGATGCAGGCAGATGAAAGGAAATTCCAGATGGAAATGGAAAAACAAAAAAGAGAAGCTGATGCTGAAGAGAAAAAGAGAGAAGCTGAGGAGAAAAAAATCCAGCTACAGATGGAAAATGAAAATAAAAGATTAGAAAAAGAGGCTGAAGATAAAAGGTTAGAAAGAGAGGCTGATGAGAGAAAAATCCAGCTACAAATGGAAAACGAAAATAAAAGATTAGAAAGAGAAGCTGAAGAGAGGAAAGAAAAAGCGAAAATGGAACATGAAGAAAAACTCTTAGCTTTGGAGTTAGAGAAATTGAAGTTGATGAATATGGGTAATGCTAATGATCCAAATAATCAGTCAACTTCTAATAAGACAAATACTACTACTTATAAGGTCAAACTACCTGCTTTCAATTCTTCTATTGACGATATAACGTTCTATCTGGATAGATTTGAACGGTCATGTCAATCTCATAAGGTGGATAAGTCAGAGTATGTTAATCAGTTGTCAGAGATACTTAAGGGTGAAGCTCTGACTATGTTAAGCATGGTAGATGAGCCTGACAAGAATAATTATGATGTTGTCAGGGCAGCCTTATTAAAGAAATATCAACTTACCGAAGAAGGTTATCGACTTCGTTTCAAGAATATGTTACCTGAAATTGGTGTAGAATTCTCAGAATTCATCTCAAAGATACGTCTTACATTAACACGATGGATTGAGCTGTCTAAAACAGAACATACATATGAAACCCTTATGGACTTATTACTTAGAGACAAAGTTATGTCATCTGTCAATGAGTCTTTCCTTGCTTTTCTACATGAGCGTAAACCTAAGAATATAAAGGACATGGCAGAATATTGTTGCCAGTATGTCACTGCGCACCCTCATGTTACTGTTAGCAATTCTAAAGTTAAAGAAGGTTTGCCAGTTGCTTCTGCAGTACCATACGGCCCTAACTTTCTTCGTAAATTTCAAGGTGCTCAACACAACTTTAATAAGAAGAGCAATCGTAATTATGATCAAAATCAAGGTAACCCATCACATAATGGTTCTGCTTCAAAGAACTGGAGGCGATCTGACAGTCCTCGTTATTTTGGGTCCAATAATTATGGAAACTTTCGCAGAGGTAGTCACAATAGGAACTATCAAGGCTATTCTTCGCGGGGACATCGAAACCAAACAGGTAGATACTCTAATCAATGGGGAAATGACAATAGTGACTATGGAAACTGGGATTCGAACCAGAACTATGGTCACGGTAGGGTAAACAATGACAATTTCAGAGGGAATAATAATCGTGGTAGATCTCAACATAACAAACATAGATCTTATCACCAGGCAAACTCTGCACAACAAGAGCCTCAAGGAGCCTGTGGTCAAGTGAATGATAATAAAAACTCTAATGCTATCACTTGTTCTGCGTTTGATTTTGGGAGGGCATCTCAATGCCCCCAATGCTCAACATTGTTCGAACTGACAACTGTAAGTACTTTAAGTTGTGGTCACCCTCTTCCCACTCTCCCTGCTGCAGTTGCGCATGATGGGAGGGGATCTCTTGTCTTACATAAAGGTCTAGTGAATAGTAATTCAGTTTCTGTACTGTTCGATTCTGGATGCACTACTATCGGAGTTAAGCAATCTCTTATAGATCCTACCTGTGCCACTGGAAAAGTGGTCAAATGTGTGACATTTGGTGGCACTTTGGAAAAATATCCAACTGCTATCATTCACATTGCTACTCCCTTCTTTACGGGAGATGTCCACGCGTGTCTTCTACCGAATCCTATTGCGGATCTTATCATCGGTCGTATTCACGGAGTTAAGGAATGCACCCCGCAGCAGATTGCTGCTTGGGAAGAGCAAAATATCCAAGCTGCTAATGCAGTGGTCACAAGAGCACAAGCTCTTAATATGCCTCAAACTTCATCAACAGAAAGTAATGAAGTGCATAGACAAGATGATCACTTGGTAATTTCACGTGACTCTTTCATAAAATTGCAAGAAGATGATCCTTCTTTAAAAAAATTCTTCATCCTTGCAAAAAAAGGTGATCCAAATCAGAACACAAATTGCAAATCTTGGATTACAATGAAGAATGGCGTACTTGTACGTATGGTACAAGACTCGTCTACGTCAATGCATTCACAAACTCTCGTGCCCAAGAGTATAAGAGTGCAAATTCTGCAACATGCACACGGCTCTCAGTGTGCTGGACATATGGGTTTTTCCCGTACTAAGTCAAGAGTTCTTGCGGCTTTCTTTTGGCCATTTGTTAATAAAGACATACGTATTTATTGCCGATCTTGTAAAATATGTCAAGAAGTTAAATGAAGAGGCCCACGTCATGCAGCACCTATCCAGGCTGCAGACATTCCTATTCGGCCGTTTCAGAAAATGGCAATAGATATTATTGGCCCGTTTAAGATTAAGTCAGCCAGAGGACATCAATTTATCCTAACATGTGTTGACATGTGCACACGTTGGCCAGAGGCTATACCTCTTAAGAGCATCTCCACTGTCGATATTGCAGACGCTTTATGGCTGATATTTTCTCGTTTGGGATTTCCCGGAGAAATATTGTCAGACCATGGCACCCAATTAATATCAGACACTATGTCGCAGGTGATGTCTACTCTGCATATTAAAAGGTCTCTGAGTAGTATTTATCACCCAATGTCTAATGGGTTAGTCGAACGTCTGAACAGAACACTAAAGAACTTACTTGGTAAGATAACTGAGGATCATCCTCAGGATTGGGACAGGGTTTTACCCGCGGCTCTCTTCGCATATAGAGAGGTCCCCAACGAACATACAGGTTATTCTCCGTTCGAACTTGTCTTTGGCGTGCGACCGCGCAGTCCTATGTCTTTACTTCATGATCTTATAACTGCTGATAATATTAACGATGACACTCAATCTTCTTATGAGTATGTCATTGCTCTCAGGCAGAAGATTATGGAGGCATGCAAACTAGCAACTTCCTCGTCCGAATTTGCTAAAGAAAAGGCAAGGCAGTTTGCAAATAAGAATAGATGCCTATGACAACTTTGTCCTGGTGACAAAGCACTTGTTTTGCTCCCTTGTAGGGAAAACAGACTTCTTATTGCATGGAAAGGTCCGTATGCAATAGTCTCAAGAATTTCCGATGTCGACTATGTTGTCGATATTGATGGAAAGCATAAAACTTTTCATATAAATATGCTTACGGAATTTCATGAGCGACCAGACTATTTGCAGCCTATTTTCCAGGCTACAGACAATGCTCCAGTACCACATGGTCATTACTCATCCCTGTTGGTAATACAGGATGAGGAAACTATTTTCTCAGATATTAATCTTCCTCTTCCAGTGATTCCACTTCATTCTACGGAATCATGGAAAAACGTTACTGTTTCTATTAATTTATCAATTGAGGAACAGTGACAAGTTTCTTCTATGTTACAAACTTTTCGGGATGTCCTTACCGACATTCCTGGACACACAAGTGTCATTGAACATGACATAATACTTACCGACTATAATCCTATCAGGGTCAGACCTTACCCTATCCCTATTCATTTTCAGACACAAGTCGAGAAAGAATTGGATGAAATGATACAATTAAAAATTATTGAACCATCCACTTCAGCATACTCTTCGTCCATGGTTATTGTTCGAAAGAAAGACAATAACATACGTCTTTGCGTTGATTATCGCAAATTAAACCAAGTTACGAAATTTGATGCTGAACCTATGCCTTTGTTAGAAGATCTACTTATTAGACTTTCTAATTCTCGATTCTTTACCAAACTAGACTTGTCAAAAGGTTATTGGCAAGTTCCGTTAACTGAACGAGCCAAACCTCTCATTGCTTTCTCAACACCTAGGGGTTTATTTCAATGGAATTTCATGCCTTTCGGCCTTATGAATGCTCCAGCTACTTTCGTACGCATGATGCGTCGAATTCTCTCATATCGTTCAGATGTCATTGCATACTTGGATGATATTTGTCTTTTCAGTGATTCTTGGGAAGATCACTATTTGGGTTTATATGAGTTACTATCTACTCTACGCGAGCATGGTTTGACTGCAAAACCCTCTAAAGCCTATGTCGGGTTTAGTGAAATTTCTTTCCTGGGTCACCGTGTTGGTCATGGTCTCTTGAAGACAGAGGACCACAACACTTCTAAGATACTAAACATTTCCATTCCTAAGACGAAGAAGCAAGTATGTAGTCTCTTAGGTTTAATACAATTTTACGGGAGATTCATTCTGAATCTATCTTCGATTATGGCACCTCTTTCAACCCTATTAAAGAAAGGGTCTCCTAATATGGTGCGCTGGTCCCATGAATGCCAATCTTCATTGGACCAGATTAAAAATTTATTCTCACCTCCTCCAATCTTAATGCTACCTGTTACTGATAAGACTTTTGTTCTTCGTAGTGACGCCTCATCCACGGGGATCGGGGCGGCATTAATGCAGGAGTATTCATGAACTCTGCATCCTGTAATGTATATCTCTAGGAAACTGAATGCGGCAGAAAGGAATTACTCGGTTCTAGACCGTGAATTGTTGGCTATGGTTTGGTCAATCCTTAAGTTACAAAGATTCCTTCTTGGTGCGCATTTCATTGTGGAAACCGACCAAAAAGCTCTTACAGCTATTCAGAGTAAGAATTTGAAGAGCTCGAGATCCACTCGATATGCCATTGCTCTTCAGCCTTTTCATTTCACGGTACGAGCTATCCGTGGTTCGGATAATGTCATGGCGGATATACTGTCTAGATGCCCACATGACTCCACTTAACTCTTGTGTCCTAAATTTCCTGATACACGTCTAGACTTATGACAGTTCTTTACTATAACAGTATATGTTAACACATTTGTGTTCACCTTAAAGTTGTAAATTAAGTGATTTCTTTCTCTGTTACCATCTTTGGTATAACGGAGGAAGGTTTAGTTATAGCAATATAAGGGACGAAAGTTTGCAAAGCCACAGTTTAAAGTTTATAATGAATGTTTGATTGCTGTATATTAGAAAATCTTACGGTTATCATATAGAATTATTTGTATTTTCTCAGCAGAATCATTACTGGTGCTGGGAGAATCTGTACATGTTGTCATCTATGATGTATTACGATGTCCATACTTACCAGTCGGACGACACTGTAGATGCGCCCGCTTAGAATTTGATCTGCGACATCATTTATCTGCTATATTATTAATATTGTATAACATTATATTAAATCATATATTGCTTGTTAGAATAATGTACCTTTATTGGTGAAAGTGATTGTATCACTGTTTTTGATGATTTGTCCATTGCTAAACTTGGAAATAAGGTACTTGATGTAATATAATATGATATGTATGTAATTTTTGGTTTGCATTGTAACTTTTTCAGCACTGTAGTGTACGTTGGTGGCACCTCCCAGGATACATGTATACAGTAGAACTCCATTTATCCGAACCCCAATTATCCGAACACCCAATTATCCGAACACTTTTTCCAGAAAACAAAAATCAGGCGCCATTAGTCACGTTAGACTATATTTCTGAATATTTTGATGCGCCAAGCTTCAAATGTGTGCAAACAATTTGTAGAGGATGGGATGGGCTAATGGTCGGTCGTTTATGTACAGGAAGTCAGTTAGATCATAAAGTCAGTTAATATCTGGTTTACCAATCCAGTGTACGTGTGCGTTCTAGGCAGAACACTGGCTAAACAGACAGTTCAACTTAAAATAATTGTGTCTGCTACTACAGCAGAATAATTTTGGTGTACAAGTATTTCTCTGTGCGATATGGCATCTTCCAGTAGGCCTAAAGCATATAAAAGGAACCGCAATGTGTTGTCAGTTGAAACGAAAACATAAATTATCAAGAGACTAGGAAAAGGTGAAACTGTGTCTTCACTTGCAAGGATTTTCAATGTTGGGAAAGCTACCGTCTCTGACATCAAAAGTAACAAGGATACAATTATGAGTTTTGTATCGAAATTGGATAGTGAAAATGGGTCGAAGAAACGTAAAACCATGAGAAATGCGAAAGATTTGAAATTGGAAGAGGCTTTGTATATATGGTTTGTGCAAAGAAGAAGCAAAGGTGAACCTATCTCTGGCTTTCTATTGTGTGAAAAGGCACTACAGTTCAACAAACAACTTGACGGTCCTCCTAACTTTAAGGCTAGCCAGGGATGGTTAAGAAACTTTAAATCTCGTCATGGCATACGAGAATTGGAGATGCAAGGGGAATCTTTATCTAGCGATGCAACTGCCGCTGAAAACTTTAAAGAAACATTCTTGGCTTTTTTTGGAAGAAGAAGGTTATTCACTCGATGATGTGTATAATGCCAATGAGACTGGCTTATACTGGAAATCATTGCCTCAAAAATCACTTGCATCTCGGCGCGAAGCAGCTGCCCCTTGGTTTAAAAAGTGCAAAGAGAGAGTAACAATTTTGATAGCCGCGAATTGCAGTGGAAGTCATCGTTTACCGGTGCTAATGATCGGCAAAGCCAAAAAAAAAACCACGTTGTTTAAAGAATGTGACATGTCTCCCATTGTGCTACAAAGCACAGAAGAGTGCTTGGATGAATAGTGAAATATTTCTTGATTGGTGAAGAGGTCGAGAGAACAAGAAAAGAAAACTGGAAACTACTGCAGTGGACACAAATGATGATTGTATAAATGAAGTTGTGGAACTGTTTCAAGCAATGCCCGGATTTTCGGACTGTGACAAAGATGATGCACACTTGTGGCTAGAAGATGATAATGATTCTGGTTTTCAGTTTTTGAATGACGAAGAAATGTTGTCTTTTGTGCAAGAAGAAAACCAAATACATGTAGTGACCGATGATGAAGACTCCTCGGAAGGACAATGCACCATCTCATCCAGAGACGGATACATTGAATGCAGTTGATGCAAATTTTAAAGTAATTTTTCTGCCTCCCAATGTAACAGCACTGATTTAACCAATGGATCAGGGTGTTATAGCAAAGCTTAAAAAGATGTACAAGAAGGAAGTCCTGCGTCGTTTATTGTTGGCTGAAGATGAAGAAAGTGTGGTGGCGTTTTCCAAAAAGCTTAATCTCAAAGACTGCTGCTATATGTTAGCTGATGCTTGGACCACCCTGTCACAAGATAATCTCAACAAGGCTTGGAATAGATTGCTTGGGAAAAAAGGAGGAAATGAAACTACTGCAGTGGACACAAATGATGATTGTATAAATGAAGTTGTGGAACTGTTTCAAGCAATGCCCGGATTTTCGGACTGTGACAAAGATGATGCACACTTGTGGCTAGAAGATGATAATGATTCTGGTTTTCAGTTTTTGAATGACGAAGAAATGTTGTCTTTTAAGCAAGAAGAAAACCAAATACATGTACTGACCGATGATGAAGACTCCTCAGAAGTACATGATGTACTTGTAAATTATGAAGATAACCCAAAACGTCGACCAAGTCCCGAAGAAGCCTTTATAGCACTAGAAACAACGATGGCTTGGTACGTGCAAGAAGATGACAGCTGTCTTACACAGCTTCTGCTGTTGAAGAGAATGCGGGACTTAGCAGCCAAAAGGAGACTATCCAGTTTGGTGCAAAAGAGGATTCCTCATTATTTTAAATAGTGGGCTACATCTGTGCAAGTACATGTATACGTAAGTTGTGCCTGGTTTTGAATCGTTTGTAATGTTATTTTGAAAATATTTCTCTTTAAAAAAAAAAAAATAATAATACTGTACAAGTAGTACATGCACTGCAGTGTAATGAAAGATTTTGGTGATACAGTGATGTAATACAGTATGGGTATTATTATTACAGTACAAGTAAATATGTTTTATAGTGTATTTTCCTTGTGATGGTTAATTATTTTTAGAAATATGTGTACATGTACTCGATACATTATGTAATCCAATTATCCGAACATTTGATTATCCGAACGATGCTCGGTCCCATGGGGTTCGGATAAATGGAGTTCTACTGTACTTAGAGAAATGCTTTCTCTAAATGTGCTGAGATATATTCTCACCTGACGTTCTATGCGTCGAGTTAGCCTCATATTAGGCGTTATATTTATTTGTGATACTTCTCATCTGCGCATCATTCGTGCGTTATGAGCTTAATGTATCTTGCTCTTGGATGTATTTCCCAAAAAAATGTTTCATTTTTTTTTCGGGGGGGGGGGGGGGGGGGGGGGTGGGGGGGGGGGTGGTGTGGTAAACTGTTGCGGTCAGTTTGCTGAATCTATAGTATGTTAAAATGTACCTGGTTAATTTTGGAGACTTTAATTTAATAGTTTCTTGATCAAAGGGGAGGTACTCATGTTTTACTGGGATTGTAGTTAACAGTGGTGGTTGTCCCACTTGTCTGTTAACCCAGCGTCTAATTTTAGACTCGATGTCAGCTTTTCCTGACATGTTCGCCCACCTGAGCATAGCTCAAGGGTCTAGCGCCTCGACGCATGCGCGAAGAATCTGGCGCAATTTAAGACATCCTGTGTTAGAGGAGTCGAGCTGTAGTTTTGAAAGGGTCAAGACAGTTTTGGGGAAAGTCCTCTGTGTGTTCGACCAAGATGGTTAAAGATTGTTCCCCAATGTTATATTCTGATGCGCCTAGGAGGCGAGTGAGTTTTGTGATGTTTATTCTGAAGGGACATTAAGGTAATTTACCCTTAAAACAGTTTCTTTATTGCCAGAATGATATATGACTTTTTGTAGCCAGCTAGCGACTTTTCCCTGGGCGGGAAAGAGTCCATCTATGAATACTAGTAATGGAGCTCATGAAGTATTCTAATATTATATGCACTGGGCTGGTGTATGCCCAAAGAACTTTACAGGTGCTGTATCCCGCTATCTGCGGTGATGCCATTTAACAAGGTTGGACTCATCCTGTTTGTTATAGAAATATCACGGAGGCCATCATATCTATAAGCCCGCCATATTGCGCGGCCTGCTGTAGACCCATATATATATATATCTGACTTACTGATGTCAGAAAGGAGTTGTGTAAACTCACATATTTGCTGTATTTTGCTGTAGCTGACGAAGGTGGAATTGTACGAGATCAGCTTTATTATATACATGCACCACTGGCTGATGAACTGTATTCATACATGCTATGTCCTGAATTGTCAATGACTATTTTATGTTGATGTTGGCGTACCTGTCGTTGTGATGTATTAAAGTCAATCAAACGTCAGAGGTGTTCCAAGAACTATGTGAATTACTGCATGTAATTACTACAACAAGTGTGATGTCATTTAGATGCATTGTCTTCCACGAACTTTCATACACGCATTTGCATTCATTGAGGTCTACTCACACTCTATATTAATACAACTCCTCAACACTTTCAAGTCATCCAAACGAATGCCAGCATTGTTGCGGCCAACCAGGGCCTGTATATAATTATGCCCGCCTGTGGGGCTTAGAATCGTCTCCAACATTGATACTGGACATTCTTCAACATTCAACTCTACATTTACAGTGGCCAAACTGAGCCTGTCCTATTTGTGTCACGGACACCTGTTACGCTTGGACGAACACAGACCATTCCTAACTGTTTACATGTATAGTGGTCAGTACGGGCTTCTACATTACGGGCCTTTACATTTATGGTATCCAGTGTGAGCCTTCTACGTCAAGAGTTAGCTAGTTACAGTTATGGTGGCCAAGTTTTAGCCATCAACAGATACCTGACAGACCGCACATGAAAAACACAGAATCTTTTTGAAGTCTACGAAGGGAAATCCAAAATTCCCCGAGTACGCTTTTATGTCGAGTCGCGGGCAAAAACCTTCGAGAACCCCGTTAACACGTAAAAAGTCCTGTGATGTCGGTCAGCAACGCCCGAAAAAGCCAACCTGTAAGCTTTTATCTTGTAACTCTGTTTCTGATTCTCCGTTACACACACTAGCGTGAAAATTAACAACATCTATAGATCAGAGAAATATAATGTTATATGAACTGTGTTTTCTTAAACCTGCCATCAGTGTCACTCAGAATTTTTGGATAGTCTAAAGCACGCAGTTCTAGAACTATTTTGTTAAATGTGTTATTAGCAATTCGTGGGGATTTTTTATTCTGATTTCTGGTAATAGAAATTAGTGCTTACGTGTTTAAAAGTGTTAGCTTTTACCATTATAATTCACTTAAATTTTGTAGCTGTTAAAACTAGTGAAATAAAATAACGCATAGCTATTTCATACCAACCAACGGGCTGATCACCCGTTTGCCAGTCACTTCGATTACGGAAACAACAGCAAATGGATTGATTTGCCGTTGCCCTAAACAATGGCAAAGAAAACCTATCTGCTGTTGCCCTAAGACGCCACTAGGCGTAATGGCCACTGACTGCTTTGACGGTCGGTGGCTAAGGACGGAAGAAGAAGAAGATTTCATACCAGATGTTCAGTTATAATGTTAATTTTCACCACACGCTTTCTCACAAAAGAAGAGACAGTTTTAGCTGACTGGTTAAATGCTAGGCGCGACTGATAGTGACAGAAAAGAATTCTCGCTTTATTATAAGAGATTATTATTTAATATCGACTAAACTATCAGACGCCGACCAAATTAATAGCTACTTAACGACCGGCGATAGTTTGTGATAATTGACATTGTACGCTGACCGTTAACCGCGAGCAGGGGGGAGAGCCGCATAACTCAATCCAACCTACACTCGTTAAGCGAAGCGTGCTGGGGTAGGCTAAAGAAAACACCTGGGTCGTTTAACTTTAATCAGGACTGACGGAGTGGATAAGAGATAGTCTTGTCCCCGTCTGTGTGCATATATATAGCTATATAGAATAGTAGCATTTTTTCATAAATGTTTTTCTTATATTTCTAGCAGACCTGATCAAGAGCATCCTGCAGTCTTTTCTTTTGTTTGTTTTGGTCTGGGAAATTTTACTTTGTTAGTTACCTGTGCCTCAAATTGGTTTGAGTGGTACTGATCTTCATTATAAGCGTGTACTCGCCAAAGATACATGAGAACAGTTCTGACACTAAAAGTAATTTAACTAGACTTACCAAACCCAGAAATATTTTTCAATTTTATCAGCCCACTGGGGTGTACAAAAGATAACATTTATTCCCGACTTCTGACAGTCGTATTCAAGCAAAGCATCCAGAAATTTGCGCTGTTCAGAATCGGCACTCTAACATAGAGTCAGCCGATAGGATTATCATCATTTATCATTGTAACATTTTTGCAACCAGACGTATTCCAATACTGGAAGTATTTGCCTCTTTTTTTTTAATTGTGAACCACAAGAGCACGTTCCTACATCGACTATTCACAGTAACATTTGTTAGCTAGAAAAACTACCAGATTTGGCGTTCCCCTCAAAAATTATTGTTAGAGGATGAACTAGGGCCAAATGTGGGAATTGAAATGGATAGTTGTACGCTGAGGAATATCTCCTAGGAGGTAAGAGTGAGAGAGTGGCCACTGTTTGCAAGAGAGAGTGAATATTTTTCTTTGTTACAGAGATTTTACCAACTCTGGATTTGCCTAATTTGTTTACTTTACTGTACCTATAGAGTAAGATTTTGTTTACTCTACTGTCTACTCTGTATCATAGTGCTAACCTTCGACCTTTGGGTTATTAACTTTGGGTTCTTTTCTCCATAAGGGGAGGACGCATCTATTTTTGTTATTTTTCATATGTATGTAAATCTGATTTGTTTGATCTTTCTTTAGATAATTGGTGTTGTCAAGTTTAATGATAATAAACAACAAAGAAACTTAACTTTGTGTGTTGTTCAGACCCATACCCAATTAACCGTAGTTTTTCACGTTTGTGTGTCTTGTTGTCACATAGCTGTGTGTGTGTGTAGTTAAACTTATATTTATATGTATGAGGAGGGCAAGGTTGTCTTGTACTAAATTACAGTCATATAGATAGGCTGGAATAGAGAAACTTAATCATTCCAGAGACATACCTTTTCCTTAAGCTACCACCTGTGGAATCTATTTCTCTACACCTTCTCTCACGTACCTATCACCCTCCACTCTACTCAGAAGGGCCAAAAATAACTCACAACCTATCTGTATGACATACAGAACAAGGAAAGAACTTGAATGGATGGCACAGACCAGGAGACTCTGGTATGAAATGAATGAAGGCCTATGCTTCACTAGGAGCTGAAGGGTAATTATGATGACTTTAACACTTTATTGGCTATGCTAAACTTTCACACAAAAACTCAAGAAAATCAGCCATCCCAAACAAACAAAAAACACGAGGATTAGGTTTAATTGATATAAATTAAGGGATGCTAAAATCATACAGGATACAAGGTAACAATTTAAGAAAAGATAAATCTACTGATCAATACAGATGAAGATAGAGAATCAACTCCACTCCTGGGTGACAGAATCTGGAACCTAAATAGCTTACTCAGTGCCACCAAGTTTCCTCTACATGTTTTTTATCACACAAAAATAGCATTTACCAAAAAACAATACACCAAATAGGCCATGAATATTTTCAAGTCATGCAAATGAAATAAGCAAACTGATAGTAACAAGTAAAAGCACCCATATGTAAAACAAAGTTCTGTTAACAAAAGTACAACAAAAATTTTACTTACATTTGGATAATCTTGAGTAAAAAATGTTTCAAGGTTACTTTTCAAGTTTGTATCAACTCCTGTAAGAGGTTTGATTATTGATACTCCTGGCAGTTCTTCAGTAGGAATAGGTGGATCAAGTTTCTTATACAGATGCCGAAATCTACAAAGGTAAATTTAAAAAATATGTATTATGTTTGGAAGACATATTTCAAAGCTTAATGACAGCAATAAAATCATATTTGAAACCTCTTATTTTCTTTCCAATGAGCAACAAAGTGTCTCAGAATGACTCAGTAGATGCAAGTCACTCATGAGATGGTTCAGCCAGTTTGCCTTTAAACATCAATCACTTATCAATCTTCTGTATTCTGTGATGCATCTTGTAACAACTTCATCACTCGCTCTCAAATAACTATATCTATTTCTCTAATGTCCATCTCAGGCTTCTCTCAGCACTGTAACTGATGTACTGCAGTTTTAGCAAAACAGCTATGTGATACCACTTCTGCATTCTGATCAAACATTTGAAAGAATTTATTCTCTGTGGCACTGCATACACCAAATGTGGTCACATTCTGATGGTATATTATATACAGTGGTCTCTTCTTCACCCAGCTGCTGCTTTTCGAGTGGCCAACTCTTCTTTGATGCCTCCCTTTCGGTCTATAATAGCTCCGAGGTATTTAAAGTGGTCGACCTGCTCCAGGACCTGTTCTCCCAGCTTAATCTGATTTCTGTCTTCTCGTGATATCACCATGGATTTTGTTTTAAAGCTGCTTATGACCATCCCTCTCTTCTCCAGCTCTTCCTTCCAGACTTGAAGGTTGGATTGGAGATGTGATTTAGCAATCAGGGCAACATCACCAGCAAATGCCAGCTCTGAAATACAGACCTGTCTCCTCTTCCATTACCTCACTGAATACTTTCTTGTTCTCTCCTTACATGCCTTGATGACATCGTCCATGAGAAGTATGAAAAGATAAGGTGACAGGATATCACCTTGTCTTACACCAGTGGTGGTCCTGAACTCTTCTGACTTATGGTTTGCCTTCCTCACATAATTTCTGCAAGACTTGCAGAAGCTCTGTATAGCATGAATCAGAGGTGCTGGAATGTTCTTGCCAAACAGTCCCAAAGTTTGCTCCAGGGGACCCTGTCAAATGCCTTTTCCAGATCTATGAAACAAAGATGGATCTCACTCTTATACTCAAGGGCCTTTTCACTCAGCTGTCTGAGTGTGAAGATTAGGTCTTGAGTACTTCGGTTTGCTCAGAATCCGCACTGGACCTCATCCAATTGTGGCTCAGCTAGGCGTCGGAGTCTCTGCTCTAGGATTCTAGAGATTTTACCAGGAACACTGAGATGGGATATGCCTCTATGGTTTCCACATTGTCGATTGTTCTTCAAAACATTAAATGTTTCATGTACCATAGAATTTTTAGTCATAAAATTATGAAGCAATCCAATGAAATTAGCAATATATCAGCATATCTCATTTAGAGAAAAAGAAAAAAAATTTAGTTAAAATTACTGATTTTGAGATGTTGTTACGTGCAGTCTTTGATATCTTACAATATTATACATAGGTAATTTTTTTGTGCTTAAGGGAAAGTCATTATTGAGTTACTTCCCTTGAAAGTTGTGCCATCTCTTCGATCAAACTCCGCGGATAAATCCATTTTACTGCGATTTATTCGTTGTTTGGGTAATAATAGATTGTTCTTGCTTCAGAATATATATGGCCTGAATTTATGTGTATTGTTTGTCTGAGTAGGACGAGTCTGTCTTATATCTGTATATCTTTACATATCTAAGTCGAACTATATGTTCTGTTGTCTCTAGAGAGGTCAAAGGCTATTCGGCGGATGTGTCGTTAGAGTGTGGTGTGATTTGGCTTCGTCCTGATAGGGACTGTGTGTGTTTTTCCTATGTCGGCCTGTCGCCGGGAAAAAGTGATCTCAGTATTTGTGGGGAAAGTGATAGTCGTCTAAACCTATCGTGTATGCTTTACCCCAGTGTTTATTCATATTGCCAAGGAATGGCAGTTTCATATTTCCTCTACCAAGGTAATCAAAGACACTCTTATGAACTCTCGATCGAAGCCACCATTTTTGATAGTTACGATTTGAATGTCTAAGAGAATATATTTGACTCGATGAAAACGACTTCGATTCCTAGCAGCACTATATTCTGTAGAATGCAGTCAATTGTTCATGATCAAATCTACAGAGCAATGCAATGTTTTATGAATGACTAACTTTAGGACAGATTCATTATCTGCATCCAAACGTGAGTGACAGTTCACGAGTGAAGCCATCTTGGAACCAAAACATGTAGCGACTTTCAAGAAGAGAAAGGGGATGCCCGTATTATCGCTTGTTTAGTCCAGAGATCACTGCTACACATGAGAACCCGTTATTAGCGGTTCAATATTATTATATGAAAAAAATATGTGCTGAACATTATGTGGGAGAATCGTCGCTAAACGAGATTAGGTTTAGAAGCCATCTGAAATATTGTTTATAAGCTGACGTGCTCAGTCAGTGAAGTCAGATGATTTATATGTATGGGCGATGCTGAGGGCTTGGCTCCTGACAGTCCATTATAATATTAATCTACATGAGTGCCCATGTAACATAACATTGCAAGACCATTTATCCACTGTACTATGATGTATTATGCCAACCTGTGATTTGTCACTATCTGTGCTGTCGAGTGTGTACGTCCAATTAAACTTTAGAAAAGGTACACAGTCGTTGGTGTCGATGACTTCCAGTCATACATGAGTGTGAGAAAAGAACATTTGTCAACAACACGAACCCTTATCATCATTCGCACATTGTACACTCAATCCATGTCTACACACCACTGCGTAGGTCAAGTTGACATTCCATACACTACAGTGGAGCAAACAACACCATAGAGATCTTATCAACTGATGATGATGATGGTGTCTGCTTCCATCCACTTATATCTATCTTTTGGTGGATATCATTAACGGGAATAAAAAATCCAACATTATCAACCTTATCAGATGTCTACTGTTTACTGACTGCTTAGACAGCTCAGGCTACTCTAGCTTGGCCGTGTCCACTGCATGGAAGATAATCGCATTCTGATTGATATCTTCTACGGACAACTAGCAGATGGCAAAAGAACAGTTGGGTGACCGAAGATGAGGTTCAAAGATGTGTGCAAGAGAGACATGAGGGCACTGGATGTAAGTCCAGCAACATGGGAGGATGAAGCTGCTGATTGCACCAAGTGTGATGCTATTATTATTATATTTGTTATGATTAAAATTCATAACAGGTGTGTATTTGATAGCACTGAGAAGGGATATGCCTCTATGGTTTCCACATTGTCGATTGTCACCCTTTTTGAAAATTGGTGTTATGATGGCAATCTCCTAGTCCTTTGGTATGGTCTTGCTGCACCACGCTGCCTGTAGGACCCTTAAGAGTAATAGGTCGCCTGATGCTCCCATGTACTTAACCATTTCTGGTGTTATACCATCATGCCCTGCTGCTTTGCCCATCTTGATTTTCTCCAGTGCTGCCTTCAGTTCTTCCATCTTTATGTCATCTTCATCACCATTTGTTTCCTCTTCTGTGCTAGTGGTTATCATTTCTGATGCTTGACCTAGCTCACCATCAAGGAGTTCTGAGAAATATTCTTTCCATCTTTCCATTACTTCCTTCGGGGCAGTAAGCAATTTGCCTTGCTTGTCCTTTATAAATTTGAGAGGGCATTGTTTTTCCTTCCTCATGTTCTTTAGGGTATTATAGAACAATTTCTGGTTTTCTTGCGTATCTTTTTCTAGCTTTTCTCCAAATTCTTCCCAGGACTTCTGTTTTGCTGCCAGCACCTTGTTCTTTGCTTCTGTTCTGAGTATCACATATTCTCTATATTTCTCTATTTGTCCTGCTGTGTTTTTAGCTCCTAAGTATTGTTTCCATGCCATTTTCTTCTCTCTTATTTTCTCTTTGACTTCCTCTGTCCACCAAGGTGTCCTCTTTCTCTTGTTCCCAAGTCAGACTTCACCACATGCTTCTGCAGCAGCTGTCTTTATGACGTCCTTGAATTTAAGCCACAGGGTTTCCAAGTCATCAGGTTGTTCTTCTGTGTTTCTCACCGCTGTAGCAATAAGCCCCTGATATCTGGTCTTAATTTCTGGCTCTCTCAGCTTGTAGGTCTTAATGCTCATTTCTTCCGTTCGTTTACTTGGTTTCTTGCGTGATGCTGGGCAGTTCCTAGGCTGAGCAACTCTTTCAGTTGTTCTTTTGATTGTAAGCAGATAGTGATCACTTCCAATCTCTGGCACCCTCCAGACTCTAGCATCCCGGACATGTTTGAATGAGCTCCTCCTAACAATGGCATAGTCGATCACTGACTTCTCATTCTTTGTTGGTTCACATCTAGTGTATGCATGTATGCGCTTATGGGGGAACTTTATGTTGGTAATGATCAGATTCTGCTCACTGCAGAATCTAAGGAGTCACTTTCCATTGTCATTGCGAGTATCTTCTCCATATCTTCCGATAACTCCACCCCATCTAGCATGGTCATTTCCAACTCTGGCATTGAAATCTCCGAGCATGATAATTTCATCTAGGCAGTCATCCACTGTCCTTTGAAGCAGCTCGAAGAATTCCTCCTTGAACTCTGCTCTCTCATCCTCATTTGGCCCATACACTATGACCAGGTTGACTATGGTTTCTCCTTCTTTTAGTTTTACAACCATAATGCACTCTGAGACAAAGTTCCATTCCTTGATACTATCTTTCTGGTTTTTGGCCACAATGCAACCCACGCCCCCTTTAGCTCTTTTAGATGTGGATACACCACTGTGGAGCAGCGTGTTGCCATCGAGATCCATGACTGCTTGTCCCTTTTTCTTTGTTTCCGTAACAGCCAGGATTTCTAGTTTTGCTTTCCTCATCTCTTCCACCAGCTCCTCTTCTTTCCCATTTATACTTCTTGTGTTCCAAGTTCCATAAGTCGTAGTCCGTTCCAGTTCATCGCCTTTAGAATCAGTCAGGTTTTCTCTCTTGTAGTTCGCGTAATCATGTTTTAAAGCAAACAGGTGATTGGCCTGTTGTGCCTTTGCATGGTGGAGGGGCTGCCTCCTTAAGGCCTCCACGTAGGCCGCCCTCCTCCTTTTTCAGCCAGGCTTGGGACTGGCCTAGGCAGAGTTGGCAAGGAGAGCTTTGGTGTTTTTCATGCCGAGTGGACGTATTGGTTTTGAGCTCCTGGGATATTTATGATAGTGTGCTTGATTGATATATGATACCAATTTCTGTACCTCAAGATCTTTTGTGAGGGGTACTAGAATTCTGCATGTGCAAGAATATATATATTTCTTTGAACTGAGTAAATAAATATGTGGAAAAACTGTCGGGGACAGTGTTACTAGCGCAACTGACGCTACAGATCTTTACATGACAATATGTTTTATGCCATACACTGTAATGGCTGTCAAGTTGATACCTGGGGAGCTGTGTTTTTGTACAATAAACATTGTTTGACTGTCCACTCGGCCTTGGTGGTGATGTTAAGTATTTGGAGTAGATAGCTGTGTTCGGGGTCTACCATTTCTACCCCTAGGTAATATTGGCCAGAGTAGCAAGACGTCGACTCCGATTATAATAATCATATAAAGGCCGGTAACAGCTAAAATGGGGGCCAAGCCCTTACAGTTTTCCTATGGTCTTGATTAGGAAGAAAGACAAATCTATTCGTATTTGCATAGATTTCAGGCGTTTAAATGCCCTGACTATCCAAGATGCGGAACCATTACCTTTATTAGATTCTCTTTTGGATAGATTAGCTACTGCTACTTTCTTTACTATATTTGACTTGTCAAAAGTTATTGGCAAGTACCATTATCAGATAAAGCTAAACCTTATACAGCTTTCGCTACACCTCTGGGATTGTTCCAATTTAATTTTATGTCGTTCGGTCTTGTTAATGCTCCTGCTACCTTTGTTCGCATGATGCGTAAACTTTTCTCTGACCGTGAGGATTTAATTACTTATATTGATGATATTTGTCTGTTTCATCAATCTTGGGAAGAACATGTTCTTGGAATTCAGTCTTTGTTGAATACCTTACGTTGTCATAATCTTACTGCTAGACCTTCTAAAACAAGAATAGGTTTCACTGAAATTTCTTTTCTTGGTCACAAAGTAGGAGGTGGTTTTCTTAAACCTGAAGATTCAACTATTTCTAAAATCTTGAAATTCCTAGAACTAAGAAACAAGTTCGCAGTCTGTTAGGCTTAGTGAGTTTCTATAGAAAACACTTGCCTAATTTTTCGGATATTACCTCAGTTTTGTCTTCGTAGTTAAAGAAGAACTCGCCAAATAAAATTGGCTGGTCCCATGCTTGCGATGTTTCTTTAAATGTATTGAAAGTATGCTTCTCAAAATCACCAATTCTGAGATTACCTGACGCTCGATTTCCTTTTACCCTCAGAGTAGACGTCTCTGGAACAGGAATCGGTGGAACGCTTATGCAGGAGGTTCAAGGGTGGTGCTGAAATCCAAGGGTAGAGGATACTGTAACCTGCTACCACATGCTAGAACTGAGAACTGTTTTGGTTTGTCGCATACCTGATGAAGACCTTTCAAAAACTTTTGTAACACTGCTTACAGCGATTAATCGTCTCACACGGCACCTGATGCTGATGAATACTTCAATGCTCCATGTCGTGTAATAACTCTTTCAACTTAGTGCATCATGTGCATGTATTATGCCGTATTGACAGTAATTATGTTCGATCTACACACTAACGAATGCACATTCTGTGAGATAATGAAAATGCTGTGAATTGAGCATAGTTTCTGCAGATATTGCTGTTTATTTCAATTTGAAGAACTGCATCTACAAAGGAAGGGACGTAATTCTAGAATAACTCGCATAATCAAGGGGAGATTACAAAGACATTGCCTATCTGACTTTGGGGCGGTTGTCAGTCGGTTTCGACTTGAACATTGGTAATGAAGATAACAAGAATATTCTATGGAGGAGAATCAAGAACATTGACAATAATGTATTTGGACAGACTTCAAATAACTTTGCGTGTTAGGATATTAATGAGTGGAATACCATGACACTACATAGTTTAAATACTGTGCTTAATATTTGAGTGTTAATTAATGTGAATTCGCCAGACTTGGTTTGATCTTTGACACAAATCTATTTCACACTCACACTATATTTGAAACAATATGGGGCTAATATGCCATATTATTATCTAGTTGAACAACACATAAGCATACTTTTAATTAGTGCTTACACAATGGTGTTAGATACAATATTACATTGTTTCTTTTAACATCACTATTTTATTTGATGACATGTACTTTGCAGGTACATACACTGTTAATCTTTAGACACATAATGTCGCATTCATCCACTATATAGTTGATTGTCTGCCTCATGTCATCTATTGTTTCTATTACATAATTGTATTAATTTTAATGCTTTGTTTTTGACTATTAATTACGAGGCGCGTTTTTTAAGTAATTCCCGTTTTAAAATAATAAAAAAACCATCATATATAAAAACGATTTATTGCAGCCAAAAGTGGACCACACATTTACATTATTTCTCAACATAGTCACCATTGACTTCAACACATTTTTGGTATCGTGGCACCAGGTTCTTAGTTCCAGTGTCAAGGAAGTCTGCCGCCAGATGGGTGCCGAAAATGTTAACCGATGAATACAAGCAGAAACGCCTGGCTTCGGCTCAAAAATTTTTGCAGCGCTATCGAAATGAAGGAGATGAATTTTTGGGCCACATTGTTACTGTAGATGAGACCTGGATTTCCTACACAAACGTCGAATCAAAGCAACAGTCGATGCAATGGCGACACTCATGGTCCCCGAAAGCAAAGAAGTTTAAGCAAGCACCTTCTGTCAAAAAGATCATGGCCACTGTTTTCTGGGACAAAGAAGGGGTCATGTTTATTGATTTTCTTGAACGTGGAAAGACAGTTAATGCCAATGCTTATTGTGACACTGATAAAACTTAGACGTGCCATCCATAACAAAAGACGTGGGTTGCTGTCCACTGGGATTGTGTTTTTGCACGATAATGCTCGACCTCACACCGCAGATCGAACTGTTCAATTGTTGCACAAATTTCACTGGGAAATTTTTGACCACCCGCCCTACAGTCCCGATCTCGCGCCAAGTGATTACCACCTTTTCATGCACCTAAAGAAGTGGCTGGCATCCCAGCAGTTTGAAACTGATGATGAAATGCAGACAGGCGTTAATGAATGGTTCAAGACACTGGCGGCAGACTTCCTTGACACTGGAACTAAGAACCTGGTGCCACGATCCCAAAAATGTGTTGAAGTCAATGGTGACTATGTTGAGAAATAATGTAAATGTGTGGTCCACTTTTGGCTGCAATAAATCGTTTTTATATATGATTTTTTAAATATTATTTTAAAACGGGAATTACTTAAAAAACGCGCCTCGTAATATGAGATTTATTGACTACTGTTACTGGACTTGACAGATAGGTGTTTCAACAGTGTGAGGTATGAGAGTGCATGGATCGCTGCCATCATTTTTTTAATATGTTGGGTGGGCTTAGTGATAGCCACCTCACACTGGTGTTAAAATGATTTATGTCCTTTGTAGTCGATGGCGTTAGTATTTTTTTTTGCTAATGACCACACATTGAGTGTTTAATTGCCTACTCTGTGGCACAAACCTGGGTGCTTTGTTAGTTCATACTAACAGTGAAATTTGATGATACCATCTTTCACTCTAGTGTTGTTTAGACTCACATTTCCAAGACAATGAAAACTTCGTTTCCATTATTTACGGGGGGGAAGGGGGGGGGGGTACTGTTATGATTAAAATTCATAGGTGTGTTTTTGACAGCTTAGCTCAGCGTGGCTCTGTGACCACAGCTCATGTTGAACACACGTGAAAGCAACAAAATTTGGGGTGAACACTATTGACTGACTACGCAACTGAAACCCTATAAAAGGATAACGCTACACACAAAAAATTCAGTTCATTTTCAAGCAGACATTTATGGCGTCTCTATCGATAAATTTAAGGAACATTGCTATTGGCCGACTGCATGCAGGCGAAAGTCAAAGTCAGGTTGCCAGGCATCTAAACGTGCATCAGAGTACCATCAGTCGACTTTGGCACCGGTTCCAAGCCCCTGGCTCAGTTGAAGACCGGCATCGCAGTGGACGACCCAGAGTGACAACAGCAGCGGAGGATCGCTTTATTCGGCTTCGTCACCTCAGAGACAGGTTTACAACAGCTTCCTCAACTGCCCAGTCATTGCCTGCAGGACGTCATGTGTCTGATCAAACTGTCCGGAATAGACTGCATGACGCTGGACTTTGGGCACAACGACCTCACCGAGGACCTGTCCTTACGCGCCGCCATCGCCAAAATCGACTTCTTTGGGCCATCCAGCATCGTCCCTGGGCAGCTGACAATCAATGGAGACATGTCTGGTTTAGTGATGAATCTTTCTTTTTGTTGCAGCATCACGATAGACGGCGTAGAGTCTACCGTAGGCAAAATGAACGTTTTGCCCAAAATTGCGTTGATGAAGCTCCGCCGCACGGTGGTGGAGGTGCAATGATGTGGGGAATGATCAGTTACAATGAAAGGAGTCAACTGGTGCACATTGAAGAAGGCTTGAATGCGCAACGATACGTCAATGAAATTCTTCGACCCCATGTCCTTCCACTTTTGGCTGCTCAAAGGTCTGTGTTTCAACAGGACAACGCCAGACCCCATTGTGCATGGTTGACCTCGCAGTTCCTGACTGCCAACAACATTCTCACCCTTTTCTGGCCATCCCTGTCTCCAGACATGAGTCCAATTGAGCACCTGTGGGATGAGCTGCATAGACGTGTTTGTCGCCGAGACGTTGCTCCAGCCAATCGTCGTGATCTGTTCCAGGCACTCCAGGAAGAGTGGGCAGCCATCCCACAGGCCCACATCAGGCGTCTGATCGCATCCATGCCCAGGAGATGCCAGTCGCTGATCGATGTAAGAGGCCACACACCATACTAACGGGAAAGCCCGTACGCTAAAAAACTCTCGTGACCCAGATGCAAAACAACTGTCAATTGATTGGTTGAACCCTAAGGTATTCTTGTGTGCAATTTGAACAATTAACTCATTAAATTAAAAAATTTATTGAATGTCAAAATTATGGCTATGTGTGTGCCTTCAGTAGCTATGCGTTTCTTTTTTTGAACAGTATAGTATAAAATGCTTCTTTCACCGACTCTTCTTTGTCATTAGTTGGTGCATAACATTGGATGACATTTACATGTATTTTCTTTTTAGCTGTTATTATTCTGGGTCCAACAGCTTCCCATTCAATGAGTGCTTTCTGTGCTTCTTTAGATAACATAAGAGCTACCCCTTCACTGTGGTGTGAACTTTCGTCTTCATGTCCTGAGAACAGCACCAATTCACCTGTGATGAGTTTCTTCCTGTCTACCCCCTTCCACTTTGTTTCACACATTCCCAGAACCTTGATTTTATATTATCTCATTTCTGCTGCTACTTGTGCCACTTTCCCTTGTTCGTTTAATGTCCGAACATTCCAGGTGCCAAATCTGGAAGTTCTCCTAGAAGAAAGAAGGTTAGTCAGCAACACAGACTCCTTTCGGCTTTCTCTGTGTTGCATCATACGCCTCCCTGCGAGAGGACCTTCCCCTGTCTTGGATGGCTGTGTTTTATTTTCCTTATTTGACTTGTCCATATTTGTTGAAGTTTTTTGTGGTTTAAATTTTTTACAGGATGGGGTAACCAGCCCCATGCCCAACCCTCCTTAGACACTTTCTACGACATGCATGGAAGGGAACAGTGTTACTATTCTTTGCTCCCCTTTCAGGCCCAGGTAACACTGTTACCATATCACTGTTTTAAAATGCAAAAATACTTCAAAAGAGCATAAGAATTTTTTAGATGGGTGTCAGCTCATAATTGCATGAACTCTTGGTATGTGTAATTATTTCTCTTTCGTATCTTCCATCTTCTGTGAAGATGCTGGCACAACCTCAGACTGACCACTGCTTTCTTCAAACATTCTTATAATTTACAACCGTCCGATTGACAGAGTGGTTTCAGCACTGGACCTCTAACACTTCATTTCCCTACAGAAGTACTATGAGGCTACCATAACTTTATTGACATCTGAAAGCGTTTGTAAAAAAAAATGCTGAATAGATATTTGAAATTAGTGGTCTGTCACTCCTGTCTCCCAGCAGATGTGCAGACTCCCCTCCCCTTTTGATTCTCAAAGCTTTCTATTTTGTCAGCATTTGTCTTTTTTTTTTTTTCTAATAAAAATCTAATAATACACATTCCTATTGTCAAGTAAATAGTAAAATGAATATTAACCCACATACCCATTCTTCTAGCCTGTTATTAACAGTAGGCCTACATTAATTTATCTTCAAAATGATATGTTACTCATCAAAATCCATTAAAAATAAGGAAACTACAGCTTAATGTATACATACACCTGGAGGATAAAAAAGTCTTACTTACTTAGTCGTTCCCCTTCTACCGTGAGGTGTAGAGGTTTGGAAGAGAGAGCGCCAGACCATTCTATCAGCTGTCTTCTTCCTGGCCTGGTTCCATTCTAGTCCTCGGTCCTTCAAAGATTGTCTAATGTTGTCCTCCCAGCGGACTCTGGGTCGTCCTGGAGGTCTGGATCCCTGGCTCTTTGTTTCCCATGCTTGTCGTGGTAGCCGATCTTCTCCCATTCTGCAGACATGGCCAAACCATCTTAGTTGGGACTGTTCTATTTGGGTCTGCAGCGGATGGGATTTTAGGCCTTGACGGATCGTCTGGTTGCGGACCATGTCTCTTCTTGTTACTTCAACCACTTTCCTCAGATACCTCATTTCTGAGGTTTGGATCTGGCTTTTGTGGGTTGTAGTCATTGCCCACGACTCGCATCCATATGTCAAGACTGGGACATAGGTGGAGCGGTATACAGCCATCTTCGTTTTCTTACCAACCTCTTTCTTGCTGAGGAATCCACGATTTATGGCCTGAAAAAAGTCTCCCAGCCGCTGCTTTTCGAGTGGCCAACTCTTCTTTGATGCCTCCCTTTCGGTCTATAATAGCTCCGAGATATTTAAAGTGGTCGACCTGCTCCAGGACCTGTTCTCCCAACTTAATCTGATGTTGTCTTTCTTCTCGTGATATCACCATGGATTTTGTTTTAGAGCTGCTTATGACCATCCCTCTCTTCTCCAGCTCTTCCTTCCAGACTTGCAGGTTGGATTGGAGATGTGCCTCTGATTTAGCAATCAGGGCAACATCATCAGCAAATGCCAGCTCCGAAATATAGACCTGTCTCATCTTCCAGTACCCCACTGAATACTTTCTTGTTCTCTCCTTACATGCCTTGATGACATCGTCCATAAGGAGTATGAAGAGGTAAGGTGATAGGATATCACCTTGTCTTACACCAGTGGTGGTCCTGAACTCTTCTGACTTATGGTTTGCCTTCCTCACATAATTTCTGCAAGACTTGTAGAAGCTCTGTATAGCATGAATCAGAGGTGCTGGAATATTCTTCCTTGCCAAACAGTCCCAAAGTTTGCTCCAGTGGACCCTGTCAAACGCCTTTTCCAGATCTATGAAACAAAGATGGATCTCACTCTTATACTCAAGGGCCTTTTCACTCATCTGTCTGAGTGTGAAGATTAGGTCTTGAGTACTTCGGTTTGCTCGGAATCCGCACTGGACCTCATCAAATTGTGGCTCAGCTAGGCGTCGGAGTCTCTGCTCTAGGATTCTAGAGTAGATTTTACCAGGGACACTGAGAAGGGATATGCCTCTATGGTTTCCACATTGTCGATTGTCACCCTTTTTGAAAATTGGTGTTATGATGGCAATCTCCCAATCCTTTGGTATGGTCTTGTTGCACCATGCTGCCTGTAGGACTTTTAAGAGTAATAGGTCGCCTGATGCTCCCATGTACTTAACCATTTCTGGTGTTATACCATCATGCCCTGCTGCTTTGCCCATCTTGATTTTCTCTAGTGTTGCCCTCAGTTCTTCCATCTATATGTCATCTTCACCATCATTGGTTTTCTCTTCTGTGCTAGTGGTTATCATTTCTGATGCTTCACTATGCTCACCATCCAGGAGTTCTGAGAAATATTCTTTCCATCTTTCCATTACTTCCTTCGGGGCAGTAAGCAATTTGCCTTGCTTGTCCTTTATAAATTTGAGAGGGCATTGTTTTTCTTTCCTCATGTTCTTTAGGGTCTTATAGAACAATTTCTGGTTTTCTTGTGCATCTTTTTCTAGCTTTTCTCCAAATTCTTCCCAGGACTTCTGTTTTGCTGCTAGCACTTTGTTCTTTGCTTCTGTTCTGAGTGTCACATATTCTCTATATTTTTCCATTTGTCCTGTTGTGTTTTTAGCTCCTAAGTATTGTTTCCATGCCATTTTCTTCTCTCTTATTTTCTCTTTGACTTCCTCTGTCCACCAAGGTGTCCTCTTTCTCTGGTTCCCAAGTCGGACTTCACCGCATGCTTCTGCAGCAGCTGTCTTTATGATATCCTTGAATTTATTCCAGAGGGTTTCCAAGTCATCAGGTCGTTCTTCTGTGTTGCTCACTGCTGTAGCAATAAGCCCCTGATATCTGGTCTTAATTTCTGGCTCTCTCAGCTTGTAGGTCCTAATGCTCATTTCTCCTGCTCGTTTACTTGGTTTCTTGCGTGATGTTGGGCAGTTCCTAGGCTGAGCAACTCTTTCAGTTGTTCGTTTGATTGTTAGCAGGTAGTGATCACTTCCAATCTCTGGCCCCCTCCAGACTCTTGCATCTCGGACATATCTGAATGAGCTTCTCCGAACAATGGCATAGTCGATCACTGACTTCTCATTCTTGGTTGGTTCACATCTAGTGTATGCATGTATGCGCTTATGGGGGAACTTTGTGTTTGTAATGATCAGATTCTGCTCACTGCAGAATCTAAGGAGTCGCTTTCCATTGTCATTGAGAGTATCTTCTCCATATCTTCCGATAAATCCACCCCATCTAGCATGGTCATTTCCAACTCTGGCATTAAAATCTCCGAGCATAATAACTTCATCTAGGCAGTCATCCACTGTCCTTTGAAGCAGCTCGAAGAATTCCTCCTTGACCTCTGCTCTCTCATCCTCATTTGGCCCATACACTATGACCAGGTTGACTATGGTTTCTCCTTCTTTTAGTTTTACAACCATAATGCGCTCCGAGACAAAGTTCCATCCCTTGATACTATCTTTTTGATTTTGGGCCACAATGCAACCCACGCCCCCTTTAGCTCTTTCAGATATGGGTACACCACTGTAGAGCAACGTGTTGCCATCGAGATCCATGACTCCTTGTCCTTTTTTCTTCGTTTCCGTTATAGCCAGGATTTCTAGTTTTGCTTTCCTCATCTCTTCCACCAGCTCCCCTTCCTTCCCATTTATACTTCTTGTGTTCCAAGTTCCATAAGCCGTAGTCCGTTCCAGTTCGTCGCCTTTAGAATCAGTCCGGTTTTCTCTCTTGTAGTTCGTGTAATCATGATTTAAAGCAAACAGGTGATTGGCCTGTTGTGCCTTTGCATGGTGGAGGGGCTGCCTCCTTACGGCCTCCATGCAGGCCGCCCTCCTCCTTTTTCATCCGGGCTTGGGACCGGCATAGGCGGAGTTGGATAAAAAAGTCAACAAAATTTAATTACGCCATTGTGTTTTTCATTTCAGTAGTTAATGTGTTAACATCATGCTCTAAAACTTTATTCCACCCACCCCCTTTTTTTCCCCATCACGCACATTTCAATTTTGACATGCCTAATAATTTGTTGGGGAAAAAAAGGAAAATCAAAGAAAAATATGCACCAGTATCAGATGGAACATTTTTCTTTTAAATTTGATGATGAGAAATATTCCGTTCAATCTCTTCCTTCTAGGATCCTTAGCCCCTGACTGATAAAGCTGTTAGTGGTCATCACGCCTAGAGGCGTCTTAAACCTCTGATGGGTTATAATTAGGATATATACTGCTTTCAATTCCAAATAAGGTGAATTATTGCCAATACATGAAAGTGGCATCACATCAGATAAACTTCAGAATCTCTCAGACACAACATTTACAAAGATTTAAAAAGTGACTAAGGAGGGTTGGGCATGGGGCTGATTACCCCATCCCATAAAAAACTTTTACCAAAAAACTTCAACAAACATGGACACGTCAAATACAGAATATAAATCAACTCAGCCTCCCAAGACAGAAGGTCCTCTGGAAAGGAGGCGCATGAAGCAACCCAGAGAAAGCTGAAAGGAGTCTGGGTTGCCGACTGTAGAGAGTAGATTTTATGGAAGGGAAGTAATTTTTAGAATGTTTTTTAGACAAGTTAAATTTCGAGTTGCAACGCTTGATTAAGCGGATACTTGTTTGACTTTATGATAGAATTATCTTTTCCTATTTTTCGAGTAGCAGAGTACAGATAAGCGTGTGAACGCTGTTTAATCTCAAATGTTGAGATGTATTTATTCTGTACTGTTTTGAGCCATGTGAATAGCTCGCAGCGTGTCTGCATGTATTATCGAGAGCGGTGTTCAAGACAGCCGAGTCTCGTGACAGGGTTTTTTGGCGGGACTAGAGTGTGTTTCCAGGAGAGTTGTGTTTTGGACGTTGACCGTGTAGGTCGAGTCCCAGTGGTTTTTGGATAGTGTATGCCTACGTAGTGCTTAAGAAAATGTCGACATATATTTCGCTGTGTGTACAGCCTATTTGATAAACTGCAGTAAAGATTTGTGTAGGCCAAGATTTGTGTAGGCCATAGAGATTATTGCAAACTGCCTGGTGTGCAGTATTGTGAGTATTTTGCGATGTAAGGATCCATTAACTTATGAAGATTATTATAGCTGCCGTGTGAGCAGGCTTTATTGAGTAATGGAGTACTGTTTAGGCCATATGAAGATTATTATAGCTGCCGTGTGATGCAGGCTTTGTTGAGTAGTGTAGAGATTTATGAAGCTGTTATGAAGCTATTATTAAGCCAGGATGTGGACAGGCCGTATTATTATTAATCGTAGTGTGGAGATTTATGATACGATGTAACTGTGTTCGTCTATGTCTACGTGATGATGTGCTGTGACTTAATAAATAATAATTAAATGTCATCAGCCGTTTACAACCATCTATGACTTCTATGTGCGTACCTGTGTTGTGAGTGACTGTTCTAACACGCACTCACTTTACGTATTTCAAACACGTCCATTATCACCGACTAACCCTTTTTCGTCTAGGAAAATCTCCAGGATTGGCACATGGAATGTTTGCACTCTGTGTGAACAAGGGAAAACTGCACAGGTAGCAGCAGAAATAACAAATTACAGGATTGATATCCTGGGTCTCTGCGAGATACGGAGGAAGGGCATAGAGAGGAGATTGATCACAGGAGAAATGGTGTTGTCCCCAGGACATGAGGAGGAAAGAGCCCACCACAGTGAAGGGGTGGCTCTAATGCTGTCTAGGGAAGCACAGAAGGCACTTATAGAATGAGAAGCAATGGGACCCCTAATTATAACAGCAAGGTTTAAATCATTTAAAAAGAAAGTAAATATAAACATCATCCAGTGTTATGAAACCAACATATGATAAAGAAGAATCTGAGAAAGAAGACTTTTACTCTAGACTACAAAATGTCTTGGACAAAAATAAAAGAAAGGATGTGACAGGATGGATTTGGGGCGACCACTTCTCGATCTCTCTTTCATACTGGCACTACTCATTTTAAATTGTTGTACTGACTAAATGCGTTTTTTTCCATGGTCAGCACTTTTTTCTTTCTCTGCTAAGTAGCAGATATTTTGTTCTTTCATTCTTACACTCCTTTTAGTAATAATTTGTCTTGTCTGTTTACCTGCCCATCCCTGCTGAGATAGTAGACAGGTGATGAAATATTGAAATGGCAGTCATGTTGGTAAATTCTCGTGTACCAAACCTTGGCCGAGACAGATTAACACTAAAATCGCCCCAGTGTATTTGTTTAATCACTGATAAGGCAAGGGTGAGTCTTCGCCAAGGTAGTAAAGAGACTGGTTTTGTGTGCTCCAGCAACAGATAATGAGATTACTCGTCTGTGAGACACATTCTGAACAGACATAAATGACATAATCGTTTCCTGTCCGACTTTCACGAAGACATTACTTTATATGAAAGTAATAAGTTGTTACATCTGACACACATTGTCGTATGAGTTTACAAATGTGATGGTGAGTCTGCCTACCAGGCAATCAGATGTTTTATTACCATATATGGGAGAGGTGACCTCTGCATCATGCACAGAATTTTTCCATGTCGGAAATAATTTTAAATTTTCCCACACGACATGCATGTTTAAAAACGATTGGCATTCTGATTAGCCTCATAACAAACAAATGCGGGGGCAGACTTGCAATATAATCTGACAATTTTTGCAAGTCTAGTTCACAGTGAGAAATCGCTTGCCAAGATGACACAACCAGACTGCCAGAAGTTAGAATTCCGAATTCCATTTATCAGACCGGGCTTTTATTGGAGTATTTTGGAAGGACTTACACAGCCCAGGAAAACTCTACCATTTTAATAAGGAACCGGAATCTGAGGAAACGGACACACACTGAGTCATAGAGAGAATTAATGTTAAAAATAACGACCTCCAAGTACACCTGTAAGAGGCATCTACCAGTGCTTTTATTCATCTGAGCAAAACGTCTTTGAGCCAGGATTGGGGTAAGTTGTGCATTTTACATTTTATCATTAACATGTGAACTAATATGTATATATTGCCATGTGAATATTAATATGTGAAAATCGCTAGTGGATGTCCACGTCATTTGAGGCTGGCAACTTCATCGTATAGAATGATTTCATGAACCACCATTGCAAGGGCTGGTGACTGCTTTATCGATAGTTTCTTAAAGAGAACTAAAAGCATAAGTAGTCCCAAGTTTCATAAGGAGCCGAGAGGGGAAGATAAAAGAAATGATGTACATTCTAAGTATAATATTTACATTTTCAAACCAGTGTAAATGTCTATGTAAACATATTCACTTTAAAATTAATGAAAGTTTCAAACTGTTCAACAAGTGTAGATATAAATGAAAACATATTCAATTTATATAGTGAACACTTTTCAATCAGTGGAGATGTAAATGTAAACATATTCTATCTGTACTATTAATTTTTTCATTTAAATGTAACGAAAGTTTTCTCTCGAGGGATTAAGTTTAATTCTCATCAAGGGTAAACTCTGAGGTAGATGGGATGGTGGAATAGAGAGAAGGGGACACATAAGTATTTGTCGGGAAACGCAATACTCAGGAGAGTGTTTCGTTTCTATTCTTTTACCATAGTTGTTGGTTGTACTGGTTGAGGGTACTATCTCTGGAACAAGAAGGGAACAGTGGCCTGAGCTTTAAGATGAGGGACTAACTTCGTAGACACTCCCTGACATTTCTGGGAACGTGCTGCACCCTAACAACCTTGACCAGCGACGAGAGTGATCAGTCTACCACGAACCAAACCATCAGCGGGAGCAGAACCTAGCATTGGCAGATAAGTTAAACGTTAAAGCTGCCACGTGAATTCCTTTATAAACTTTCATCCCATCATAACAGTGATGACAACTTTCTGTTAAATCATTATTCAAATTTCTAATACCTTGTTAAACCTAAATGATTATTAAATTTGTTACAGTATTTGTAATTATACAAATTTAACTTCGATTTAATCATTTTAAAGGTACTGCATGTTTGTCTCAGTCAATTTACTCAACACCTCTAAACAGAGCAATACCTTAATAATAAGAATTCCACTGAGTAAATCAGGGTGGGGGCTTGACAAGCTGAAATTAATAATTGCTTAATTCTTCCTAAAAGGCGGCGGACCGATATAAAATTAACAATTGCACTGCCAATGTAGCATTATTCTTGACTTCGGAAATATCTTTTGAATAGTCCCTTGAGATAGAAGCATCATTATCCTTCTATCTACCACTCTGCCAAGAGTAATCTTGTGTGAAGGTAGACACCTTTGAAGGCTCATAGTAGATACTCTTGAGTTTTCGTCACTGTTGGACCACTACTGCAAAGCAGGGGAGGCAATCCATGACAAAGGACATCACAATTTTGATGGGGGACCTAAACGCGAAAATAAGAACAGACAACACCAATTTTGAAGAAATCATGGGAAAGCATGGATTAGGTACGATGAAAGAGAATAGGGAACTATTAGCTAACTTCTGTGCTTCTAATCAACTACCTATAGGAGGAAGCATATTTCCACATAAAAGAATACATAAAGCAACGTGGATATCACCAGACCACAGAACTGAAAATCAGATTGATCACATATGCATAAGTAAGAAGTTTAGGTCATTACTGCATGATGTAAAAGTATGTAGAGGAGAAGATGTGGTATCAGGCCATCATCTTCTGTTGGCTAAAACAAAATTAAAACTCAAGAAATTTACAACAGTATGTAGCTATAGACAAACAGTATAATGTGGGATATCTAAGAAATCAGGAAATAAGAGAAAAATTTTCAATCACAGTATCCAACAAATACCAAGTACTCCAACAGCTGGAAGATGAAACAGATACGGAAGACCACTGGCAACAAGTAAAAAATATTTGGAACAAGACATGTGAAGAAGTACTGAGAAAAAGAGAACATCAGCACAAAGCATGGATAACAACAGAAACCATTAGTAAGATAGGACAGGAAAAACAAGAAAGCAGATTTAAACAGAAGCAAAACCAGAAGCTCCAAAGCCAAGGCTCATGAAGTGTACATAGAAGCAAACAAAGAAGTAAGAAAACATCAATAGAGACAACAGGAAGTACATTGCAGAGATGGCAAGGGAAGCAGAGGAAGCTGCAGCCAAAGGAAATATGAGGGACCTGTACAACAACACAAAGAAGCTAACAGGGAAATATAAGCAAGCAAATGGCCTCATAAAAGATAAGAATGGAAAATTGCTTAGTAATATACAAGAACAAATGAATGGGTTTGAAAAAAAATCGAAAAAAGGTGATTCGTCTTACGAGGACAAAAGACAAACCTATCTAGCCTTCACTTTCTTTCTTTTCCTGACGAAGGCCTTGTGGCCGTAACGTAGACTACTTTCTTTGTCTTTTGTCCTCGTAAGACGAATCACCTTTTTTCGATTTTTTTTCAAACCCATCCATTGTCCACGTCTTACTGCAGTTCCCCTCAACTTCCTAGAAGAACAAATGAAGAGATGGACAGAACATTTTGAGGAACTTCTCAATAGACCAGCTCCAACTAATTCCCCAGACATCCATCCAGCAGAAGAGGAGCTACAAATCAGCTGTGAATGATCAAGTAGAGAAGAAATAAAGAAAGACAAAGCTTCTGAAAGATGGAAAAGCAGCTGGTCCAGATGGCATTCCAGCAGAGGCCATCAAAACAGATATTGATACCTCTACAGAGATATTATACAAACTACTTGGCAAAGTCTGGAAGAGAGAGGAAATACCAGCAGAATGGAAGGAAGGTTATCTGGTCAAGTTGCCTAAGAAGGGAAATTTACAAGAGTGCAAATATTATAGAGGAATAATGTTACTATCAGTGCCAGGAAAAGTATTAAACAGAATCATCCTCGAGAGATTAAAAGAGTCCACAGACAAGCGACTGAGAGATGAACAAGCAGGTTTTCAATAAAACAGATCCTGTACAGACCAGATAGCCACATTGAGAATAATAGTTGAACAAAGTCTGGAATGGAATTCACCGCTATACATTGGATTCGTGGACTATGAAAAGGCATTTGACAGTTTAGACAGAGAATCACTTTGGAAATTGATGAGGCATTATGGAGTTCCCATGAAGATCATTAACTTAATAGAGAAGACCCATGAAGACATGACATGCAGAGTTCTTTATGACGGACAATGTACAGAACCGTTTAGGATTAGAACAGAAGTGAGACAGGGATGCCTCTTGTTTCCATTTCTTTTCTTACTAGCAATAGATTGGGTTATGAAAACATCAACATTACACAACAGAAATGAAATCCAGTGGATTCTAAGCAGTTGGATGATCTGGATTTTGCTGATGACTTGGCTCTTCAGTCCCATAACCATAATCAGATGCAAGAGAAAATGAAAATTCTCAATGAGATGTCACAACAAGTGGGCCTGAAAATGCACAGGGAAAAGACAAAGATTATGAGAATAAATGCAAGAAATGATAACAAGCTTGAACTTGAAGAAACACCACTAAAAGATGTAGAATCAATCACATATCTTGGCAGTAATATAGAAAAGTTGGAGGGACAGATAATTTTATCAAAATAAGAATACAAAAAGAAAGAGGAGCTTTCATTGCATTGGGAAACATATGGAGAACAAGAGAAATCAAGTCCAACACGAAAATAAGAATCTTCAACTCAAATGTCAAGTAAGTCCTATTGTATGGCTCTTAGTCACGGACAGCAACAAAAGCAACAACCAAAAAGCTACATACTTTTATAAACGGGTGCCTGCATAGAACAGAACAACTGAAATGGTATGACAAAGTCACAAATGTGGAATTGATGACAAGAACCCAACAAGTGCCAGTGGAACAAGAGTTGAGAAGAAGACACTGGCGATGGATAGGACACACATTGAGGAAACCTGTTGATAGCATTACAAGGCAGTCCTTGTTCTGGAATGCACATGGAAAGAGAGGCAGAGGTAGACCAAAAAACACATGGAGAAGAGAACTGGATACAGAGGTGAAAATGATGAGGAAAATATGGAAAGAACTTAGCGGATGGCACGGAACAGGAGAACTTGGCATGTGTTTGTTGACTGCTTATGCTCCTAGGGGAGCTAAAGGGTATTGATTGATTGACATCTATTTTCACAGCAGAGATGGTTGCAACTATGAAAGTTCTAGAAATCTCCTCATAAATTGACAGTATTAGCAGACTCCCTTTCAGCTATTCAAGCTATAAGAAACTTACGCGAATGCAGATATAGCAGAAGAGATATTACTGGCAAATTACCTATACTCCAGAGGATCTTCTCTTCTTTGATCCTTAGCCACCGAATGTCAAAGCAGTCAGTGGCCATCCTGCTTGATGGCGTCTTGCAGGACAGCAACAAACTGCTTCCACTTTGATTGGGACGCAGACATCCTTCGTGCAGTGCCCCAGTTCTGGTTCATTCTTTGCCTCCACAGTTCTCCACGAAGTTGTTTTTGGTCTGCCTCTCTTTCACTTTCCTTCAGAGGTCTATAGCACAGCTGTTCTTGTGATGGCATCGGGGTCTCTATCTGGACGTGGCCAACCCAACTCCAGCATCTGCCAGCTATGATGGTGTGCATGTCCTCTTGGTTGCTCCAAGTAAGTAGTACTTGGCTGGTGATGGTATTCGGACAAAAGGTTTGGAGAATTTTCTTTAGGCAGATTTTGTGGAAAGAGGACAATATCGACATTTCCATCTCCGTTACTCTCCAGCATTCCGCACCATAGAAAAGCATAGAAAGTACACAGCTCACATATAATCTTAATTTGGTGTTTGTACTGTACTGAGGACTTCCAGATGTTGTTGAGACTAGCAAAGTTTGTTCTCACTTTATTCATTCTGTTGTTTTGCTTGTTCCGCTGTCTAGTGTTACTATGCATCCTAGGTATGTAAATCTGTATGTCTGTTCCAGCTTCTGGTTCCTTACTGTAATGGGCTCAGGATTACCCACACTTGAGTATCATAACCTTTGTCTTCTTTACATTGATGTTCAGACTCACCTGCTCGCTAAACTTATTCAGTCTATCTGTATTTTTTTGTTTTGATGTGAATGTGTGAGTGGTGCAATGTTATCTGCTTATTCCAGATCTTCCAGTGAAGAAAATGTTGCCAATCTTATTCTATGACTGTCAAAAATAAAGTGGTTGATAAGAGGCGTCTCTGTCATACTCCTGTCTTCACCTCAAAAGTTAGGTTGCTCTTCCCAACACTACATGTAAAGTCAGCATAGAGGCTTTTTATGATGGAAACAATGCAGCTGGGAATTCCATAAGCCCTCAGTATTTTCAATAGGCTGTCCCTGTGCATGCTGTCAAAAGCCTTTTCAAAATCAACAAAGCTAATGTATAGCCATTCTAAGCACTGATCTATAATGTTCCTGAGGGTGAATATATGATCTGCACATCTTCTGCTCTTTCTGAATACTGCTTGTTCTTTCCTCAGTCTGTGGTCTACTGCTTTTGAAATTCTCTGGATAATTATCCTGCCTAGTATTTTAATGGGAACTGAGAAGAGTAATTCCTCTCCAGTTGTTGCAGTCTGCAAGGTTGCCTTCTTGGGCAATTTGACAATTATTCCTTTATTCCACCCCATTGGTGTTGTCTCTGTTTTCCAGACTTGTGCAAATTGTGGTTATAATAGTTCTGCTGCTAGTTCAGGGTATGTCTTACATACTCTGCACCTTTAGCACGCTGCGGGCGACACATGTCGCCTTGCGGCTGTCATCGTTTCTAGCACATGACTTGTGTACACGTGATTTTCAGCCCCGGATGTTAAGTTGTAATTTTAATTGCAAGAGAGTTAGCTTCCGTTTCCGATCTTAAAAAAGTGATGGGTGTATCTGCGTTTATTTTTTGTAAATTTTTTAAATCGAAATGAATCGGCATCAGACACGCGGCCATTTCGCTCTAATTTTATTGTATTCTGACGCCATGCGGTGGGGATGAAATTTTTGTCTTTATAAGCGCTGAAATCGGTTCTCAGAATATGTTTGATGGCTGAGATGGAAACGAAAGTAAAATGGCCTTTCAAGTATGTATAATTTTCTGGGTTAGGATTAGGAATATCGGAAAAAAATAGGATTACGGCCGAATGTCACGGCTGGCTAGGGAGTTTGTTGCTTTGCTACTGATGATGGGTGTAACGAAAAGATCGTCATTTGATTTGTATTGCTCTATTGGTCAAATGACTTTCATTGAGATGCAAGGGATATGGACTCTTCGTTCGTTGGTCATTTTTTTAATTTTTTTTTTAAATTTTAAAATTAAAAAAAAAAATTTTTTTATTTTTTTAAAATTTTTTTCGTTTTTTTTCATCTTTCCTTTCCTCTCTTCCTATCACATCTAACATGTACACAAACAAATTTTATATCATCAGATTCACCATTCATTTATTTACATAAATTCCAAAAATGATAGCAATTGACCAAGAAACACAAAAACTATAGACATTACAAGTCTCCCACTATAAAAACGGGGGGTTGTGAAAAAGAATGCAGCGTGCTAAAGGTCAGATTGTCGTGACCAGGAGCTTTTCCATTCTTTAACTCTTTGATAGCTGTGATGATTTCTTCCCTTCGTGGAATGTCTGTATTTATGTCTAGATCATTTTCAGCCTCATGAACATCCAGCTGCGTCTCTGATGGTTCCTCATTCAGT